>CM061231.1:108640252-109132752 GCA_030844895.1 Ambrosia x helenae | reverse complement strand
TCATCCATTCTACAAGGCATTCCATTGCCTTAAAACCATTCCATCCAACCCCATGTTTTTTTTATTCCATCCCCTCTTTCACCATAAACAACACCACAACAATCGTCACCGCCCACCACTGTCACCCACCACCGCCGCCCACTACCTTCACCCACCCACTATGTCGCCATCCATCGCCACTAACCACCATCTCCGCCACCCACCACCATTAGCACCACTCACCATCGCCGCCATTAACCACCGCCCACCACAGCCGCCACCGTCACCACCCACCATCACCGCCACTAACCACCACCACCTCCGCCATCCACCACCACCGTTGTCACTTGTCACCCACCACCGCCACGCCAAATATCACCACTCACTATCACCGCCACTAACCACCACCCACCATCGCCACTCACCACCGATTTTATTCATTTGTCTTTTCCTGGCTAATAAATCGAACGAGGAAAGTGACCTCTTCTTCGAATATGTTGGTGTATTGGTTGGAGATGGAACCCCGATATCCGACGACGTTGTTATTAAATGGTATGAAAAATCTTATCAAGTTTGGGTTATGGAGGAAGCTGGGGAGTGGGTTCCAGAGTTCATCTCGGATGAATGCCCACATGTCGACGAAGATGAAACCAATGTTAATGTGGATGATTGTCAAGTGGCTAAGGAGGATGAAGCTGTTAATGTGAATGAAGTTAGTGTAGATATTGGGAATGATGATATGCCGGCCGATGTTGTCGAAGTCGATAATATGGAAGGTAACACTCAAGAGAAATTATTATCGGAAAATATTGGGATTAACGTGGAGATGGGGGCAACATTAATGCAGGAAGGGATAAATAAGGAATGTGTCAATCAGGGATAATTTATTCTGGGACCCACTTTTGACTTTGATCAATTTCTAAACGTGAAAGGAGGATTTTCAGTAGGAAATTATAATCTTAATAAAAAGAAAAAGTCTAAAATGAATTATAGGATGGGCGGGCCTGGTGACTACTTTTCTAGTGGATTTAAGAATATTAAAAAAGGTAAAAGGCCCAGGAAGGATGACCATTTTGGGCTTAATGTCTTATGTCTTGTTGGGTTTACCAGATGAGCCTCAATCTAGGGAGGAGTTTCAAGACTGTTCGACAGATACCATGCCTGTTACTGACATCTTTCACATTACAAAAAATGTAAGTGACATCCAATCGACCTTAACTTCGTGTCGTTTCGCCCTATAGATGAAGAGGTCAGGTCGAATGCATCTAAGGGTGTTGAAGGTACTCCGGTCAGTAACAAACCAGTGTATGAGGTCGAAGCTATGGTGGTCTTGGGAGAAAAAAATGGAGCTTGATACGCGGGTGAAAGTACAAGGTTTTCCAGGAATAAGATTGTATTTTTATGCAATTTTGGAATTATGAGCACATTACTTTGATTAGATTTGTGTTTTTCAGGTTAACACAGTTAAAAGTGTGTTTTGGGAACTTAACGGGACTTCGGATGGAAGCTAGAGTAATCCGGGTGGAAGAATGGAAGAAAAGGGACAAAAAAAGGCTTATGGCGTGGCCTACGGCAATTTTGGGCATAGCTAACTTGTAAGGAAGGCGTAAATAGCCCGTAGACAGCAAAAACACGCGTAGCCACTTCATTCGCGTAGCCTACTGATGTATTGGGCGTAGGCTACGCGCCCAACCCCGTAGCCTACGACCATTCTAGGTGTAGCCTACGGGGTCTCTTGTCAAACACATTAATTTTCGATTGTAAGGCCATTTTTATGGAATTTTAAGGGGGATTTGACCATGGACTTGTGGGAGAACTTATAGAAACGAATTTTAGGGATCATAAACATCATCAATCATTCTCTAAACACAATCAAATCAATCCATATCACCTTGATTCACCAGATCTTCATCATAAAATCTATCATCATCACCAATCACCAAAAACCATTTTTCCATCAATTAAACCTTTGATTCCCAATTCTTATCATGGCATATTTTCTCATCTTTTCCATCACCATTGAAGCCTCTATCACCACCATGAGCGGCTAATCACCTTTGGAATCACCCTGTGTAGATTTGTAGTATTGGGTTCTTGAACATTTTGGGTATTTTCGTATTTCTTTGTAATTTTGATTTGAACATACTTGTTAATTGCATTAATCTTGTTTTGAATTATCTTTGATAATTGGTCTTGCGCCAATTACCAGAGAAATGAATTCGGTTAATTATGCTTTAACTTGTTATTAGGGTTCATATGTTCTAGAGTAATGAAGTATAGTTTAGTCCATCTTTGATGTTGATGAAACTTGCACCTAAGCATATTGTAACAATCAAGCCGTTAATCCTAATTGCATGTATTTGATCTAACCCAAATTGTGATAGAACTCTAGGTTGCTTATTGAAGCCGGTGTGATTTCCATTTTATTATTATTGTTTACAATCAATTATTTCCATTCCAAGTTTTTATTGTTAATCAATTTTTATTTTTTTCACTTTTGCAAATTATAATCTTGAATCACCTTGTGGTTCACAAACATCCAAATCAAATCTTAAATGAATAACAACTACAATCTTCATAATTGATAACATCTTCATAAAAGTGACATTCTCAATCAACTATGAACTTTAATCATTAACCACAGACTTTTTGTGGTTCGACACCCTCGTTATCACTAGCTACATAGTTTGGGATCATTAGGACTCTATAAATACTATTTTTGACCGGACCGCGACATCCGATCAAATTTTGGCGCCGTTGCCGTGGAGTTTGTGCGCTTGGTGTTTTAGTAATTAGTTGATTATTTGTGATTAAATATTTAATTATTGTCTTGTTATTTCTTTTTGTTTGTTTAATAAGTGTGGTCTGTTGAGTATGCAGGTGACAGACAATGCATGTGTTCACGACATTTAGGAAGAAGCTCACCACTTATATACAATTCGAAGATTTAGAAATTAGCAAGACAAGATCGTCATGAATTGGGTAGATGATGATCCATGTGAGTGTTGTGGGAGCCAAGTGCATTTATTGCAAGATTGCCTAGTGTTCCATGAAAGAGTTCATGAATATAAGGAACACAAAGGTTATCTCACTGGATTGCAAGGATATATGAGGGCAGATTATGAAAACTATCAAGATATACCCTCATATTATCCGCACTCTAAACTGCCTCTACCACTGCAAGATCATTCTTGTTTTTGTTGCGGGGAAATGCACGTAAGTGAAGATTGCCCAGTATTTTGGAGTAATCCAAAGTATTGGAAAGAAAAATTGATGTCTGGTTACAGGGCAAAGCCACGTCAAGAAAATTAACAACCAAAAGTCAACCACAATTACAATTCAAATTGGGGCTATGGAGATTATGAATCTAAATAGGAGCCATTTTCAGGTTACTAAGAAGAATATATAATAGGCACCGTAATGAATATCCTCAGCCGCCGCATGAAGAACTTCAAGATTTGGTAAACTCTAAGCTTGATGCAATCATGAACATGATGGTAGAAATGAAAAAGAAAGACAAGCTAAGAGATAAACCACGTGAAGTCTTGGTTAGGCAAGTTAATCAACTAACTAAGGAATGGGCCAAAATTAAACGTGAGAGAAATGAGTTGGCTAAGGATGTTGTTGTTGATGTTGAAGTAAATGAAGAGGTTACAAGTCTTCCTGGACATGAAAACGGATGCTTAAATCTAAATGAATACGTAACACTTTTCAAAGAACCAGAAAACAAGGCAATCTTGACGCATCATGTTCCTCGTCTTGTGTCTATTACTCCAATCAATAAAGATGAGGATGAAAGTTCAAGGATCAAGGATTGAAATGTGAAAGTACGAGACATTTGCCAATTTATTGTTAAACAACTCCACAACAACAAAAATCATCCAATTCTCATGACAATCTTTGAGAAACACCTGTGTAATTGGCATGTAAACTACCGAGCATATATTGGAAACTCAGTGGGAAAGTGTTCACTGAAACCACCATGAAAGAACATAAGGTATGATCATTGTATATTTTGTATATTTATTTGTTTTGGTTTTCTTTATTTTCTTGTAGTGTTTTATTTGTTTTGAACTTTCCTAGCACATAAATAAGTGTTGTGGGTGTGTTTAACCCTCACGAGACCTCACTCGTCCTCATAATCGGAATGCCGGAGGTTTAAAGGATCTATCTTTAGTTAGTGTAATTTTTTTTCACACAAACCAAAAATTGAATTAAAGTTTATCTGGTAAGTATCTTTCAACAAATAATAAACCAACAACCCTTAATTTCTTTTGTGAGAAGCATGCTTCTACACATTTGCGAGTTGTAGGGTTATTCACAATGGAATGGATAATTATATTGTTGAAGGAAGCATGGAACGTGAAGCATGAAACCAAACCAGGTGCATCTTTTTTCATCACTCTATTTTTGGTTCTTTAGTTAGAAACAAGTGGATTGCGTATTATTTTGTTCCGGGGTGAGTCTTTGTTGGGTGGTTATCACATTCCCGTGCAAGCTTTTAGTTTCTCCCTGCATATTGAGGACAATGTGTACTCTAAGTGTGGGGAGAGGAAAGAAAAATTTAAGCATTTTGAAATCCCGCCATTTAAACACTACACATTGAGGACAATGTTGGACTCCAAGTGTGGGGATGGGAAAGAAAATTTGAATTTTTTTCTAAAATGTCCTCGTTTGAGCACTCTAAAAAATGCTAGTAACTAAATCAACACGGGATGGTATGAACCATTTTGGTCTTTTGTCATGGTCATGTTCTTAAAAATTTTTGCATGATGATTCTCAACTAGTTTTAGCAAAAAGAATTATGGGTGGTTATTTGGGAATAGTTTACTTGAAAGGTTGATTTGCTACACACATGTCACATACCTACCCATCTTTCCATGTGAGATTTTGAGCCACCACAACATGTTACACTTTATAAAATTCTATCTATTTTGCATGTTGTGTTCTTTTAAATTAAGTGTGCCATTATATTTGCATACGGTAGAACTTGCACCTTTAATACGTTTACCTCCCTAGACCAATTGTGAACATGAGAATGATTAAGGCACCAGGTTAACCTTTTTATTTTTAAACCATTTTTATCATCCCTTACCCGTTCCAATATCCCTTAGTTAACCAATCTTGAGCCTTAAACCTTTCATTGATCACCCATTTTAACTCGTTTGACCCGTTTAGCCCTTTTTAATTTTAAACCCAAGGGATGAAATTTCCATTTTAGGATATTACTTTGTAATGTAAATAGTTTGCAATGTTTATTCTGAAAAAAAAAAACTGGAAAAGCATAAAAAAGAGTCAAATATATCCTAGAAAAGCACAAAAATATGCTTTGGTTAGTTGTTGAATAAAAAGGCGCCACATTACCTTATAGTTGAGTAGTTGCTTGTTGTTTTGATTAGTTGTTTGATGTAATAAGAGTCGAATTTTCATCACCCTAGTCACTTTTAAAAATATCCCATTCCACACCTTTCGCTCAGCCACGTTACAACCCTGTAGATACCTTTTGACTTGTGTTCATTTTTGTGTAATTGGTGAAGTGCAATTAAGTTGCAAACATATGCCCATATGCATTATAATTGGTTTTCAGAGTACCACGTGTATACTAGTACATCAATAATAGTCAATTGAACCAAGTGGAGAGAACATTGTGAGGGATATGTGTGTAGTTTGTTTGCTTTAGAAGGTAAGCTAGTCTTGAGTAACCACTTGAGTTTTTAAAAGAAATAATCAATGAAAGTTGAGATATCTTGATTGTAGAAAAACATAGGAACCAGGTATGACATTAAACCTTAACTTAATTTGTTTGAGGATGGGGAATGCGTTTTGTGTTGAAACTGTGAAAGTGTAATAAGTTTGCTTGAGGACAAGCAAAAAAGATAAGTGTAGGGATGATATATTATAAAATAGATTTATTTCCAGTGTAAAGTTTGTATAATTTTCGAGTCATTTAGATAGTACTTTTATTAGTTTTAGGCTTGTACTGGTCTATTTTATTTAGTATAGGTTTTATAGATTTTTATTAGTTTTGGGTCTTTTTTAGTACTTATATATTTATTTTAATTTGTGTAGGTGTGCATGGACGTTGGAGCGTAAACGAGCCACTTTGGTCGAGTCAAGAACACCCGAGTCAAAAGCACGGAGCTAGCATGCTAAATATAATACGGAGTAATAGTATATATAATAATAATAATATTAAATTAAAAAGAAAACAAAAAACACAAAACGTGACTTGGTCACAAAGTCAAGGCCCATGTCAATTTGAGGCGGCATATTATTATTTTCGAAAGCGCCGCACAATATTAATTGGGGATTGGAGAAGGAAATATATATTTTGACAAGAGAGGTGGCGCACAATATTAATTGGGGGAACTCCAACAAGCGCCGATTAGTTTTTTAGGATTCGAAGAGGAGCCGTAAGAAGATCAAGAGAAGAAGGGGGTTAAGGGTTGAAGCTTAGGTGCGAGCACGGGTCGGTATTTATTATTTATCTATTCAAACCCGAGTGAACACCATGAATATGTTTAGTTTTTATTGTTTTGATTTTATCATTACAATTATTGGCTAGATCATAGAACTACCTAGGTGATGATGATTGCACATGTTTGATTAGTTATTTTCTTTGGTTTTGGAACTTTTGGTTGTGGGTGGATTTTAAAGTAAAAAACTTTTTATTTTCTGGTTTGATGTGTATGCATATTTAGTTTTATTTAAATAACTTTTATAAACTCCACTTGCGTTTTTGTGAATGTCTTTCATGTATGAATGCGGGTTAGGTTGCAGACTGGGTGTTAGCAGCTAGTTTATGGTTAATTTATGAAGGTTATCCATAGGAGTTATAATTGTTAGTTAGGTAATTCTAAGTGTTCTACCAATTCTCAATAGCTGTAAGGTGCGAGATTGTTGGTCTGTGTAGGGTGTTAAATTGCTAGTTCTAGAGGCTTTGTGAGAAGATCTTCCTAGTTTCCCTAGCATTCCTTGTAGGCCAAGTCTTATCAGAAATATTGTAGTTACCCCTTGCACTTTCGGGTGTACTGTGACTTTCGCGCTGTGAGGTAGACTGTCTAGCGGGTACTTTAAGATTCGAGTAGGTAAGCCTGTGAGGGTAACCTCTCAACCGGTGGTTTAACAGCACAACAGTATTCTAGGGTTTTCCCTTGAGAAGGGTCGAGGGTGTCTAGTTTATTCTTGATGTTTAGTATTTTAAGATCCCGGTTCCACACCAGTTCCATCACCATTAGAAACTTATCATTCATGTG
This sequence comes from Ambrosia x helenae, assembly GCA_030844895.1. Lineage (NCBI taxonomy): Eukaryota > Viridiplantae > Streptophyta > Magnoliopsida > Asterales > Asteraceae > Ambrosia > Ambrosia x helenae. The sequence goes on along the minus strand of CM061231.1, from coordinate 109,125,517 downwards.
TAGGATTCTAGCCTAGGTAGTGCCTTCCCATCATCTGATCCCAGTTGCGGTTTTCAGTTTGTGTCTATAGTTTATTTAAGTTTTATTTATTTATTTGCATTAGTTTGTTAGAAACCCCCCTTTAAGCAACAAAACATTATCAAGTCAGTTTGTAGATAAGTAGTCGAGTCTAGTTTACGTTTTCCATTAGAGTCTCGTGGGTTCGATACTCGGACTTACTTTAGTTGTACTGCACTGACCGGTACACTTGCCGATTGTGTGGTTTAGGTTTAGAGAGTCTTAGGTTATAAATTTAAAACTTAGAGTGTCTAGTTTAGGTTAATTTAGTTAGTTTTTACTAAACCACTTTGAGCACACCAAGGGATGTGATACGCGGGTGAAAGTACAAGGTTTTTCGGGAATAAGATTGTATTTTTTATGCAATTTTGGAATTATGAGCACACTACTTTGATTAGATTTGTGTTTTGCAGGTTAACACAGTTAAAATTGTGTTTTGGGAGCTTAACGAGACTTCAGATGGAAGCTAGAGTAATCCGGGTGGAAGAAATGGAAGAAAAATGACAAAAAGAGGCTTATGGCGTAGCTTACGGCCATTTTAGGCGTAACCAGTTGTAAGGAAGGCGTAGATAGCCCGTAGACAGCAAAAACTCGCGTACCCACTTCATTCGCGTAGCCTACTGATGTATTGGGCGTAGGCTACGCGCCCAACACCGTAGCTTACGGCCATCCTGGGCGTAGCCTACAGGGTCTCTTGTCAAACACATTAATTTTCGATTTTAAAGTAATTTTTATAGAGTTTTAAGGGGGATTTGACCATGAACTCGTGGGAGAACTTATAAGAATGAATTTTAGGGATCATAAACATCATCAATCATTCTCTAAACACAATCAACTCAATCCATATCACCTTGATCCACCAAGATCTTCATCATAAAGTCTATCATCATCACCAATCACCAAAAACCATTTTCCCATCAATTAAAACTTTGATTCCCAATTCTTATCATGGCATATTCTCCCATCTTTTCCATCACCATAAGTGGCTAATCACCTTTGGAATCACCCGATGTAGATTTGTAATCTAGGGTTCTTGAACATTTTGGGTATTTTCTTATTTATTTGTAATTTTGATTTGAACAAACTTGTTAATTGGGTTAATCTTGTTTTGACTTCTCTTTAATAACTGTTTCTTGCGCCAATTACTAGGGAAATGAATTCGATTAATTATGCTTTAACTTGTTATTAGGGTTCATATGTTCTAGAGTAATGAAGTATAGTTTAGTCCATCTTTGATGTTGATGAAACTTGACACCTAAGCCTATTGTAACAATCAACCCGTTAATCTTAATTGCACGTATTTGAGCTAACACAAATTATGATAGAGCACTAGGTTGCTTATCGAAGCCGGTGCGATTTCCATTTTATTATTATTGTTTACAATCAATTATTTCCATTCAAAGTTTTTATTGTTAATCAAGTTTTATTGTTTTTGCTTTTGCAAATTATAATCTTGTCTCACCTTGTGGTTCACAAACATCCAAATCAAATATTAAATGAACAACAACTACAATCTTCATAATTGATAACATCTTCATAAAAGTAACATTCTCAATCAACTAAGAACTTTAATCACCAACCACAAACTCTTCGTTGTTCGACACCCTTGTTATCACTAGCTACATAGTTTGGGATAATTAGGACTCTATAAATACTATTTTTGACCGGACCGTGACATCCGATCAGAGCTCGAATTTCTAATTTTAATGGCTTGGTGAAAGAAGCGATAGCGTAAGAAGGGGTACAGCTCAGTAAATTATGAATTTCTATCTTTAAATATTCGTGGTTTATGGGTTGTTGGTAGAGCAAGTTGGATAAAAAAAACTTAAGAACTGAATATGGGTTGTCGTTTTTAGCTTTACAAGAAACCATGTGTGGTGATAGTAGTGATACACATCCAGTGGTTTTTAACAATTGTTAGGGAGGGACATGCTTTGAAATGGATTGATTTAATTTTAATGGTAGATCAGGTTGGATTCCTAATATTTGGGATCTAAATGTTTTCCATAAAGAGGGATCGGTTAGTAATGGGAATTTTCTGATTACTTCCGGTATTATCGTAGATGGTAATCATCAGTTGAATATTGTAAACGTTTATGCACCTTAAAATAATGTAGAAAAGAGGGGATGTGTGTAAGATGAGTAAAATTGACAAGGTGTTGGTATGTTCTGATATGTTTAATAATTGGCCGAACGCGTGTTTGAAGGTGCTCCATAGAGGGAAATCGGATCATTCCCCATTGGTGCTTTCTCTGAAAGATACCAACTTTGGTCCAAAACCATTTCGATGGTTTGATTCTTGGTTGGATAAGGAGGGTTTTGAAGAATTGGTTGAGAATGTACTTACAGAGGGTGATTTTTTAGAACATTCCCTCTTCATTATTTCACCTTCTCTTTCCACCTTTCATTTCACCAACACTCTCTCTCCACCTTTTCCTCTCTCCACCTCCTTTCTCCTACTTTTCTCTCTACAACTTCTTTCACATATTAATTTAAAAATCCAAATTTATTAATAATGTATGCCACATGAGCCCTTTAACACATGTTAGTTAGTCTCTTCAAACAAACTCCTTTCACACACATCACTAACACGTGTAATTGGTTCAAATAATTATCACGTTAATTTTGGACTGGTAAAACAACATAAAAGAACACATGTATATAAAAATTTATTGCAATCAACATTGAGTGTAACAAATTAATTTCATATAAATCTAAACAATTAAAAAGATGATACAAAACTATCATAAACTAACAAAAACAAATGAAACTTAAAATTATGCTTCATTCTTTAATAGTCGTCTTCGGCGTTATGTTCATTCCTTATTAGGCATCTTTGGCTTCATGTTTCAATCCTTAATAGTCATCTTTTGCTTTGGTACAAAAAAGCTGTTAACATAAAAAAACAAGTTCATCAATTTAAATCATGAAAATTGATTTAGCACAAAAAATCTCTTCTTTTTCTTAACAAACGAACACGAACAAAAAATCTCGTTCGGTAAGTGTTCATGAACTGTTCGTGAGCACATAATTTCTTTAACAAACGAACACGGACAAGGCATTGTTCGTGTTCGTTCGGTTCGTTTGCAGCCCTACTTTCAACATATTTAGTAGGACCACTGGCGAAGCTTGGTTCAAGGATCGGGAGGGGCCGGACTAATTTTTTCCGCTCGGTAGCGGCAAATTGGCGGGGGTCAGACTCAACCCGGACTCAATTTACATACAAAAATCGCAAATTTCTACCACTGCGCCAAAAAACAGGGGGGCCAGGGCCACCCCTGGCCCATTGAATACTTCGCCCCTGAGTAGGACTATTAGTATAATAATAACTACTAATGAGTCAAACCACTACTTCCATTTTTTTTACCGGCATGCATGTCAAATTGCATATGGTATATAAAACGTAGCATGCTATCACGTCTCCTTGCATAATTTAAAAAATTACCATACTGCGAAGCACATGTTCTTACACACACACACAAACATACACCTTACATATTGATTCTTTTAGATAGTGTTTGGTATGATGGAATGGAAGGGGGAATGGAAGGGACCATTACGAGGTAATGAAAAAAAGTGTATTTGGTTGGTTAAAGGAATGGAATCACTCATTCACAAGACATTCCATTCCCTCAAAACCATTCCATCCACCCTCCATGTTTTTTATTCATTCCATCCCTCATTCACCCTATACTAACAACACCATAACCCACAACCACCACCAACCACCATCATCACCGCCTACCACCGTTGCCATCACCACACACCACCACCGTCGTCACCACCAACCACCGTCGACCACCACCGCTGCCGCCACAACTAGATATTCTTTCAGTTCTATATTTTCAGAAAATTTTTGTTCACATTCGTTGTCACTAAGTGACATTAGTTGAACAAGTTCATTTATCTGTTCCCCAGACAAGGTTTCTAATTTTTCATCAAAAACTTGTTCTAACTTTTGAGTGATAGAGGCCATTTTATCCACAAGACAAAATAGTTTTTATATCATTTAGTTTTTGTATATCTTTCTTTAAGATATAATTTTTTCGATGTAAATCGGTTAATTCGTTAAGTTTATCATACTGATGGATACTCCAATCAGTATGAAGCTCAATTATTCTTTGATTATTTCTTTCTATGAAAAAATAGTGTCTAGATTTTTCTAATTCAATCTTTTGGAAAGAATTTTTAATTTGACTTCTGTTTGTCATTTGAAGTTGATCCAAAGGGCCATGTAAGAGCGTTTGGACTTTTAGAACTTCCTAGTGAAGGATTTACTACATTGAAATTAGGAAAAGAATATTTTTGAAAACCTTTTAGTTTGGTAAAATTCTTTTCTTTATGTTCTTTAAGATTTACTTCTTGAGTTTCAATTGTATCAAGTTTTTCATAAACTTCTTTAAGTTTTTCAGAAACGTCTTTAATAATTTTTGCCGCAATGGCTTCTAAATTTTCATTTGTAGAGACTCTTTCTATTTTGCTAGCTAATTCTTTAATTAGCTCTTCTATCCTGACAAGAGACATATTAATTTAAATTTAAGGACTTTGACTTCCTATGACTTCTTTTAGGAGTTCTCCATATTTATCTATTCTATTTGACATAGACGATATGGTTCTCATCAGTTGAATTTCTGATGGACAAGTTTCTCTTGAAGTTAGGGAGTGTCCTGAGAAACTATGTCTTGGTCTAGAATATGATTCTTTTGGTGTTAAAGAATCTCCCGAGAAACTACATCTAGGTCTAGAACTCATAATTTGTTTGTCTCGAGCAATATTAATCGCCCAATTTTCTTGTACATGTGAGGGTTCGGTGAACCTACTTCCTTCAACAGTACCTATTTCTGAAAATATATCATCTAAGGATATTTTTTCTTTTTCTTTATACTCAATAGAATTAGTACTATTAGTTAAAGCATACGAAATTAAATAATTAATCGTAAAAACTTTGTTCCCTGGTTCCATAAGATCAGTTCTTTCACACTGATGTATGAAACTTAAGGTTTTAACGAAATCTTTTGAATCTCGATGTAAGGTGTTATCAGTTCTTTCATACGGTGAACATGAATTTTCCGTAAGCTAAGTTTCCTTGAATTGCACCTAAAAGTGCATCTTGTCTGTTGATGATTCTGTTATCAACAAGTGCCATTTTTATGGGAAAGCTAATCCCATCTCTAAATTGAGCTTTTAAAAGGATTTTTACAGCTCCTATATGTACCATATTCATGGATTTTCTTAATTCAGGTTTAATAGCTAATAGTCGTTTTGCTATTTCTCCTTTAGTTAAGAGTGGTAAATAACATCTTCCTGAAGTTTCTTTTATGTCAACTGAAAGTTCTTCAGTATTATAGCAATAAAAGATTTTATTTGTTCTTGAGAATGCTTTAGAAACAAGACTTCGTAAATTACTAGGCTGATTAAAAATGTGCCTATTATCAAGCTTGAGCTTAAGCTTGTTAATTTTGTTTAAACAATCTGAATTAATCATATTGTCTGATTGAAAACCTTTTTTGTTTTCACTGAAGCTTATAATTTCAGTGATTTGATCAGATTCTTTAGAATCGGTTTTTATAATGGTAATATCTTCCATTTTTTTTTAAAAAAAGTGTTTATCTAGAGCCTTGGCTCTGATACCATGTTGCGGAAAGATTTAATGAAACCTTAAGAGTTAAGGGATCATATGTGTATCTATTGTAGCAATTTGATGAAACCTGCAAAGTTAAAGGATCATTTGTGTATGTATTGTAGACATCATGATTGAACATGTTGAATATACATATCATGTATATTGTATGTAATGTTACGAACATTTGGTAAAGCATCTTGATGATTGAACATGCATTGATTGACAATTCTATAATTGTCATAGAGAAGGTATCTCTTGATGATTTTAATTTTAGCGATGGACGCATTTTTTAAAACTTTGAAAGTTATGATTATTTTTTGTTTGTAAAACGTATATTAATTAATGCTTAAGGAGAGACTAAATAAATACTTTGAAGTAATTTAACAGCATAAAATAAAATAATACCTTTCTTTATATCTAAACCGTAAATGATCCCTGCAATGTACCAACCCAACCAGCATTTCCCTACGGCCTTCTGCCTAAACGGTACTCTTTCATGGCTCCAGGGCTCCAGGTTTTACAAGTTTGACATAAACACTTTAGGATATATAGGAAAGGAAAGTTTTATTTCATAACTGTTCTTCCCAAGGGAAGAACTTCTTAATCGTATTTACATAGCTCCCCTTAAGAGAGGGAGTTTAGTTACACATGCTAATTTTTTAGGATGAGAATTTTGGGGGAGAGCATTTGATGATCCTTAACTAAAATCAATCTCCTTTATATACTAGGAGAAGATTTGTACAAAAGACTAAACTAGCCTCCTTAATTCGTCATGCATGACGTTTTTCTAATCGACATACCCATGTGTTGGGTCCAGTTCTCTTGTGTCTTCTTCTGAAGTGTAGCTGTCCAAATGAGAGGAGCTACTTTCTTTAGTTGTATTATTTGCACAATATTCGCAATTATGATTTTCATAGGTGCGTTGATGTTTTTGGCAGAGTTTTTCTTTGGTGATGGGACCTGCCTCTACTTTATTGAAGATAATACGTTGCTCTATTTTTTCTAAAGCTTCCTTTTCATGTTTGGGTAGTGGAATACCGCTGTAACTTGTAATTATGCAGTTGTTACTACAATAATTAACTTTATTAAAGCTTCCCACTTTAATTTTTTGCAGGTTATCAAGGATTTTTAAGAATCCTCTGACTCTGATTTCCACCCAATTTTCCGGGTCTTCGAAACTTCCTTCCATGCTTTTGGAAGGATTGACGGTTCTTGCTTTTGCAATACCGATTTCTAGATGATGGTAGCTTTGGAACGAATTTCCTTGATACCAGTCAGGAAGTGTAGAATTACACTTAATAAAGATGTTCGCGTCTCTTGCTGCAGCAATCTTTTTACGAAAGTTTTTGATAGCTTTCTTTATTCCTTCCGAAAAATGGCTAATTTCTAATAAATTCGGAGAAGGGTATATAAACTTAATTAATCCAGCCATAAATGCTAGAGAAACAAGTTCTGGTTCTGCACCTGGACAAAAGATTTTAAGACTTTTAGTTGCCTTGTCTTCTGTATAGATGTGTTCTTTCTCGAAATCAGTTTGACTTAGAGATCTAGCCTTGGACCAGATAGATCTAAATTCATCTAAAGAGACGATGTTGTCACTTTCTTCAACTTCTTCTTTTAAAAAGGTTTTTGGGAAAGTTTTCTTGAATTCTACAATTCTTTCTTTTTTCTTGACCTTCAGTGGTTCAGGGAAAAATGTTACCTTTAAAGGTATTTCTTTCTTTCCGAATTCTGCCGAATATCGAGTGGCTTCTTGTTGAGCTTGTAGCAGACTTGCGAACTTTTTAAATGGAAAAGTATTTCCCGTAACATATCGAGAGACTATGGACCAGTCTTCATATATGCCTCTGTTTTCTCCATCAAAAATAACATAGAATCTAGATTTACCAGGTGTCATGGGTTCATGAATGATTTGAGAGTAACTTGGTCTAAGGGAGACCTTTTCAGTTTTTAGCAAACTGTCAGCTATCAACGGATTTGATATGCCTTTACCAGAGCCGTTTGCTTCTGGGCTAGATGAAGATTGTGCTTTTTCATATGTTTTGCTTTTTTCCAAAGCAACAGGAGTCAACGGATTTGATTTTTCTTTACCCTTTGCCGTTTGCAAGGGAATAGATTCAGTTTGTAACCTTACGGTTTCCTGTACTGAATTAACAGTTGTTTCTTGACTTTCGTCATAGACTGCTATCTTCTCACGAAGATTTTTTAATTCTATAAGAAAAAATTTTTCTTGGAGGCGTAAGGCCTTTAGATCATCCATTTTTCAAATGTTGATATTTCTTTTTATTGTTGATGGTTTGTTTGAAAGATTTTTGCTTCAATATATAGACAATTTTCTTAGCTAGGATACAAAATTGTTTATGTATTCTTGTAAAATTACCATATTCAAAAAAAAATATTTCGAATAATTACTCATATATTCTTAAAATCTCGTGTCAGGCAATCAGCAAGCACGTTTTTTGTTCCTTCAAGATGCTCAATGTTAAACGAATATCTTGAAAACCACATCTGCCATCTGACAAGACGGCCCTGTTTGTTATCTCCCGAGATTTTTGTCTTTAGGAAATAAGTAAAGTTTTTATTATCAGTTCTTACCAAAAATTTTACTGGGGTAAGATAGATAGAAAACTTTGAAATCGTTTTTTTTACCGCTAGTAATTCTTTTTCATTACTGTGGTAATTTCTTTCGGCTTGTTTAAAACTGCCAGAAGTATATCTGCATATTTCTTCTTTTTCAGTTGTTTTGGCCTTCAAAACCCCTCCCCAATAGTCATTTGAGGCATCTGTTTCTATTATAAGAAAGTCTTCTTCCTTTGGAAGATAAAGTTTAGGAAAAGTTAAATTTTTCTTTATCCTTTTCATATAGTCAGTATCGGACTGTTTCCATTCCCGTACATATTCTTTCTTTAATTTTACCTGTAAGGGCTTCCTGATCTCTGCTAACTTTGGAATGTAGCTTTCTGCATAGGTTAGAATACCTAAAAATCTTTGAAGATGTTTTTTATCTTCAAGAGTATCTGGAAATTTATGTAAATTTTCCAAGATATGTTTTTGTGGGCAATGAGTTCCTTGGTCTATTTCAAGACCTAAAAAATTAATCTTTGTTTTAAAAAGATTTGCTTTCTTTTTTGATAGAATAATTCCATATTTTTCAATTAATTTTAAAACTGCCAAAACGTGGAAATAGTGTTTTTCTTCAGATGCTGAGAAAACTATTATATCGTCAACATAAATGGTACAAAAGTTTTCTAGTCCTCTTAAAGCATTTTGCATATGTCTTTGAAATATGCTAGGTGCTTGTTTTAATCCAAAAGGAACAACTTTCCATTGATAATGGCCATCTGGACATGTAAACGCGGTCAAGAGTTGAGAGTTTTCATCTAGCAAAACTTGCCAAAATCCACTTTTGCAGTCGAAACTGGAGAAAATGGTTTTTCCTCTTAAAAGAGTTAATAATTCTTGCATGCAAGGGAGATTATGACTATCTCCTTTGGTAGCTGCGTTAATTGCTTTATAATTGACAACCATACGCTTTTTACCTCTTCTTTTCTCAGCCTCATTTTCGACTAAAAATGCTGGTGACATGTGAGGTGATTTACTAGGAATAATTAGCTTAAGATCAAGTAATTCCTTGATTTGCTTGCTAAATTCTTCTCTGTCTTGTGGACTATATTTCATAGGTTTTACCCTTACAATAGTTCTAGGATCTATTAATTCTATAGACGCTTTCATCCAATTTTTAGATTTCTGAGGGTCAATAGGATTTTCAGAACAAACTTTTTCAAGTAAAGCTTCAATTTTTTGATATTTTTGTATTTCTAAAAAATATCTTTCTTCCGGTTTGATAACTTCACGAGTTATATTACTTCCCGGAATTTGTTTTATTTTTGAATCCTTTTTCATTGATTCAAGAAAACCAGGTTTTCCTACTCGAAGGGCCTTTGTAACCTTTTTAATTAAAATCATTTCTTTATCAAGATGAAATGAGATTCTATCCAGCCATTGGGTAAATGGACCGTATAACTGACAGAAATTATTTCCTATGAGAATATCTATTCCTGTTTCTTGTTGGTAAATAGTAGGAATAGAGAATGGTTCTCCCGAGAAATAAACTATAAGGTTTCTACAAACCTTGTCTAAATTAATAGTTTCTTGGTTGGCAACTGTTACCGTGATTTCTTTAGGAGTGTTTTCCCATAGTTCTTCAGGGATAACATGTTTGCTTGCAAGGCAAAGGCTTGCACCTGTATCTACGTAACAGTGTAGAGTTATAGTTTTATATCCCGAAAAGAATATCTTTCCTTTGATATAAATAGAATTTGGATTAGTTATATTTGAATAAACTAATTCATTATCCTTTTTTTATTAAATTGTAACATACTAAATTGGTAGTATGCTCGAAACTTGTTTTAATCATTCTGACGAACTTTCGGACGAGATATCAGAAGTTGGTGTGTCTTCTTTTATTTCTAATGAATAAACTTGTTTGTAATTACTAAAAATGTTTTCTGAAGGAAAGTATCCTTCATTTTCCGCCATAAGGATAAGTTTTACCTTTTCAGGAAAATTTTTCCTATTAGGACATTCGTTGGCATAGTGCCTTTCTTCTGAGCATATCCAGCAACGACATTTCTTTTTACCTTGAGGACAAACCTTAGGTTTTTCTTTAGAAAAGTATTTTCCCGGAGTAAATTTTCTTTCTTAGTTTTCCAAAACTTTCTTTTTGATGTATGTTTATATTTCTTTTTAAAATAAGTTTTGGTATCACAGCCAAAAGATAACTGTGGAATTTCGGTGAGTTTTTCACAACAAGTTTTGTTAAATTTCTTTAACTGTTTTTGTTTGTTAGAAAAATCACAGTATACCGCAATTTCTTCTTTAACAATCCTTGTGGCAAATCCAAGAGAATGCATTGTCATAGCATTCTTTTCTTTGTTCCATCTTTCTTTGGCTTTTTCACCAACGATAGGAATTTTCATGAGATAGGCTTCTATCCAAGAGTGGTATTCTTCAGAATTTAGTTTATAGAGATTTTTCTCAAATACACAAGTAAAATCGTCAAGAAGACATATATCACAAAGTTGAGATTTTGTTAAAACTTGTCTCGCTTGTTCGAGCAATTTTTGATTTTCGAAGTCTTTATTAGTTAAATAATCAAGACCCAAAAACATCATATATATGGCATTAATGATTTGATCAAAAAGATCATTCCCATGTAAAGTTTCACTCCAATTTGTTCCTTTAATGAAATCTTGAACTATTCCTGATGACTTATGCTCTACTAAAAGTAAAACAGCTTTAGCGCTAGAGAATTCTTCTTCATTTGATTGAATAATCAAGTTTATTTCAGTGGTCCATTTATCAATTACCTCTTTTCTTTTCCTTTGATCAAAGATGCAATCTAATTTTATGGTGTCAATAGCAGTTGAACTTCCATTTTTAGAATCTTTGTCAGAATTTGGTATACCTTTGTGATATGGCATGGTGAATTCTGTTTTTACATTTCGAGGCATTCTCGTGCGACTAGAACTAGCGTGCGAGCGATTTACCCTGTATGCAGGTTTTTCTTCTTCCGAAGAAGATTCATCTTTTTCATCTTCTGTTTTAGGTTCATGTAAAACAAAAACTGATTCACTGTTTTCAGGAAAGTATTTTTCTTTCAGTTCTTTATTTTCAGAAAATTTTTGTTCACATTCGTTGTCACTAAGTGACATTAGTTGAACAAGTTCATTTATCTGTTCCCCAGACAAGATTTCTAATTTTTCATCAAAAACTTGTTCTAACTTTTGAGTGATAGAGGCCATTTTATCCACAAGACAAAATAGTTTTTATATCATTTAGTTTTTGTATATCTTTCTTTAAGATATAATTTTTTCGATGTAAATCGGTTAATTCGTTAAGTTTATCATACGGATGGATACTCCAATCAGTATGAAGCTCAATCATTCTTTGATTATTTCTTTCTATGAAAAAATAGTGTCTAGATTTTTCTAATTCAATCTTTTGGAAAGAATTTTTAATTTAACTTATGTTTGTCATTTGAAGTTGATCCATAGGGCCATGTAAGAGCGTTTGGACTTTTAGAACTTCCTAGTGAAGGATTTACTACATTGAAATTAGGAAAAGAATATTTTTGAAAACCTTTTAGTTTGGTAAAATTATTTTCTTTATGTTCTTTAAGATTTACTTCTTGAGTTTCAATTGTATCAAGTTTTTCAGAAACTTCTTTAAGTTTTTCAGAAACGTCTTTAATAATTTTTGCCGCAATGGCTTCTAAATTTTCATTTGTAGAGACTCTTTCTATTTTGCTAGCTAATTCTTTAATTAGCTCTTCTATCCTGACAAGAGACATATTAATTTAAATTTAAGGACTTTGACTTCCTATGACTTCTTTTAGGAGTTCTCCATATTTATCTATTCTATTTGACATAGACGATATGGTTCTCATCAGTTGAATTTCTGATGGACAAGTTTCTCTTGAAGTTAGGGAGTGTCCTGAGAAACTATGTCTTGGTCTAGAATATGATTCTTTTGGTGTTAAAGAATCTCCCGAGAAACTACATCTAGGTCTAGAACTCATAATTTGTTTGTCTCGAGCAATATTAATCACCCAATTTTCATGTACATGTGAGGGTTCGGTGAACCTACTTCCTTCAACAGTACCTATTTCTGAAAATATATCATCTAAGGATATTTTTTCTTTTTCTTTATACTCAATAGAATGAGTACTATTAGTTAAAGCATACAAAATTAAATAATTAATCGTAAAAACTTTGTTCCCTGGTTCCATAAGATCAGTTCTTTCACACTGATGTATGAAACTTAAGGTTTTATCGAAATCTTTTGAATCTCGATGTAAGGTGTTATCAGTTCTTTCATACGGTGAACATGAATTTTCCGTAAGCTAAGTTTCCTTGAATTGCACCTAAAAGTGCATCTTGTCTGTTGATGATTCTGTTATCAACAAGTGCCATTTTTATGGGAAAGTTAATCCCATCTCTAAATTGAGCTTTTAAAAGGATTTTTACAGCTCCTATATGTACCATATTCATGGATTTTCTTAATTCAGGTTTAATAGCTAATAGTCGTTTTGCTATTTCTCCTTTAGTTAAGAGTGGTAAATAACATCTTCCTGAAGTTTCTTTTATGTTAACTGAAAGTTCTTCAGTATTATAGCAATAAAAGATTTTATTTGTTCTTGAGAATGCTTTAGAAACAAGACTTCATAAATTACTAGGCTGATTAAAAATGTGCCTATTATCAAGCTTGAGCTTAAGCTTGTTAATTTTGTTTAAACAATCTGAATTAATCATATAGTCTGATTGAAAACCTTTTTCGTTTTCACTGAAGCTTATAATTTCAGTGATTTGATCAGATTCTTTAGAATCGGTTTTTATAATGGTAATATCTTCCATTTTTTTTAAAGTGTTTATCTAGAGCCTTGGCTCTGATACCATCATCTAGAAATCGGTATTGCAAAAGCAAGAACCGTCAATCCTTCCAAAAGCATGGAAGGAAGTTTCGAAGACCCGGAAAATTGGGTGGAAATCAGAGTCAGAGGATTCTTAAAAATCCTTGATAACCTGCAAAAAATTAAAGTGGAAAGCTTTAATAAAGTTAATTATTGTAGTAATAACAACTGCATAATTACAAGTTACAGCGGTATTCCACTACCCAAACATGAAAAGGAAGCTTTAGAAAAAATAGAGCAACGTATTATCTTCAATAAAGTAGAGGCAGGTCCCATCACCAAAGAAAAACTCTGCCAAAAACTTCAACTCACCTATGAAAATCATAATTGCGAATATTGTGCAAATAATACAACTAAAGAAAGTAGCTCCTCTCATTTGGACAGCTACACTTCAGAAGAAGACACAAGAGAACTGGACCCAACACATGGGTATGTCGATTAGAAAAACGTCATGCATGACGAATTAAGGAGGCTAGTTTAGTCTTTTGTACAAATCTTCTCCTAGTATATAAAGGAGATTGATTTTAGTTAAGGATCATCAAATGCTCTCCCCCAAAATTCTCATCCTAAAAAATTAGCATGTGTAACTAAACTCCCTCTCTTAAGGGGAGCTATGTAAATACGATCAAGAAGTTCTTCCCTTGGGAAGAACAGTTATGAAATAAAACTTTCCTTTCCTATATATCCTAAAGTGTTTATGTCAAACTTGTAAAACCTGGAGCCCTGGAGCCATGAAAGAGTACCGTTTAGGCAGAAGGCCGTAAGGAAATGCTGGTTGGGTTGGTACATTGCAGGGATCATTTACGGTTTAGATATAAAGAAAAGTATTATTTTATTTTATGCTGTTAAATTACTTCAAAGTATTTATTTAGTCTCTCCTTAAGCATTAATTAATATACGTTTTACAAACAAAAAATAATCATAACTTTCAAAGTTTTCAAAAATGTGTCCATCGCTAAAATTAAAATCATCAAGAGATACCTTCTCTATGACAATTATAGAATTGTCAATCAATGCATCTTCAATCATCAAGATGCTTTACCAAATGTTCGTAACATTACATACAATATACATGATATGTATTTTCAACATGTTCAATCATGATGTCTACAACCGCCACCACCCACTACCACCCACAACCGCCGCCATCCAACGTCGCCCACCACCGTCACCCACCCTCTGCCGCCTCCACCACCTGCCGCTGTCACTTACCACAATTTCATTTACCCACCACTACCGCCGCCACCCACCTCCACCATCCACCGTCGCCACCACCACCGTCGCCGCCACCCACCACCACCGTTACCGCCACATATAACCACCCACCATCACCGCCATCAACCACCACCCACTACAACCACTCACCACTGATTTTATTCCTTCGTCTTTTCTTGCATATCCAACAACACAAAGTAATGTTTTGTTTCATTCCCACATGGCAACCAAACATGACATTGAATCGTAATGATCAATTCCATTACATTGTCCATTCCATTACCTCTCCATTCCACTACCCCATACCAAACAGGCCCTTAATCGTTTTAAGGGTTTGAATTACTTTTCCGCCCTATATTGTCAACTCTGCCGCAACACGCAGTTCCCTGCTAGTCATTTTGAAAGATTACCTCCCGGGTCGTGATGAAGAGCCCACGGGTTATACCCTTTTCCCGAGTCGATATTATTACCTGAGTCACGCGCCTGCTAACAACTAACAACACACACATGACACACCCAACAAAAATCAGGTAAAGCGAGTGAAAGCTACAAACCCTAAACACCCAAATTTCCAATTCATACCCAAAAAAAGATCGTCGTTGATCCACTCGCTCACCTCCCTCGCGTGGATTATTATCCTCCAGATCTTCACCCCAACACAACTGATTATATAACCATCACACCATCCTTCCTCATTCATTTCAGGTACTACTCAACACACACACATACACACACATCTTATTTAATAATTAATATATTATTTATCCCTCACGTTCAACTTCTTCTTTCAACACTTGATGTTACGCATACAGATAATGAGTGATAATATTATGTTGAGTTTGGACTCCGTTTATGTGGAGGTTACGTGACACGAGAGGATTTTTGTTATTAAGATCGTGTGTTGGTTGATAAACTGCTAGTTAGAGTTTGATTAACCTCTTTTTATTTGTAGTTTACTATGCTTTTAGTGTTTTGTATAGTTTGTTAGGATCGTGGTGGAATTGGTGTTGCAGGTTATGGATTAACCGTTTTTTGTAGTTTGTGTTCTTTGATTGTTTCACAGAATTAGGTTTTATTGCCATGAGTTTGTTTTGTAATTTTATAAATTTTCTTTTGGAATTAGGTTTTAAGTGAATTCGAAAGAGATGATCGTGATCATGATCGTGAATGTAGTGGAAGATGATTTGAATTTTAATAATAATAAGCAGAATTCGGTTTAGATGTTCAATAGATGATTTCGTTAGGATTGTGCTGGAATTCGTGTGGCAGGTTAAGGATTAACCGTTTTGTTGTTCGTGTTCTTTAATTGTTTCACTGAATTCTGTTTTATTGCCATGAGTTTGTTTTGTAATTTTATAAATCTTCTTTTGGAATTAGGTTTTAAGCGTATTCAAGAGAGATGATTGTGATCGTGATTATGAATGTACTGGAAGATGATTTGAATTTTTATTAGCGGAGTTTGGTTTAGATGTAGAATAGAGGATTTCGTTAGGATCGTGCTGGAATTGGTGCGGTATGTTAAGGATTACCGTTTTTGTTGCATGTGTTCTTTGATTGTTTTATCTGAATTCTGTTTTATTGCCATGAGTTTGTTTTGTAATTTTATAAATTTTCTTTTGGAATTAGGTTTGAAGCGTATTCAAGACAGATGATTGTGATCGTGAATGTAGTGGAAGATGATTTGAATTTTTATTAGCGGAGTTTGGTTTAGATGTAGAATAGATGATTTCGTTAGGATCGTGCTGGAATTGTTGCAGTATGTTAAGGATTAACTGTTTTTGTTGTTCGTGTTCTTTGATTGTTTCACTGAATTCTGTTTTATTGCCATGAGTTTTTCGTAATTTTAGAAATTTTCTTTGGAGTTAGGTTTTAGGCGTACCCAAAAGAGGTGACCATGATTGTAAATGTAATGGCAGTTGATCTGAGTTTTCATAAGCATAGTTCAGTTAGCATCGTGCTGGAATTCATGTGGCAGGTTAAGGATTAGCCGTTTTTTGTAGTTCATGCTTTTTGATTGGTTCATGTAGTTAGTAAGTGTGTTGCTTGAATTCGATTTTGTTGCTATGAGTTGTTTGTAATTTTAGAGATTCTCTTATGGAATTAGGTTTTAAGCTTGCTTGAGAGACGTGAACATGATTGGAAATGTAATTGCATTTGTGCTGAATTGTTGTAACCAGAGTCTGGTTTAGATGGTCAGCATCTTAAAAATTTACTTCAAAGTTATCTATGATTACATGTATGATTACTAAGAAAATCTGTGTAACAAGTTACATGTTCTATAGGTACTTTAGTTTTCATTGTTGTTGCTTTATACCGTTATGGTTCTTGATTTTGATTGTCATGTTTGTTTCTTTTAAATGTCGTTTGTTAAATTGATATTCCTTACTTGATCATGTATTTTATAATTTATACATAGTCATCTTACCTGTTGACATCAATGTCAATTTTCTTGGGAGAAAGGTTGTCATGGTCGTATATGTAATGCAATTAGAAGGTTATCTTAATGCCATGCTTGACATTTGACGTCATTAGTTAAAACTTTTGGCAAGTGCTGGGCAGCCAACTTCCAGAACAAAAGCTCAACCATATGTAGTTAGCTTAAAGTAGTTATAAAATTTTCAAATTGATATTTTTGTTTATTACTTTCAGAGGGCATGGTCTAGGATAGGAGTTTGTGGAGACGTAGAATAAGGTTAAGGATTTTTTGGGGAGGGTATAGATGTGTCGAGCTTTGTCTTAGGGGTCTAGGTCTCCTACTTTTTGTAGTTATGTTTATATGTTCTATGATGTTATATTTGTTTCCTTTGTTGGTTTGTTTCTTCTGTTATCATTTCTTTTGTTATTGGTAGCTTTCTGTTTCTATTTGTTAGTTTGGTTTGTATGCCTACTATTTGTTTTGAGTTGGGGGTCTCTCTGGAAGCAGCCTCTCTGTCCACTAGGATAGAGGTAAGGTTTGTCTACATCCCACCCTCCCCATACCCTTTCAATAACGTTGCTATTTGTGTGATTTACTGGGTAGGGTTGTTGCTGTTTGTTAATATTCAACGTCTTTTGTAGGTAACAAGTGGAAGAATTACTGAAAAACCTAAATAATTGCCATGGATATTGATCTTCGGCTTCCTTCTGGAGACCATGAAAAGGAAGAGAGAGACGAGGCAAAAGAATTAAGCAATTTGATGGACAGTGACCATAAACTTCACAATGAAGATGTTTTGGGCCGAGATATTGTAAATTCTCCATCTGTTGATATGGTAGATTTCAAAGAGGATATAAATCTCGAGCCTTTATCTGGTATGGAATTTGAATCACATGGGGAAGCATATTCCTTTTATCAAGAATACGCGAGATCCATGGGTTTCAGTACTGCAATACAAAACAGCCGTCGTTCAAAAACATCACGTGAATTCATTGATGCAAAATTTGCATGTTCTAGATATGGTACTAAACGTGAACACGACAAGTCATTTAACCGACCTCGCATCAGACAAGGACCCAATCAGGATCCAGAAAATGCATCATCTGGTAGAAGATCATGCTCAAAAACAGATTGTAAAGCAAGCATGCATGTGAAAAGGCGACCTGATGGAAAATGGATTATTCATAGATTTGAAAAGGATCATAATCATGAACTCTTACCTGCACAAGCTGTCAGTGAACAAACAAGAAAGATGTACGCTGCAATGGCACGACAATTTGCAGAATACAAAAATGTTGTTGGGTTGAAAAATGATTCAAATAACTTGTTCAATAAATCCCGTAATATGGCGTTAGAGGCAGGGGAGGTGAATATTTTATGCAAAATTTTCTCACAGATGCAGAGTGTTAATCCAAATTTCTTTTATGCAATAGATGTAGGTGAAGATCTACGGTTGAAAAACATGATATGGGTTGATGCAAAAAGCAGATATGATTATGTTAACTTTTGTGATGTTGTATCATTCGATACAACTTATATTAAAAACAAATATAGAATGCCACTCGCCCTTTTTGTTGGGGTCAATCAACATTATCAGTTCATGCTGCTCGGGTGTGCTTTGCTTTCTGATGAGAGTATATCTACATATTTGTGGGCTATGCAGACATGGCTTACTGCAATGGGTGGGCTAGCTCCAAAAGTTATCATTACTGATAAAGATGAGAACTTGGAATCTGCTGTTTCACAGGTGTTCCCGTCTTCAAAACATTGCTTTTGTTTATGGAATATAGTTGGCAGGATTTCTGAAGCTTTAAAGCAGGATAATTTCATGGAAAAGTTTGAAAAGTGCATTTATAGGTCATGGACTGATGAACAATTCGATAAAAGATGGTTTAAAATGGTGGATAGGCTCGGGCTTAAAGATGGTGATTGGATGAATTCATTATATGAAACCCGTAGGCAGTGGGTCCCGATTTACATGAAGGATGTTTGTTTGGCGGGAATGTCGACTCTTCAACGATCTGAGAGTGTAAACTGTTACTTCGACAAATATGTACATAAGAAAACTAGTGTACAAGAATTTGTTAAACAATATGAAAATATTGTTCAAGATCGGTATGAAGAGGAAGCAAAAGGGGATTCTGATACGTGGAATAAGCCGCCTGCTTTAAAATCACCATCACCGTTTGAAAAACATGTGTCGGGTATCTACACACATGCAGTTTTCAAGAAATTTCAAAGTGAGGTTTTGGGTTCCTCAGCTTGTATGCCTAAAAAAGATGCGCACGTGGATATGATCATTACTTACAGAGTTTCTGAATATGAACAGCCATTGGATTTTAATGTTTATTATAATGAATCAACATCTGAAGTATCATGCACGTGTCGGTTGTTTGAATTCAAGGGTTATCTCTGTAGACACATATTGATTGTTCTTCAAATCTTTTGTGGGCTTTCTGTAATCCCATCTCAGTATATTCTCAAACGGTGGACGAAAGACGTAAAAGATCGGGGACTAATTTCAGATGGATGTGAGTTAGTGCAACATCGGGTTCATAGATACAATGATTTATGCCAAAAAGCAATTAAGTTGGGTGAAGAAGGATCGTTGTCTCAAGAGAGCTACAATTTGGCGATTCGTGCCCTTGAAGAAGTTTTTGCAAATTGTGTGTGTGTAAATAACTCCAATAAGAACCTATTGGAACCTGGAACATCAACTGTTTCAGGTGTTTTAAGAATCGAAGAGGATAATCAAAGCAGAAACATGCGTACTAATAAAAAAAAGAATCCTATGAAGAAAAAGAAGGTATATTTGGTTTTTATTCTTATTTTTTTCTATCCTGTCATTGCCTCTGATCTTATGCTAATTTTACAAATCTTATTTCATTTTATTATTATAGATCAGTTCAGAACAGGATATTATGACGGTTGGAGCCCAAGACAGCTTGCAGCAGCTGGTTTGCTTCTATCTGAGTCTTACATTGATTTCTTGATGCATAAATTGCTTTGTTTATCAGCATAAATTGTCCTAACTCTGACGGGTCAAATTGGTAAAAAAAACTTACAGCGAAAAAGGAAACAGGTCAAAAATGTCGAGAGTATACAGTCTATAACATGTTTTATCTTAAAAAAAACTTGATTTTTTGTAATAATATATTTTTTCTAATATATTTGAAGAAATTTTATAAATTTAAAAAAAAAAAAAAACTGGGCTGAAAGAGGTTAACCCCCCCTACTCGACCCTTTTGACCGGTGCAAATTAATATATTTACCTGGAGTTTGGGTCAGTCTGTTACCATAAATCAGCCTGCTAATACTTCAATATTCATGTATATTGTGGATTAATAAAAGTACACAAATCGACTTTAAACAGCTAAATTTCTCTCCAAATATCCGTGTTTTTGGTTAAGTTTTTGATCTTTCATCCCCACCTTTACAGGACAAGTTGAGCTCGCGGTCAGTAACTCTGGATGGTTATTTTGGCTCACAACAAAGTATGCAAGGAATGGTAGGGATTCATTTATCATTAAAGCTCGTTTTTAAAATCCTTTGATTTTATGGTTTCTATAATTGAATTGTGGTTCATCTAGGTTCAGCTTAACTTGATGGCACCTTCAAGAGATAATTTTTATGGAAATCCGCAAGCTATTCAGGGACTGGTAAATCATTACCTATCATAATAATGTTTCAGCTCAGACATTTTATTTATCGTTACATATTATGTACATGTTTAACTTTTTTTTTCTTTCTGTATTATAGGGACAGTTGAATTCAATAGCACCAAATCATGAGAGCTATTATGGGGCCCAGCCAACCCTTCAGAGCCTGGTATGTTCTTCATGAATATGTGATTATTTGTGACATTTTTTGATCTTGTGATATAATAGTAGTTCAGAACTCTTGCTTGCAGGGACAAATGGACTTCTTTCGGACACCAGGTTTCACATATGGCATGCGGGTTGGTGTCTAGCAATCTCTGTTATTGCACTACTTTTAGATGAGGCAAATGGGCCAGCCAGATGGGTTGGGTAACGGGTCAAAATAGGTTTGGATCAAAACGCAAAGTTTTGAGTCTGGTTGGGGTCACCCAAAACACATATTGTCTACATTTTGTTATTAAAAAGTACAATATTATTTGAGGGCATGTTTGGATAAACTTATTTAACTAAAAACGGACTTTTGGTTAAAAGGACTTATTAACTTATGACTTTTTAAAAATGAGTTTTTAGAAAAGTGTTTGGATTTAGCTTATGTGGTGGAGAAAAACAATAAGTTGATAAGTTATTTTATAAAAAAGTGTTTGGTTTAACTTATTTAGATAAAATGACCAAAAAGGGTATAAAAAGGGTAGGTATAAGGATATAAGAAGGGCATGTAGGTAAATAACCATCAATAAGTTATAAGGAGGTTCAAAAAGTCACCTCTCCTTTACTTTTCCAAAACAACTTATCATAGGCAAACAAAAAGTCATTTTCCTTTTGCCAAACATTTTTTGTAACTTATTAACTTTTTGGAAAGGTTAAAAGTTATAAGGAGGTGGAAATAAGGAGAGCCAAACATGCTCTGAGTAATAATACTCTAATTTGAACAAAATGGTTTAGTGAATTTTATGCTTAAAATACAATTAACTGTTGTTTTTTCAAGTTTATCCATTTGACCCGTTAGAACAAAATTGACCTTAATCAATCAATTTTCAAGCAAACTTGTCAAAACACATATCATTCAATTATCTTTTCATTATCAGGATGAACCGAGTGTGCGAACCCCACAATTGCATGACGACGGATCAAGACATGCATGAGCTTATTCCATTCCAACTGTTTTACCTAATTATCAACCAATAAACTTGTCCATTTGCCAAGAATGATTTCAGATCCAAGAGCAGTACAGTGTGCTTGATGAAGGTACCATTTTACCCCTGTGGACTGAAACAATCACCACAACAAGCCTCAAAGCTAGAGAAAACCCTTGTTCAGGCCGTTATCTCAAAAAAAATTGTTGTATCAATGTATTTAACGATTATTATTCGCACTTAGGTCATGCTAATCTGAGGTTCACCTGAGAACCAGAAAGTTGGAATCATCATATGTAAACAGATATTTTGTTGTAAAAAGGTTGTGTATTGCAATATATTAAGCCGGATGTTTATATTTGTTGAACTTGGACTCGTTTTAGATTCTTGGTCGCATAGACTTGGATGTGTTTTTTTTTTGTTTTGACAACATTGTTGGCAACTTGACAAGTATTCATGTTTGAATTTACCCAACCAGTAAAGTTTTGTAACATAAGTGCATATATGTTATGTTGGCTTTGAAAATTGAATAGGTTTAGACAAAATTGTAATAGATTATTTAAAAATACTATGTAATCGAACATGAGGAGCATGAAGGCCTAAGTTGATGAAACGTACCAACAAAGAACAAAGCTTTCAACTGACAAAGTTAAAGTTAACAAAGATCAGCTTCAGCAAATTGCTACTTCTCTGATCAGTTGTTACCTTTGTCATGAAGACAATAAATACAAGGCTCCACCATAGAGATTTGTGTAATTTCATACAACCCTAGGATCATCTTATATAAATAGATCACAATTTGGAGAGAGCGATTTATGCCAGAACACTTGGTGAGAGATCAGACAGTATGCTCATAATTTGTATGATCTTGTAATCATTCCATCTTTGTCATGCACTTGCATTTTATGTAATTCTATGCATATATGTAAAAGTTCATAAACATATATGAAAGTTAAAATTTCATCCAGAAAAAAAAAAAAAAAAAAAAAAAAGAAGCAAAATGGTGTATACACAAAATTTAAACAAACTTGCAGAACCTGTACATAAACAAACTACCAGACCCAACCCGACCCGAACCAATTGAAAAAACAGTGCTGGTTCACACACAAGGTTTATGATATAATGTTTTTATAAACCATCCATAAACAAACTTCAGCCACCATAGGCCTTATAAAACCACCTTTAACTGGCAGATGAAAAATGTCCAACAAAGCTTGGGTCCACTTATTGACTCACTGATACTCCTACTGATTCAAGAGCAACCTGACCACCATCACCACCTTTATGACCACTGAATCCGCCAACATGCGTTGACCTTTGAGCGAAGTCAACCAACATCTTCCGCTGACTATCATCTGTATGAGGCAGACTAGCCCGAAGAAGTTCTACCGGCATTTCTCTACTGATCGACTTTGCAGCTTCGGACAACACAATCTCTGTGGTTGGTGACGCCTGTGCATACATAGCTTGCACTAAACTGTCATATTTACTTAAACAATATTTAGTCAAAAGCCCGAAAAAAGCATCAAATGAAGCTTGCCAAAGTGTCGGGTTTTGTAAACTCGAGTTCGCACTGGTTAATAGCTGAGTAGCTCTTTCTAGAACTGATTTTAGGATGATGGATGCTCCATCGCCAGCTGGACTGCCTAGCGGGCGAAGTGGTGGTTGTTCTCGTGAACAAACAACAGCAGCAAGACAAGCACTTAATGAATTAAGATCCATGGAGCTGATGCATGTTTTCACTACCTTTGTGAGTGAATTTACGGTTTCAGATGCTTCAGTTTCGGACGGAAGTCCCCCGAATAAATATCTCAAATGACGAAAGATGGTCATGCATACAATTCGTGCCAGCTCACTACTTGGTGACAGAAGTTGAAGATATTTAGAAATAAGCTTCCGTCCTTTGGGAAGAGATACGGCCCGTAAAAACACAATATCATCTTTAGGAGCAAGCCCAGATGAACTTACACCAAGTGGATCCACAAGTTGAAGAGCCGCCGCCAAGCCTTCTAGAAGAATCTTCCGCCTCTGTCTCGCTTGAGCACCGCCATCTTGTGGCTGAGTTGACTTCAGAAAGCGGTCAATGTCGTCCACTTCCAGGAGTACACAATGTCCATCTTCAATCATGATTCTAGCTGCAAACAACGGTTCTTGCTCCAACGATTTCTCATATCTTTTTGATTCAGAGCCAGCATCACCTGAACCGGATGACGGGTCCACCTCCAGAAGTGGCTGTGGCCTACGAATCAAAGAGAATGAAATCCTTCCATGTGAATCAACGTTAATATGAGGATGTGAATCTGAACCGTTACGGCTCCGATGTTGTGAATCTTTAAGGTGGGCCGGGTGGAAACGGCTTTTGGAAGAGCTCTTGGCGAGACGGGCTTGATGATAGTAATCATTAACATATGGATCATTGCTATGTGCTGCAGCATGTTGTATGTTAAGAATGCTTTCAATCTCTTCAGATGTCATGTATTTAGATCTGAATTGTACCCGGCATATATTATCACTCTTCTGATTGCTGCTATCAGAGCCCTGACGAGAAACACGTGACCCGCGTTTACTCTTTTGTTTTGTTCTCTGATCCCGTGTATCAGGTAACCCGTATTTGTTTAAATGCAATGGATAAGACGGGAGGGCGTCATATAAGTATGGCGACTGGAGCGCAAACGGACTGTACCGTAGAGGATGCGGTGAAGCAAAATGTGGTGACAAGAACCCATTTTGAAGCAAATTTTGTTGCAAAGTATTATTCAGTAATCCCGCATGATCCACATGTAGTGTGTGGTTAGCCCATTGGTTTTGGGATTGAGCGAATTGTGTTAAGCCCGGATGGAGCAACTGAGTACGGTTTACGCTATAACGAGATGAATGAGGGACGCCACCTAGAGGAGAAAGATTTGGTTCTGAAAAGGGTATTTGGAGACTACCGATGCCAGATGGACGGTTTAGATGTGAATGCTGATGGCTACCAGGAGAAAATGAAGGCAACGATGAAGTGGGCGCCAGTACGGGGTCAGTGAAAAATTGGTGCTTTTCATGAGGATATGACGAGGCTCGGTACAACGGTTTAGAATCTAAGATACTTGATTGCGAAGACCATCTCCTACTTACCTGGCTGCTTTCGGTGTCTGAGATGTGTTGATCTAACCACTCAGGTAAATCTCTATCTTGTACCCAGTCAGATGCAGATGAACCTGAAAATATAAAATATGAACCTTGAATATTACAAGTAACTCGTAAAACACCTATAATGAGACATTGAGGGAAAACAACGGTCAGATGTGTACTCACTTTCTCTTGAAATAGATCCTGACCCTCGATCGCCGATAACACCAGGATGCCTAGGTCCGCTAACTGATCTGTTTATCTGTAAAACAAAACGTTTACATATCATTCGAACAGTTGGACACAAACCCACACACAGTAATAGTTTTGCTTGGAACTTGTAGGATAAATAAATTAAAAAAAAAAAAACTAAATGTTAACATAAGCTAAAATTTACTGAGTTACAGCACTAACCTTTGAAAATATAGTTGACAGATCATCTAATTCGGATACGGATCCGACACCTGGTTCCTGTGGAAAAAAGACAGTAAAACTTAGAAATATGAGTTATATCAAATTATATAATCACTGCAAGTTTAAGAACTGCTTTAATGAACTATCGAGTGCAAATCATGATATTAAAATTTGTTTACATCGTATACAACAGTCAGAATTTGTTTTAAACTTCAATTCTAATTGACCGCAAATTTTATCATCCATTTCCTCCGTGGAAAATGCATCATATTCAAAGTTTACCATTTGCAAACAATCAATAAAACACAAGGTTGTAAAAGGCGCTAGGCAGGCGGTGGGGTCTAGCCTAGCGGGACTAGGCGGATTAACTGTTTTGGAATTTTTATACGTATTTTTTTATATATATACACAGCTTTATATGAAAATAATACTTAGAAATTCACATAATACTTCAAATTTCGAACAATTCACATAATACTTAGAAATTCACGTGTGTTTTTTTTTAACCAGGAGGCTTATTTATGGAATTAGGGCTGGTAAATGATTTTTTTTTTGGAATTCAAAAAAAAAAAAAAACCACCGCCTAATCTCCCGCGTAGCTCGAAATTACACTATTTTGGTCCGTAGCCCGACTTTTACAACATTAATAAAACACCTATATTGGCATGACAAGTGGTAATAATATTATCCCCAAATGTTACAACACACGCGCCTACATCTGAAAACCTGTAGTTTCATAACATAATGCCTCGTACTGGTCAGCTTTGATTATTAGCAAGCTGGAGTGTCAAGTGTGATTAAGGTATTGTACATTTATCCACCACCACTCATTTACAGATTACATAAAACAAGCAGGACAAACATTAATAATAAGTTTTGTAGAAAACCGAAATTCTACCTCTTCGCGGTCAAACAAATGGTATTCGTCATCAGCAATTCCGGCTAAAGGATTATCACCATCTTCTTCTAGACATCCAAAGTCAACCTTGTCCATAGCAGGTCGACCGAAGAAAGCATATTGTGAAGCATCAAACAGTCTATCATCTACACAACAAAAAAAAAATAAAAAAAAAATAACATTAGCCCAAACCCTAGATAACAATATCACACGGTTAATCCATGTTTAATAGTTAACACAAATTATATCCAAATTAAACCTAAATTCGAACTCGATCAAACAGCAACTACCAAGTGTCAACTAACAAACAGCCAAAGTTTAAAAAAACGGAATCAAGGTGGAATTAAAAAATAAATATAAAAACGATATATCTTATGTAAATAAAATACCAACTAATTTCATCACCGGATTCATAAAAAACAAAAATAAAAAAGACGCGGACTGTTTGAAATTAACACAACACATCAAAAACACGTTTTCTTAGCGCCTCAGCCCTACGAGTTACATATACAAAAGGCGCCACCTCATACTCGTTTTCGCAGGACGCCTCGCCTCAGCCATTCTTTTATATCAAACTAACACAATTAATTATATCAGTTTTTTTAAAGAATTCAAACCAGAATTATATTATTTATATTATATTTAATTATATCCAAATTAAACCATGAATACAAACTCAATCAAACAGTAAAATCTTATTATTATTATTATTATATGAAAGAAACAGGTCACCTGAGGAAGAGCTCTTATTACTAAGCTCATAACTATGAGATCTCTCCATTATTAATATCAAAAGGGAGAGAAACAAGGGTTTGGAGAGGGAAAAACGGTGTCGTTTAGGTACTGTAGCAGTAGCAGTAGCAGGATGATGATGGTAATAATATTATTGTGATGAAGATGAAGTTGATTGTCGACTGCATTTGTTACAGTGGGAATTAAGGTCGGCACGCAATCATTTCCTAACCTAATAACATACAAAATGTGTTCTAAATTATAAAAATATCATATTATATTCTCTCAAAATATATACTATCTTTTCAAACGTTTTAATATAATAATAATAATAATAATAATAATAATAATGATTCTGGTTTGATACATACCATACATTTTCAATGGTCGGTGGAGCCACTCGCTGAATGCCACGTACCAACCACTAATTTCTTCCCTTTTTTTTAAGGAATTTTTTTTTTTTTGAATAAATTGTTGTTCGGTTTAAATTAAACCAAAGACAACCAATTACAAGTGATACGTAGGAAAAATTGAATTAAATAATCCTAACTTTGGAAAGTTGAAAGGGAATAATCTCAACCTGAAACTTGTAAGATAACAAGTCCCAACTTGTCAATGTTTTTATTTTGTTGGCCCCAAACTAACACCAACTAACCGGTGTAAGTTTTTAACAAACCCAGTTAGTTTTTTGGTTAAAAATGTAATTTTTAAAATATCAAGGACCATTTATGCCATTAATCAAACTTTTTAAACAAACACATCTTCCCCCGACCACCTTCGTTCTCCGATGACCACCCTCCTTCTCCGGCGACCACACTCCTTTTCCGGCGACCACCCAAAGTATTAACGTAACCTCTCATCTTTGTCTTTGGGTGTTGAACGGTTCGAGTGTTGACGGGTTCGAACCCGGGCTGTTTATAAGAACCGAGTTAGCGTGGTGTCGGGTTAACCGGGTCTTAACTCTCGTTAATATTAATAGGGATGGTGATTGGATCGCGTTTGGGTCTGATAACAGAACAGGGTATGGGATATCGGTACTATGAATAGGTTGTGGGTTGTTTGCACTCGCCGGGGGAGGCGACTGGTACTGGTTATCAGAGTTGGAGTGGTGATCGGAAGTGTATTGACAGAGGAGGTGGGTGTTCGACCATTGATGGTGGTTATCGAAACAGAGGGTTGTCGGGTGTGGGTTTATGGTTTGTCGGAGAGTTGGTCGGGACCGGAGGAGTGAGGGTGGTAGGTTGTTGGTGTGGGTTTATGGTTTGTCGGAGAGGTGGTCGAGACCAGAGGAGTGAAGGTGGTAGATTGTTGGTGTCGTTTGGTCACCGGAGAAGAAGAGCTCGCTGGAAGTGGTCGCCGGAGAAGGAGGGTGGTCACCGGAGGTGGTCGCCGAAGAACGAGGGTGGTCGGGGGAAGATGGATTTATTTAAAAAGTTTGATTAATGGCAGAAATGGTCCTTGATCTTTTAAAAATTACATTTTTAGCTAGAAAACTAACTGGGCCTGTTAAAAACTAACCCCGGTTAGTTTGGGATCAACAAAATAAAAACATTGACAAGTTGGGACTGTTATCTTACAAGTTTCAAGTTGGGATTATTCCCTTCCTACCCCCCAAAGTTGGGATTATTTAATTCCATTTCCCTTTTTTTTTTATTTACGATATTAAACTTGAAAGCGAGGGTTCGAGTCTTGTAAATTTTGGCTTGACCCGTGGCTAGGCTCGGCTGGGTTAAAGGATACAGGTCCTAATCTATTTGCGCTAGAGAAGTTCAAAACGTGTCGGATTGTGGACTGTCTGGGCAGCCCCTCTCGGACCTGATGCTGGTCTGCCGCTCCTGTTTCGGTTGTGGAATTGGAAGAATGTGAGTTTTTGAATGATCTTGTTAACTCTATCCCTCTTAGTGGCAGGACGGACACGTGGAAGTGGATTTGTTCCAATTCGGGTGAGTTCAGCGTTGGGGTTGTGAAGAAGCTTCTGTATAGTGGGTGCAACTTTAGCAATAGGTATGTGATCGATTGGTGCAAGTGGGTCCCGCTTAAATGTAATATGTTCATGTGGAGAGCGGAGATGGGTCGTATTCCTACTTTGTCCGCGCTTTCTCGTAGGAATATTCCGGTGGTGGATACTTCTTGTCCGTTGTGTAAGTCAGGGGCTGAATCGGTTGATCAAATTTTCACCTCTTGTATTTTTGCCATGGTTATTTGGCATAATATTAGTGTGTGGTGTAATGTTCAAATTTTTTTTCCTCTTCTCTATGTGTGACCTTCTCGAGGTGCACCATCACTCCGGGTTGAGAGGTAAGAGTAAGGAAATCCTTCACGGCATTATCATCATTGCTTGTTGGAGTATTTGGCGAGCGAGGAATAGTTTGGTTTTTGATAATAAATCGGCTCGAGTTGAAGACATTTTGGGGGAAATCAAGTCAGTGGACTTCTTATGGGCTAAGCATAGAGCGAAGTTGAGATCTTTGACTTGGGAGGATTGGTGTAAATTTATTGTGATGTAAGGTGTATAGTGGTTTTGTTCGTTGTTGTGCCGCCTCGTCTTGTGGGTTTTGGCATTTGTTAATGAAGTATACTTTTCAAAAAAAAAAAAAAAACTTAATGTATAAGTAGTCAAAACACAAATATACATATCATCAAAACTACCTCATAGTTTAGTTTTGGGTTTTTTTTTTACTTTATTAGATTACTTCGTTCACACTTTTCATTATTCTAATAATATAATATAGCACTGACCGATATCGACTGAAAGCATGCCGCATAATGTGGGGAATCCCACTAGTTGTATTATAAATCATCCGGATATTTACTTGATTATTTATGTTACATGAAAATTAGAGGTGGTTCAATCTATTATGGGACTTAATGACATGGTAATTCTTATCCTTTTTACAAATAAAAAAGAAAGAAAAAAAAATAAACTAGATAACAACTATGACGTGTGTTTAGGGTCAAATGGTTTATCATTTGTGACGTACCAAACCTATTTTGGGTCTCAAGCTAAAATTTAACTTTGAAACACATTTATAGCATGATTTGGATAATGCATTTTTTGTTCAGGTTTGTCATCTCTTAGTGGATCGAACAACTCTTCAGCGTGAGGTCCAACACTGATGTTGTCCATTTTCCTATTGGTTCAATTCCTCTATGCACACCCAGCCAGCTAGGTTATACGTTGGCAATGACTGCATAGAGGCTACCACTAGGGTTCAGCAGGGAATCTACTAGGGCCCCTCCTCTTTGCCCTTGTCCTACACCTATGGTTCTCAAACTGCAATAACAATGCAAACTCTCTTTCCATACATGGTACTTTAATGATGAGACACTTATTAGTGACCCAATAGAGGTTACTAAAGCCTAGACATTAGACCTAGGGCCGTCCCTGTGGCTTAAATTTAATATAAAGAAAACAGAGGTTTTTTTGGCCATTCTGCAACGGGATGAAGGTTAGAGAAGGGCTTCTCCTAAGTGAGATTGAGAGGCCGGAGAAAGGTGTGAAACTCCTTGGATGGGCAGCCAGCGGTGATGCCAGCTTTATTAGTGACTTGGCCGTGCGGAGAGTCTCGTGTGCAGTAGACCTTATGAGGCGCCTTCCTTGCCTACGAGATCCCCTAAGTAAGCTCCTCTTGCTTCAGTCCCACATGGGGGTTGCTAAGATGCTGTTTGGTTTACGGACATGTCAACCTTCCATGATGAACGGGGCGATAATCCGGTTTGATCAAGGGCTCCGGAAAGCAATTGAAGATATTGTTGTGTGTGGGGGCATTTTATGGTGACTTCCAATGGAGAACATCTTTTCTTATGCGCCTTGGAGGTCTATGGCTTCTTTCAGCCCGGGATCTTGTCGTTTATGCTTTTGTGGCTTACAGTGAAACATTACGCATTAATACTTGTACGTTACGCTTTCTATGAATAAAACGTCAAGTTTTCATCATTATTCGTCTTTTAAAAATATTATTGCGACGCATTTGGAACCCTAATACTATATTACTTATATATAATATACATATATATATATAGATTAATTGTCAAAAAATAAAGGGCTTGGGCCGGGAATCGAACCCGCGCCCAAGCCGGGTCAACCAACATAGCAGCTCTACCAGCTGATCTACTCAGCATCTTTGTTAAAACTCCTGCACGTTTAAACTTTATAATGACGTGATATATCAACAGTTGACTTAGAAAGTCAACTGTGACACCAATCTACCATAATTAACCAATTCAGACGCGTATAAATCCAGATTAGGAATGATTGGTGATTAATTTGTTGATTACGCGTCTAATTCACGCTGTTTAATGGTCAAAACATACCAAACTTTCACGATTGAACGCGTCATCACCATGAATACGAGGTCAACTTACCAAATCGTTCACCCGAATCCTCTCCCTATAAATTGAACCTCCCACATCACTCTACACTCGCCGATAACACTCTCTAAACCTCCAATTTCTGTTTTAATTCATCTTTCGAAGCATTCTTGTTCGAGTTTGACTTTTCTGTTGACCAAAGCAATTCATACGAATTTGTAATTGGTAATACTTGGCATCGTTGGGCAACACATATTCTATTTTCACGAGACATAACATTTTGCTAAGGTGAGTTTTACATAGCCCATTTTCTATTTTTCACTATTTTTGGGGTGAAACATGTTACAACATTCTATATACAATTCAATCATAAAGTGTCTATGTGTTTTTCTATGTTGCATTATGTCTTAAACATGACTAGGGTAAGCACAATATTCTAGCATAATCATTAACATTGATCAGCCGACGGTATACAATGATAGATCTATTGGACTGACAATCCCACCCGGATACGTGCCTCCTACATAGGTAGCATGGGTGATTGTTATCGCATAACATAATCGAGTGAACCATGAGCGTATGGGATGGACCACAATATTCTAGTCACAAGGGTTGATTATGCACTCGATTTACTGCTAGTAAGTTTTCACATATGGACTAGACTTGCCATGACACTTGAATTGTACAAGCTTTATTCGATTATCAAAACCTATGTAATTCTCACCAACTTTTGTTGACCCAAAAATATTTTTAAAATTAACATGTTTCAGGTAACAACGAAGCTGAGGCTTAGAGTATGCATGAGGAATATTATGAAGTTTATTTTGAAGTTATTTGAAGTTATTGCTTTATTTGATATCATGTATTTGGGATTTCTAGACATCATTTCATTTTGGATATTTATGCTATGAATAAATTATTAAAAATTTCAATTTATACCATGTGCTACTGAAACAATCATCAATACGTGACATCCCGATGTTTCCGCCATCGGTTGGGGTGTTACATACAGAGCCCAGTCTTGAAGGTTGCAAGACCACATCCTGCGGAACAGTGAGCTTGTTGATCTCGACCCAGATTATGTCCAGGCCCTGGAATGCCTGCATGATTCTCTCCCCGATTTTGAACTCGACGGTTTCTCTAATAGGGACACCCCCAAGCCTCAAAAAACTTTGGTGAATGCCCTTTTAGTAAGATCGCCCAGAGCTTGGGAGAAAATTTTGGCTCATCCCCCGTTAGAAAGCACCGGCAAGGACCCAATGCCCATGATTTCCTGACTTTCATTTCTGTCGAAGAGTTGGGGCAACGTGTAACACCCCAACCGATGGCGGAAACATCGAGGTGTCACGTAAGAATGAGTATACAGTAGCACATGGTAATCAAATTTTAATTGAAATTAATTTAAAGTGCAAATATCCAAAAATGAAAATACAAAATGAGTTTTAAGTGGAAAGTCTAATACATCACAAAAACCAAACAAGCATAGACTTCAGTTTGCCTTCTCATGTAAATACTCTAGTCTTCATGCATCATTATTTCCTGTTGAGTTGTAAAAATGGGGGGGTCAACTAGAAGTTGGTGAGAATACATAAGCCATGTCAAGCAAATAGTTTAAGTATAAAAGTTTAGCAATTCATATGTCTATCGTAAGTTTAAGTCTACATGAATAAACATGATATGTTGAATCGACATAATCAAACCTCCGACTAGTTTAGGTCCATCCCGTCATCCACGGTTCACCTTAATAATATGTTGGAACGATAACAATCACCCACGCTACCTATGTAGGAGGTACACGTATCCGGGTGGGATTGTCAATCCAATAGATCTATTATTGAGTATCGCCGGCTTGGCCACAGCTAATGATTATGTAATGTTGAAACTCGTTGAAACTGTTGTTGTTGTCTAAATCATGAGGCATTAAAGTTTACAACTAGACATGCATGTAGAATTGCTTAAGTATAATGTTGCAAGTATGAAGAAATGCATAAACATGGTTACGTAAACTCACCTTAGCAAAGTATTAAGCCTCGAGAAAAAGTATAAGTGTAGCCCCAAAGTTTCCAATTACAAGAGCTTATAATCAAAGCTTCAATTGTAGAAGTAATAGACTATAGAAGAAAAGTATGAGGGAAAGTTTAATCGGATTGAAACAATCGATTTAGAGGTGGCAAGTGTAATGGTTCATAGGTGGGTTTTTATACTAGTTTTGGATTCAATTAGCCATTAAAATTGGTCAACACCATAAAGTAAGGTTTTATGATGAATTTACTATTTGACTAGACTTTGACTAGGACTTTGACTATTTGACTCAAGGCTTTATTTAAGAAATAAAAAAAATCATTAGTTTGAATTAGAAAATAAAAAAAAACATCGTCTTATAAAATGACGATTTTATAAATAGAATTAGGATAGGACATATGTCATGATTGAAGATTTTTTTTTTAGTACAATGATAAAAGAAACTTAGAAAAATAGAGTGCACGGATAAAGATAAGAATACTTAGAAATAAATTAGACTTTATATCATGGATCGGGAAATACTTTAATGCAAATAAATGGGAAAATTCGTGAGGTTACACAACGTATGCGGGCGGCTGAGTACATATGATTCTTAAATACCGTTTGATGATCCCTATGTTTCCAGATTATGAACCATGCCCGGTTTGTCGTAAGGCATGCCTGGATGAATATGCGGAACATGCGATTCACTGTAAAGAGCTGTGAGGACTCACGTATCGCCATGATTTGGTCTAGGATACGTTCTGGGATATTCTCAGGAGAGCCGGGATATCGACGAAAAAGGAGACTCATGTTAATTTTCTAACGAACCTGTCAGAGAGAAGATCTACTTTACACCCAACGGGCGTACTCGTTTTTGGTTGGGCGGGTAGGAAACACGCTTGCATGGAACTCACGGTTGTATCTCCCATCACCGAGTTTTGGGACAATGGGTTTGTGGTCGGACGTGCAATGATACAAGCAGAGGTGAAGAAGGTGGATAAGCATTCTAGAGTCGGCGAAGATAATCAACATGCCCTTGTTCCTTTGATACTTTTGGCTCCCTAGAACTGCAAGCTATTCGATTCCTGGCCAGAGTCCAACGGGTCGTTCATAGGAATATTTTTACCCCCAAGGGACAAAGGTTCGCTTTTAGTACGTTAAGTTTCGTTATTCAAAAAAGGGTGGCGGTACAACTTGTTGCCCATCTACCTGTTATCCTGATGTAAAATTACTTTATATGAAATGAATGGTAATAAAAAGAAAAGTTCAAAAAGTTTATCTTACCATATTAGTTAAAGGAAAAAAATGGTGTTCGAAAATAGTTATAAATATGCATCTTAAATATGGACATCACAACCTCAGAAGATCTTTGCTCTTCCTTGTTTCTCTCTCTTATCTCCTCCTTTTCTCTCTCATGCTCCCTCAACAACCCTTTCCCAGTCCCATTGAGTACCTATCGCCAACAAAGGGTTCAAAATCGGACCAACGTGCGATGGTGGAAACCCTCACGAGTAGCATGACGATATGTCCACCAATAGAAAAAAAAAGTGTCAACATCATGCTACACCTTGTAGGGGACCACAACCATTGAGAAACCGACATGTAACAATCACTAGTAATGTCATAGAAGGAAGGTCAATTTGATTATTCTAATTATTCTCTCTCTCCCTCTATCACACTTAATCATTTGTTTAGCCGTTTAGGTGAGCATATACTTATCATCACATTAGAGGATGGTTACAGAAAGAAACCCACCCTATAATGAAGGTAACAACGTTTTTAGTTGTGTAGATTTAATCCCTGAAGTGATATTTCGGTACTTCGCTAAACGTTCGTCGGAGCTTTGATATTAAACCACTCGTTATCAAGTTTTGCTTCTTCACATACCTAAGATTTTGACTAATCCCGATATGATTTCTCTTAGTTATGGTTTGATCTAAGTGTTCCAGTGAATAGAGATTCACAATTTCAATGTTCTTCAGTCATCACAGTTTTAAATAGAAAATGTTTCTTTTGCTTATATTCTGATTTTGAGTAACCGTGAATTGAGTTCTTTTAAATCTGGTTTTATCTTATTGTTAATTGTACCTTCCTTTGTTTGGAATTTTGGCTTGGGGAATAAACGTAATACATTAATAGCT
This sequence comes from Ambrosia x helenae, assembly GCA_030844895.1. Classification (NCBI taxonomy): domain Eukaryota; kingdom Viridiplantae; phylum Streptophyta; class Magnoliopsida; order Asterales; family Asteraceae; genus Ambrosia; species Ambrosia x helenae. Next base: position 109,090,332 of record CM061231.1, on the reverse strand, counting down.
TGTACCTCTTGCTTCAAGAGGTGTATAAAAGCATTGTTCATGAAAAGGAAACACACTCACATACCAAGTTGGCCAAATCTTATATATATATATATATATATATATATATATATATATATATAATTGTTATTGTAATATGAAAATAGTTAATGTTACAATTCATTACATTAAGTTATATATTGAAGTTTTACAATATGAAAAATATTTAATGAAATTTATATTAAACTATTAAATAATATTCAAATGACATTGTGATGATCTTTGTACTATTGTTTTAAACAAATAATTCAAACAATATTGATACAAATAATGGGATCACCCTAAGGCCACACAAAGTGGTAGTCGGGAAGGACATAGGAAGGTTGACCCCCGGTGGGAACACCACTCACTAGAAATAGGGCAAACTTTTACATCGAAAAATGGTGTGGCCACAACTATTCTCCAAGAGTTGAGGTGGGTAATTGTTTTTCTTTCTTTTTTATGCGTGTGTTTGTAGTGTGTAGTGTGCATGTGTGCCTTTTTTTGGCAGGTTAATGGAAAAGTGTGACACCCCACATTATCGGGTTAATGTTTTAACCTAAATCTAGTGAACTTACACAATAATTCATGGCATTGCACTTGACTAGGGTTAGTTAAGTGAGTAACACGGTACACTGTTATAGGTTATAAACTGCATAAACAGTATTTCGGGGAATTACTCGATCGCGTATACGAGTCTCGAACGCCAAACGTAAATGAAACAATAAAATACAAGTATTGTGTTTTTTTTTGAAATTATGTGCAAATACGTGACTATGTGAATTTATGTGCGATTATTGAGTCCGTAACCGGGACGGAACAGACGAGACTCAAAAACATATTATAAATACTTGGGGTATTAATTTGGTTAATTAATATTAAGGTTTCTATTATTAGTTTATAAGAAAAAGGAAAAGAAAGCAAAAAAGATAAATAAAATAATAATTGTTGAAAAACCTATGAGTCGCGACCCGTGGACTGTAGGGGTAATCCTCCGCATATCGCGGGGGAAATATAATAAAATAAATTATTTAATTCAACGTGCCACGGACCGCGGAGAGCCAAGGGATTGGGTCGTGGACCGCAGGAGACTATCTGATGAGCTTAAGTCGGTTTTAAGCCTATTTAATCAATTTTTCACCCACTTTTCTAAAAAACGCAACCCTAATTCAACTTAGTAGCCTCCATCATGAAAATAACCCTTCATAACCTTTGAAAAACCTTAAGCACAAGATCTTAGAAGCTTAGAACGCATTAGCATCATTAAATCGAAGAGCTTGAGGTTTACTAATCTTTATTTTGTATGCTAATCTTCTTAATCATGTTTTAAAACAACAAACTCAAGTTTGTCCAGATATGATGTAAAGTTTAAGAACATGTAACATAAGTGATAAAGTTAATTGGCTCCTTGCATTGTTTCCATTGATCTCCACTATAAATATTACAATTGGTTCCACATTTTATGGAAACTTATAATTACACAATAATTACAAATATAATTACTTTCCTTATCTATATCTCCATTATACCCCCGCAGTCGAAGCGGGAGGAGACCGTATGCTAAGACTGGATCTGAATTCCACAAACAGAATGCGTGGCAGTCCCTTGGTAAATATGTCTGCGATTTGATACCGGGAAGGGACATGTAGAACTCAAACTTGACCTCTCTGAACTTGTTCACGAATGAAGTGGATGTCTAATTCAATGTGTTTTGTGCGTTGGTGCTGAACCGCGTTCCCTAATAAATAGATGGCGTTAACATTGTCACAGTAGACAAGTGTCGCGCGAGACAATGGAACATGAAGCTCTAGAAGAAGATTACGCAACCGACAGATTTCAACAACAACATTTGCTACTCCACAATATTCTGCCTCCGCACTAGAGCGTGACACTGTGCTCTGTCGTTTGGAAGACCAGGAGATAAGATTATCCCCAAAATAGATACAATAACCACCGGTAGAGCGGTGAGTGTCAGAGCAACCAGCCCAATCGGCATCAGTGTATGAAATCAGAGAGGGAGAGGCCGCTGGAGTGAGCATTAAACCAAGAGAGGTCGTACCTTTAACATACCTGATAATACGTTTCAAAGCATTCCAGTGATCGGTCCGAGGAGAGTGCATATGCATGCAAACCTGCTGAACAACATACGTGATGTCTTGCCGAGTGAAGGTGAGATACTGTAAGGCACCGGCAAGACTGCGATATAGAGTCGGATCCTGAAATAATTCACCGGTGGTGGCACTAAGCTTGGAATTCGTGTCAACCGGTGTGGCAACGGGATTGCAAGACTGCATTCCCGCTCGAGTGATGATGTCAGAAGCATAAGACTGCTGAGAGAGAAACATTCCATGAGAATTTCTGGAGACGGAGATGCCCAGAAAATATCTAAGAGGGCCTAAGTCTTTCATCGTGAATTCAGAAGCGAGACTTGACATTAGGCGTTGACGAAGCATGTGTGAGGAAGTAACCAATAGGATATCGTCGACATAGAGAAGTAGGAAAGCTGTGTCGTTACCTTGATGAAAGGTGAAAAGATGATATACGTTAAAATATACATAGATAAATCCCTAATTAAACTCCCTAATTACGTGTTTTCGACCATAATTGCACGAATTCGGTACTTAACCGCTTCATATGTTTATTGCAGGTCTTAAACGACGTCCCACGGACAAAGTCGAAGAAACCGGGCGAAATCTGGACCAAACAGAAACTTGCTGCAAAATCAGTCAAGTCTGGAAGTTGTGCACGGGCGTGCAAGATTTGTGCACGCCCGTGCGGGTTCACTTGGCTCGGACACAAAAGGTGTGCACTGCCAGTGCGACTCGTAGTGCACCTCATGTTCCCGGACACAATATCAACACTCCCGTGCACATGCCGGTGTGACTCAGACTTCTCGGGTACACTACTAGTGCACCAGGCAGTGCAGCCCTGGCATTCGGACATCACCAGACCCGCACGACCGTGCACCCCAGGTGCACAACCGTGCGGGACCCAAGATATTTTCAGAAACCTCGTGGCCACTTGCCCACTTGCACGTCACATTAGAAAGTTAAAGTGCACGGTCGTGCACTTTAAGCGCACGGTCGTGCACTTTAAGCGCACGACCGTGCACAAAACCAAACATTGTATAAAAACAGAGCAGAGCTCACTAATGTATGATTGGGTTTTCTGGAGACAAAGTTGGACGATTTCTGGAGCTGTTGAAGTGCTGCACGGACGTGGAACGAGCTCGGGAAGTCATCCGATTAATCCATCATCATCCAATCCATCACATTCGCATTTCTATGGTTTGATCTTAGAATATATTTTCATATCAAATCTCATTTTGTATGATGCTTGTGATGTTTATTTAGTAGATTGTACGCCTATGGGAAAAAACACTTGTATGTGGTACGTTAAAACAATCGTTTGTATAGGTAATCATGTCTTGTATAAATTTGGCATTTTTCATGACTTAATCGTGATGATCATAATGCAACCTTGTTTCATTGTTATTGGATTTGTGATTGTGTTTGAATGACTTTGATGATTATCGAATGTGTTATGCGGATACATGTTGAAAAACCGTCCGTTTAATCATCCGGTAGTAGACTAGTTAACTTGTTAATAAGTTTACACCATGAAACTGTAACCGGGTATTGGTTTGGTTAAAGTCAGTCGAATAACGATTAGAAATGCTTACCGGCACGTAAAAGGGTTTTAAAAGCTTAATGGTGTCGTTACTGATCTTTGACACGGTTAGTGATCTTTGCTAGTTATTTTAGTAAAAATAGCGATCTTAGTAGATCTGTGTTCAAAGTTGGTAAAATGGAATAAGTTGTGAAATGCTCTACTTTATGCTAGTCTAGGTGGCTGTATTGTGTATTCGGTATCGCTTTCCTGAATTAGTGAGGTTAGAAAACTCTTAACAGATGACTAACTTATCTTTAGAAGATTTGCATGAGATCATATCAACTGCTCGCTAATAAATGACTTGAAGTGGTTAACGTATGTATTCGTGTTAGCTTTCTGTATAGTTGTCATGTTAGGATGCCCAAAAGGGACACTAACTGTCGGAAAATGGGAATGTTGATCACACGCCTTTATTTCATATGATATGTAGATGACATGCTAGGATTGATATATTATAGTCTATATAGTTATATTTTATATTTGGAGTCTTACATATGTTAGTTAGATATTTTAGAATTAATTTAGTTTAAACAAACTTCAACTATCTTTTTCTACTGGTAAATTGGGGACAGAGTTTTAGTACAATTGCTCCGTGCGCGTCCATGGATCGATATCTGGTTCTTATCTGTACATTACTACATATATGACAAGGTACACTTGTCCTATTGTGTGTGTTTTAATATTAAGGTCTAAACCATTTTTATAAATATTAAAGCAGAAACGTGTGTTATTTCATTGTAAAATTATGTGTATATTCGCGCACGTCAAAAGACACGCGTCACAACGACTATGGTGAAAACCAATAGAGAGAACATAGTCTGCGCCGGTACCAAGCCCGGGGTGCCTGTTTCAGACCGTACAGAGATTTCTTGAGCCTGCAAACATGATCTGGAAACTGCTTATCACGAAAACCCATTGGCTGATACATAAATACTGTTTCATCCAAATGCCCATGTAGAAATGCGTTGGAGACATCCAACTGATGAACTGCCCATTGCTTAGAAAGAGCAATGGATAATACTGTGCGAATCGCTGCAGGTTTTACCATAGGGTTGAAAGTCTCACCGCAATCTATTCCAACCTGTTGTGTCCTACCCTCACAAACCAAGCGTGCTTTGTATCTCTCTAAGGACCCATCCGACCTGTATTTATGTTTTAAAGCCACATACATCTAATAAAATTCATATCAGGTGACCGAGGGTACCAACTCCCAAGTCCCGTTTCTAATCAATGTATTGTACTCCGCAGTCATGGCGGAGTACCATTCTGGTATAGTAAGGGCTTCAGTTGGGTTTTTGGGAATGGGTTTTATTGGTTGCGTGGTTGTGGAGGTATGAAGTTTGGGTTTAAAGATGCCACTCATGGATCAGATGTGCATGGTGCGGGTGGACTGGCGGTGGGAGCTGGGTTCGGTTGTGGGGGTGGTACGTCGAGTGGTGGTTGAGAGGTGTGGGCCGAGGTATGTGGGGGGTCTGGTTGGGAGACGGGTGGGTGTGAGGTAGGATGTGGGCCGTGGGATTAAGGAGGGGAGTTTGGGCCGGTTCGTGGAAGTGGGCCAGGTGTGGTAGTAGTAGGCCGAGGTGTGGTAGGGAATATTGGGTTGACAGAATGATTTGGTGGGGATTTGTTGGACGATGGAAGGGTGGTCAAGGTTTGAATATGTGGGCCCATGTGAAAAGGGAAGGTATCGGTCAGAATGTCATAGGACGGAGTTGGGCCAATTTGTTGGGCAAAGGGAAAAGTAGTTTCGTCAAACGCCACATGGCGTGAGATGAAGATTTGTGGACGGGATAACCGAGAAAGACAGATGGTCGGGATCAATGGTCAAGTTTGTGGATAGTAGTGGAGGAGGTGAGAGGATAACAAAGACATCCGAACACGCGTAGGTGTTCGTATGTGGGAGTGGTATGGTATAGAATTTCGGTGGGCGTCTTTGTTTTAGAGGTGGTGTTGGGTAGGGTGTTTAGTAGGTAGGTTGCGGTTTCGAGGGCAAAGTGCCAAAGATAGGTGTGTAAACAAGCATGGGCAAGAAGTGCTCGAATCATGTTATTGATAGTTCGGATTTTACGTTCTGCTTTACCGTTTTGAGAGGAGGTGTATGGACATGAGAAGCGGTAAAGGATACCGTTAGGGTGAAAAATGTTTGAAAGGAGGAGTTGACATATTCACGTCCATTGTCACATTGGAAGGTTTTTATGGTGCGTTCAAATTGGGTTTTTATATTGGATGCAAAATGTTGAAATGACGAGAAAACATTAGATTTGTTTGAAATTGGGTATGTCCACAAAAAATTAGAATAGTCCTCTAAAAATAAAACATAATATTTATGACCAGACGAACTAATAATTCGTGGAGTCCAAACATCACTATGAATAATGTCAAACGGTTGAACAGTACAATTATTTGAAGCAAAAAAATGGTAAACGAACACTTTTACCCAAAGCACAAGACTGGCAAACATTATTATTAAGTTTATTAAACGAAATAGAACTAGTAGTTTTTAAAGACTGTAAAGTGGGGCGTCCATGGTGGCCTAGACGGTGATGCCAGAGATGTGCAGAGATGCCGGTAAGGGCGGTAGACTGAGAAGAAGATGACCCGAGCACCAGAGGGTATAGGTCACCGCTGCTATTGCGCCGAAGGAGCGGTCTCTTGGTCTTGTAATCCTTCACAAGAAAACCAAAGGGGTAAAATTCCACAGAAACAGAATTATCCGTTGTAAATCTACGAACGGACATAAGGTTTTTGACAAGTTTTAGTGAGTATAAGACATTTTTAAGGATAAAGGGCGGGAATGGTTTGGGTAGGTATTTTGTTCCCTGTCCTAATACCGGAATGGACTGGCCATTACCTACAATTATTTTTTGAGACAAGCAAGAATTAGAAAAGGAATGATAGTCACCTGAGTCGTGCGACATGGTAGAAGAAGCACCCGTATCCATGTAGTTGGTGGGTTCCGGTTGTTGCAGCGACATTGTGTAGAGTGCTTGTTCTAGATCAGTTGGGCTATAAGCCTGCTGGGCCTGGTTTGGACGCGGCCTAAGAAGTCTCGAGTTCTGAGAAGGAGTGTTGTTGTTGGGCCTATTACTTGTTGGGTAGGGACATGGAGGCATGGGCCACTGGGCTTGAGGAAATGGACTGTATGAATTAGACTTGGCCCATGAGTACATCCACGGAGGAAAGAATGGCTGCTGCCAGGAATATTGCTGAAAGCGTCCACGTCCAAACCCGTTCCGTCCACCTCTACCGCGGTGACCGCCGCCTCTGTTTCAGCCACCACGACCGTAGGACTGAGATTCCGAACGTTGGTGATCATTGCTGCTGCGTTCGGTGGTGGCTGTAAGAGCCGAAGAAGCTGTCTTGGAGGCGTGTAACGCTTGCTCCGCTTTTCTCATTTCAACCTGCATTATCTTAGATCGAGCCACATAAAAAGAGGGTAATGGTTTCATGTTAGTTAATATAGTAGCAATTCCTTCACACTACTCGTTCAACCCAACAATCAACTGGAGAACCAATCGGTCGCTGTCAACAGGGGCGTTTACATTCGCCACTTGATCGGCTAAGAGTTTAAGCTCCTGACAGTACGCGGATACATTCAGAAAACCATCTAACCGAGTGTTGGAGAATTTATTCATAAGATGAATGGCTCGCGAGGCTTGATTATCCTGAAAAAGATCTTCAATAGCTTTCCACGCTTCATACGCGGTGGCGGTCTTGTCATTTATAGTGTGAAGAAGATCGTTTGAGATCGTGCTATAAAGCCATTGTAAAACGATGGCGTCAAGACGATCCCACTCGGCGGAGGCTGTGGAAGAAGAAGCCGTGTCTTGGGGTCGAGGTGGTCATACACCAAGAACGCCTTGCAATGGATAGTGAACAAGGTCGCCCAAGATGCGTATTGTGATGACTCGATTTCCAGGATAATAGGAACATAATTTTTGATGTTCCATACAGTTGTAGCAGGATGTATTTTTGAGTCTACGGTGACAGGGGGTGCGGATGAGTTTGTCATGTTGGAACAAAGGATGGAAGGGGAGTATTATGAAAATAAGGAGTGAGGGAAAGGTGATGATCGGTGCAAGGAAGCAAAAAAGACAGAAAAGAATTGAAAAAAAAATCGTTGTGCAGAAAAAGAAGGATGACGACAGAATATTAGGGTTGGGCGAACATGGCTCTTGATACCATGATAAAGTTGATTGGCTCATTGTCTTGTTTCTATTGATCTCCACTATAAATAATACAATTGGTTCCACATGTTATGGAAACTTATAATTACACAATAATTACAAATATAATTACCTTCCTTATCTATATCTCTATTAATAAGTTTAATAAAGATTAACATGATGATTTAACATGATTATATTATTATGTGATGGATCTTGCATGAAAACTTGCATGTATGTGATTATTGTTGATCTAGGGTTTATATAAGTTAATACTCTTAATGAATCGTGTTATGTGAGATCTGATTAACATGATAGGAGTATTGTAATAGTTAATACATGTTTGTGATGTTGCTAGGCGATATTATGGATCTAGGGTTTGATAATATGGAATTATTGCATGATTAAAAGTGGACAGATTCGAAGCAGTAAATTGTACGTGATATATCATGGTCTTTAATTGTTTTTATTGATTGTTACTTGATACTAGAATGTTATTTATGATGTTATGTTTTCAGAATGTGCAAGTTTGTGTGTTTTCAATATCGTTTGATATGTTTTTGTGATTTTATAAAAACAAAATCCAGGTCTGATTTTCAGACTTGAAACTTGGGTCGACTTTAAAATAACTTGAGATTTATAAAGAGTTAGACCATGAAATTTGGTCAGTAACTAGACACATGGGTTTTAAAACTTTTCCAAGTAGATTCATCCTGTTTGGATGAATATGTGATTTTTAAGATTTTTTCTTGTAAACTATCGTAGCTAACTTGTTTTTAGAACCTAGCTGGATAAACGATTTTTCATAATTTTTCAGAATGGTTATGTCACAAAATAAAAATATTAACATGTGTAGTAAACATGTAGGCATGTCCAGTAAAATTTTGAGAGTCTTATTTATTGGATAGGTATTTTTCAAAAAATTCGTTTTGGTGACTCATAATCTGCCCCAAAAACGTAGATTATGGAAATAAAATATACGACCTTATTTAAAAGTTTGGTTGACTTATTTGTAACTTGAACTTATGTGTAAACTTTTATGGATCATATATAGAGTGTATATTGATGTGTAAATATAATATTCACCAACGGATTCATAGGGTCACTTGCTGCATGCAGTACATTAGTGTCATTTAAACATTTTTACATCATTGGATGTTTTGGACAAACGGGTCTTGTTGTGTGTCGTTTATGCGCATGTACTTCTTTAGTGACACGTGTTAGCGGGCCTCTATTATTGGTTGGAGTCAGATTTAGCTCAACGCACTCTAAGGTGAGTTTCATTACTCTTTTTCTCAAAAGTATGTGTCTCGGGTTTTGAGACAACTTAATTCATGGTTTGGAATTACTTAAAATTTTAGTCCGAGTTTGGGACTACTACTTTGTCCCTAGTTTTGGGATACATTGATTCCTTGTGTGAATCAGGTTTTACTAGTTTCACAACTTTTGTCCTTGGTTAACTGAACGAAACACTATCGCGGAAGTCCTTCACGTATATCGAATGAATTGCCGGGTTTTTGGCATGCATCATTGGTGTCATTGGGGGTTAAACATTATTAAACTTTATTTTGATTTACTTTACTTTGGTTTTAGGCGCGTTGTTTTGCGCGTGGATTTAAACTGTTAATGTTTGTTTTATGCTTCCGCAATTACCTAAACCTTTTAAAGTAAACGGTAAACTACATTTTGAAAACGAACTAAATGGTTTGGACATTTAGAGTCGTTCTTGTAACTAATGGCTATGGGATTCTGGTATGTCACGTGCCTCGCGATATAAATCCCGCAGTGAAATTTGCGGGTGTGACAAAGAGGATGTGGGGGGGGGGGTCTTATTTTTTAACTTGCAAGTCCTTAAAGTTTGTTTTAGTTTTAAATAACACATCCTAGAATTTGGTTTTAATTTTTAATAAACCCTAAAGATTGGTTTTATTTTTAAAGCACCTTCAACTATAAAATATATTAAGATTTGGTTTATATATAGTATATTATATATATATATATATATATATTAAATTTAAAGAAAAAATAGTTTAGTTTTGTGGAAATCTTCGACGACACCGCGTAACCTGAGGATATATGTAAAAAACTAAGCAAACTGGGGAAAACATGATGTGGCACTAACGTATCACACAAAGAAAACAAGGAGTTTTGGGACGAATCCTTGTACCCTAAGAACAAGCTTACTAGATTCCATGGAGTACCCATTGTGACCACAAGGAGTATGAGCACTTAAAACTCCAATTGTTTCATTATGAACCATTGTTAAACTTAAACGAATATTACTTTGACCAATCCATTCATTGCCATTCATTGTAATTATATGTTTCCCTTATTTCTTGCAATCAATCTCCTAATTATTAGAGATATTTTTTTTGAACGGTCAACAAATCAAACCCGAGCACTCTTGGGGCACCCTTTCAACAAATTCAAGTACTTTGAGAGTACCCGAGTTGTCAAACACCAATTTCGGGAAAAAACCCGGTAACCCACCTACCCGTAGGCACGACAATGAAATTACCGGTAAAACTCAAGAGTCAAACTCATGATCCCCCGGGTCTTCTATCATTGCCCATCAATATCTCTACCACTACACTGTAATGGTATTGAAAATTATTAGAGAGATCGTTGTAACATATTGATTATATATAGTCCAATATCCCTCAATCACTTTGATGATGTTGATTTCTAAAGATCATATTGTATCAGCCTAATTCCCTCACCTTCTCCATCGCCATTTTCTCTTTCATCTTTTGTTCTATTTTCTTCTTCATTCCTGGGATTCTTTCATGGCTTCCCACATTGATTCTACCACCAATATTAACCATACTTGTCACATTTCCAATATAAAACTTTCTCCCTCCAACTGCCTTGTGTGGCGTAATCAAATGGTGTTACTTTTTTCCCTACACACACTTTCGTCTCACATTGAAGGAACTTCTTCCCCATTCCCAAAACAGTTCTTGTTGATGACAAAAGTACACCGAATCCTGACTTTGTGAAGTGGACTGAATCTGATCAAAAGGCTGCTCGTTTTCCCATCTCATCTCTTACCGAGGATGCGACAGCCGAGGTCCTTAGCCTCATGAGTGCAAGAAAAATATGGCTCGCGCTTGGAAATGCTTATAGTAATGCGTTCGTTGAACCCCGTACAGTCCCTGCATGATTCTCTAGTGCCAACTTACTGATGTTACGTCTACCGTTTCAGATTTCTCTCGTCGATTCTACAGAATTTGTGAACAACTTGCTAACATTGGTCATCCAGTCGTTGAGATCGACAAGTTGCATTGGTTTCTTAGTGGGTTAGGCCCATCCTATGAAGTTTTTTCTACTACTATACAAGCATCTAAACCAGCCCCCCTATTTCATGATTTTGTTGCTTAAGCTAAAAGCCTTCTTGAAATCGTTACATGGTACCTCCACTTCTTCAGTTGCATGCCATGCTCAACAGAATTGTAGATCTTCAATGCAAAACCGAGGTCGTGGTCAAACTCATGGTACTTATTCACGTAACAGGGGTCGTGGTCAAAACCACTGGCCACCCCATTGTCAACCGTGTCGCACAAATGGATACTATGCATCTACATGTCCAAATCTTCACACTTACGCGACTCAAGCGCCTTCATCAGATGATGCCTTAGCTAAGGCGTTTCATGCTCAGTGCCATGTACTAATAACACTATGTATTGGAATGCCGATTCTGGGGCCACGGACCACATGAGTCCAACTCATGAATCTCTTTATACAAACATGAAAACCGTTAAACTAAAAAAAATTAAAAAATAAAATAAAAACCTTGCAAAATTTTGTTGCAAGATAGCGCATACAAATTCCTTGACATCTTTCCAAATTCCTTTTTTCCTTAGGGGCTGTTTGGTAGCCTCTTAATGAGGCTCTTAACCATTCAGCGCTGAATGATTCAGCATTCAGCGCGTTTGTTTCAGCTTCTGAATGGAATGGTTAAGTCTAAATCATTAAGATTTGGATGTTGCTGAACCATTAAGCACTGAACTATTAAGCACTGAACTAGGTTGAACCTTAATGAGGCTCCCCCTACCAACGTGGGACAAGAAAACTAACCATTAAGAGGTCCAACTTAATGATTCAGCGCTTAACCATTCAGACCTCTTAACCATTCAGATCTCTTAATGATTCAGCACTTAATCAACCAAACATCCCCTAGTTAAAGAGAAGTCATGTACCCAAGGACTAAAATGTAATTTAGAATTTATTCTTAAATGTGCCAATGTCAACTTCGTGATAGCTTATGGTCCCTCACACAAAATTCATACGGTATAATTGTTCTAAGTTTTCACAATATTTATTATGTTCACGTGAATTGCTTAGGGCATTTAAGTTTATTAGAACTAAAATTTAATAAACACTATATTTATATTTATATTTATATTTATATTTATATTTATATTTATATTTATATTTATATTTATATTTATATTTATATTTATATTTATATTTATAGCACTCTTTATGTCCTAATCGTTTACCCTTTCACATTCAACGTGTGCTAATAGTTGGTGTTAACTTTATAAATAAAAGCAAATTAGGAATAACATGGAAAAAAAAAAAAAATAGGGAAAAAGAATCCATAATATAGGGTGCTTAAACATATTATGCGTCTTCTTTAAAAGAACAAGATAATATATCACAATACAAAAGTCGGAGTTGTATGTATTTTCACAAACGACTCCCATTGTCTACAAGAGACTGAGGATTTTGAATTTTTTTTTCGCTTTCGCTTTCGTACAAATGAATAAGCTATATGTAAAAATGGAGTGTGGTGAATACAAGTGAATACTAGTGAATACAAGAACTATAATGTATTCATCAATAAAAGACTTGCAAACATAACAGTTACAATACAAAAATCTATAAATATCTAAGTTGTAAATAAAAGACTTGCAAACATAAAGCTTACAATCGAAAAACTTAAACATAAAACATCCAACCTTTCTCTATCTATATATTAAAATATGTAACATGCATGTGTGTTTATAGTTAGCATGGCCGGCACGGCAGCCCTGAAAATTCAGGTGCCCGGGTCGAATTAAAAAATTGTGCACCTTAGCCTTAGCTTTAAGCCTTAACGAAATAAATAATGTAAGCTATTTTAAAGTTACGATTAAAGTAATATCAAATTGATGGATCAAATTTTTTTTTCACACTTAAGTTGTAGTCTAACGATAGAGGAAACAAGCCCTCTTGGGGGAGGTTGGAAGTTCGAATCATACAAAGGATGAAAATATAAATTGGTGAAAGTTTGGCAATTAAAAAAATTGTTTCATAACAAAAATAAAAGTTAAAAAGAAAGTCAAAACTAACCCGTAAAAAGCAAAAATAACTAAGTGTGAACCTTCTTCATTTCATCTTCTTCATCATCTCTAGTCCTACACTCATTAATAAAACTGCATTTTTTTTCTCAAAACCATTTCATTTTCTTCTTTAATTCTTAACATCTCTCAATATTTCTTTACTTTTTGTTTTATATAAACTACCCATCACTTTGATTAATACTTGATTAACAATTTTGGGGCTCAAACATACACAAATCCATCGAATTAAGGACATCACTGCTAAGAAAACTTGGATTGCCGGAGGGTCAATATGCCCCGTAAAATTGGGCCCGGGCCGAGAGTCCTCCCCACACCCCTTAAGGGTCGGCCCTGATAGTTAGGTTAAACATTATAGTTTCCGAGTACACCCATTCACCCATCCTCCACATCCCCACCAAAGAGGATTGTGTTACCCTTCACACCAATCCACAAATCAAGGGAGGGAGGGAGGGAGGGAGGGAGGGAGAGAAGATCGTGGAAGAAGGTAAAATCCACAGAACTTTCCGATTGCTGAGTGAGGCGGTGATGTACCTCGTTAATGCTGACGATATGTTGGACTCCCCAACCCCTCCCGAGCTACATACCATTTAGCCTTATAGTTACGTTAGTTGTTATTCAACTGACAATGTTGTAGCCATAATTAAATGCCATACACGATTGATGCCTTATTAATAACAAAACAATATCGTGAGAATATACCCTTCTAGTGTTTATATTATGAAGGACTCTTATATTTCCTCGCTTAATCATTAAAATTATTTGTCCCACAATTTACCGATACTATCAATAAACCATTTCCCGCAATCCATTTTTCTAGAAGTCTTGTATTATGTACTCTTATTTTATAACGACACTTTATATTGAGCTCATTATAGGCATTATACACAAAAAAAAACATCTATAGCAAAGTTTCGGACACCAAGTTTCCCTTGGCAAATGGATCACCATTACGTCTCAAGAATAGAACGTGATGACATAGCTCACCCATCTGGGAGAAAGCCTACAAATAAGAAAATCAATGGCACAATGCGAAACTGACCTCCCATTTGATAAATTATTCCGCTACCACTCAATCAGAAGGCTCAGTGATAACTATTTTACATTCTATTATAAATTTATGCAAAGCTTATGATACTTAACTCTTATATAAGTTAATTTATATAGAGCTGTTTAAATCAATTTAATTTTAAAACAATATACTTCTATAAAAAACAGTACAGGACACTTGAATCCTTAGGATTGGCTATAAAACTACATTCTATATCTAGTGCATGTTTGGCTCTCCATTTCCACACCTCCTTTTAACTTATTGACTTGTCACACCCTCAAATTTCACGTGCGGGGTTTTACCGCGAGGCGCGTGACAAACCAGGATCTAAGTCAACGGTCACAATAAACGACACTATATGATACGTAAAAACGACATAAGCAAACCATTAAGTTTTCATAAATGATCCATCGCTGCGGAAGCGTAAAACTTTATTACAACACGAAAGTAAAAGCATAAAAGTCTGAAAATGCTAAATAAGATGCATATGAATCCTAGAAGCCGTGAGACTCCGTGCGCCTATGAAATGCTGCTACCTCAACGACCTGAGACAAACATGCTAAAAACGTCAGCAAATAATGCCGGTGAGTTCACAGGTTTTATGTTAAACATTTAAGTAATGAAAGCCATCATGTTATCACTATGTTAGAAATGATAGCGTTAGCTAGACGCATGAATAATACTACTACGACCCGGAAACCATTACAGACAACGATATATGATTTTGCCCGAAACGATATGCGCTACCGTCCCACGGTAGCGTTATGACCAAGACAATATGCACCCGCCCGGCCTCCAACCGTCGAGTGGGGTCTGTCAGTCCCAATAGATCTATCCATATTTCCCCCGTTGTGTCTCGCACATTCATGGTTTCCCTCGGGACTTTACGTATCGTATAGTATGTAAATGAATTAACACTAGTATAACATGATAATTTATGAAATAAGAATAAGCATGTGTCTCCCCCGAAATGTAAAAAACGTAAAGTGGGGCGTGAAACTCACCTGATACTGCTCCCCCTCTAAGATAAGTAAACCTGCTCAATAGACGGCATCAAATACCGGTGACCTATCATGACGAGCGTATAAGGTGTTAAACTAACAACCCGTAGGTTGATTAGTCCCCAACAGTCCAGACCATAACCGTGTACATTTTAAATGATGTTTAAACGTTTAACCGACCACACCAGACAAGACCCGACATCCCATTGGTGACCCGACATCCCACGTGTTAGCCGAAAGCAAGATATCATGCAACATATGCAATTAAACACTTAGCATGCGCGAAAATTCACTAAGTCTAGCATAACGCTCAATTAATGCACAAACGAGTCCGAACACGTGTTACTAAGTCATTGGACATGTCACGGGGTTCCTAACATGTTTCTAGGTGTCAATCCATGTTTCGGGATGTTAAAATATACATATAGCAGCAGTACGTGCGATTAGGAATCAAACATGCAATTAGGAAAAGTCAACTGGTGATTAGGAAAGTCAAACTGGCGATTAGGATTGTATTTACCAGACATACTGGCGATTGGGCTCCCAATCGCCTATAGTTCATGCGATTGGGGGCCAATCGCCCTTAGTACAGGCGATTAGGACTCCCTAATCGCCCCTACTGCACTGTGCCGTCTTTTTGCGCGTTTAACCCTCCAAATCAGATCCGAAACATGTGGAAACGCCCAATATCAAACCCAAAACATTAATCCAACTATTTCAAGCAAAAAACCCCAATCTATCATCATCTTAGCCGTCCCGAATGCACGTGTTTTCCCAAAATAGCATAACTATCATGTAAACATCACATCATCATGCAAAACTTACCCTAAATAGCATATATCCAGATTTCATCACATAATGACGTTGTCCGACAATATCCTACTGTTCTAGCATCATCCTAGAGTAAACCCTAACCTCAAACAATCAACAAAACACAACATATCATCATCAATCCTCCATAATCATTCAAACGGGTCAAAACGCCTAATATCAATATTACACATCTATGAACCTTCAAACTCCTAGGTTAACATCATATTAACTCATTTAGGTCAGAAACATATTAATAATACAAGAACAACCATGTTTAAACGATAAAAATCCTATCTTGCATGAATACATCACATATAACAAGCTTAGAGGTTTGGGTTTGTTTAGAAATTGATTTTAATGAGTTTTCAAAGACACAAATGTTTAGAAATTAGGTCTGGACCTTTAGGGATCAAAACAATATCATTACAAAGGTTTGGGATGAAGAACACACCTTGAAATTGTGAGATTATGAGATGTAAAGCTTGGAAATGTGATTTCTTGATTAAAAACGTGTTACATAGGTTGAATAAGGTGTGGGGTGGCTTTGGGGTGTATTAGGGTTTCACAAATGATGTTTTAAAACATAAGGGTGGTATTTATAGGCGTTTCTAGTCGTTCACTATACATCAGGCGATTATACAGCAGCCATAGGCGATTAGGGCCTCTAATCGCATGTAGCTTCTAGCGATTAGCCCCCAATCGCCCATATGTACCTCCAATCGCCTATCCTATTGGCGATTAGGCTATCCACGGTGGCCTAATCGCCTGTAGCCTATTTAACCGGGTTTTTGGCGCGTTAAACCCTATTTTAACATATATAAACACGTTTTCACATACCGACAAGTCATATAATGATTATAAGTATCCAATGCATGATAACTAACACGTTCCCATCCGATCACCAATTCCCGGGACTCAAGACTTGCGTGTGTGCAATAACCCGATGATTCTACGAATCGCCAATCTTTGTACACATGGTTATGGACCGACACCCAATGATCCTCGGACCATTGTAACGACTCCTGATGATTCCCGAATCATTGACACGGCTCAACCGACCCGGTCAAATACGATACTAAGTAGTTGTTTTCAATGTTTTCGTTGAGGTAGACTCGTATGTATGCAAAGTATGAAACGTATGTATGTAAAGTATGAAAAATATTAACCTGAATATGCCGGGTGTCACATGACTTATTCAATAAGTCATAAGTTAAACAAAAGTGTTTGGATGGTTTTTTGAAAAGTAACTTATGAAGGGGTTTTATGCTTTGAAAAGGAGATTTTGGGGGAAAAGTCATAAGTCACAAATTGTGACTTATGAGATTAAGTAACTTTTGAAGGAGGAAAAGTTATAAGGAGAAATGGAAAAGGAGAGCCAAACTTGGCCCTAGTCCAATACCATTCAGGTACTTATCCACCAAGTATCAAGCACATATGTGTGTATCGCACTATACCATTAGTTTGTTAAAGAAAAAAAAAGTGGTTAGGATTTTCATGTACTTTTCTTTTTTTTTTACCGGTCTAATGTTCATTTAAACCTCTTAAAATATACAATAAAATCATGTTTTCCACATAATCAAGCTAATATACGAAAGAATTACTAGATAATGTTGAAGATAAAACAATAATAATAAGACTTACAAGTTTTGGAGTTTTTTTAAGGCTAGCTTCATTAAAAAAAAAACACAAACGCAAACCTATCTCTAAAAAGGAAATAGGACAATGCAAACCAACAATTACATCATTTATCATCAACCACCCATCCCCAATTAATTAAACAAACTTATTCCAGATCCAGATATGCTCGTCAAGCTCGGTTTTTTTACACAAAAAACAATTATAGTACAAAAAGTGCTTTTTTATATAGTTTAGTTCTACTTTGTTCCATGTGGTTTGATAGTTTTAATGGTTTTACTCCAATAATTTGATAATAGCCAAAATGTGCTTTGATATTTTCATTTTATTGCCAGTTTGCTCCACAACACTAATTCAGTTAAAATTTTGATTTTGACTGAAATTTTATACTAAGTTAAAGTCGTTTAACCAACTAATAACAACTAGTGGGGTGCCCGCGCGTTGCGGCGGGTAACATAATATTTTAGATTAGTGATTTTAGGGGTGTGAACAGACCAGTATTTTGGTTTGGAGCCGTAACCAGTACCAAAATTTCCGATTAAGGTGTTTCAAAGACCGATTGGTTTTGATTATTTCGGTTTTGGTTGATGAATATCAAAATGATCCAAGGCAGAGCCAAGGTCGCTCGACTCATTCGTTTGGCTCGACTAACATCACACTTTTAGATTAGCATTATATATCTAGACAATAACATACGGTTGTAAACTTTGATGGATAAACTTCTTGAAATCATTGGTATGAACTCTTGGGTTGCAAACAAATGCACTAAAAAAAATGCAATTCTTAAAAACCAAATGTAGTAAAAAAGAATACAATAACATGCTTATTATATTTGATGTTTAGAAATAATGATAAAAAAAAACAGAGAAAATAATAAAAATTAAAGGTACAAAGAAGGGAAAAAAATTAAGTATATCGATCCTAAAACACCTAGAAATAACAAAGCGTGTATTTTTTTTTTTGTTCATCCCACATCGGTCCTAAAGCACATGTAACTTCAAGGTGAAGAACCCACCTTTACGTATTTAAAGGCTTGAATGAATATTCAGTTTCAAAACAATCATTTAGAATAACTTGCATTAGTAAACGTACCCCTTTTATATTATTTTTACTAAATATACCCCCCCCCCCCTCCAAGTTTTTGTATAATACAAATTTAATCTTTTACTTTCTTTTTTGCTAAACTTTATTACATAATCTTTTGAATTTATATTTATATAATTTCATAAAGATTATCAAGATCCTTTTTCATAATTTCAGATATATAATCTAAATTTATATATATTACTGTACAAATTTACAAAGTCAACCGAGATCTGTACGTGTACGTGTGATTTATAATATTTATCTTTGTGATATAATATTAATATATTATATAAATTTACAAAATCAATTCAAAGACTTGCATGTGTGATATATAATTAATATTAATACATATAGAGAACAGAAGAAAACCTTGAAAGGTAATTTGCTTAGGGAAGTAGTTTATAGGTTATATTTTCACATCGTAGTTTACAATCAATGGAATTATTATATTTTTCGATGACTATCTGTTGAAATTATTATATGTTCATCAATATAAATATAAATATTAAAATTGTTTTGATGGATCATGATAACACAAGATTTGAATTGATAAGTTCGTTAAATTAATATTCATGTGTGTGCTAAACGATTTGATAAATGTGAAAAATTATAGAGGGAAATTGACAAATTTTAAAGTGGTTTTTCAAGGAGGGGGGGTATGACAAGTAACAAGGAGGGGTACGTTTAGCCCACCCCTTTGTGTAATTGGTATTAAAGATTGTACATAAGGGCATAAAGGGAAGAAAATGGGTAAAAAAATATAGGATTATATTTGTGTCTCTTGATATGTCATCTTAACTTTGATAATATGGACATATTTACCCATGTCTCCCCTTTTATAATGTAGTATAGATAAAATATAATAAAATCACTTTTAAAAATTTCTAGTTTTTTTAAAGAGCATTCATAGTAGAACCCCAAAAAAATTGGGTGACAAAACCCTATAATTTTTTTGGAGGTTGGAAGTGATTGTGAGTGAAGAAAATAGGGAATCTACAGTGTGTCGGTAAATATTGGGTTCTTCGGGAATCTTTTTGGGAAAACTGAAAAAGTGTATTTATTTTTAATATTTGTTTAAAGTGGTTGTGAATGGAGGAGATAGAAAATTTAATGGGCTTAGTGTAATATGTGGTTGTGATTGGTTGTGAGTGGATGAGGGATGAGGATTCTATTGTGAATGCTCTAAAAGCTAATTTCTTACACCCCTTTCTTTACACTTTTTTTACAAAGCCTTACGCTATGTTCCCGAGTTTATTAACGGGAAGAAAAGAAGAGAAAGAGAATTTAGAAGGGAGAAGAAAGAGATGGAAAGGAAATATACAACTTCATTTCGTGTTCCCGAGTTCGAAGGAAAGGAAAAGAAAGTAAATACTTTATGTGTTCTCGAGTTGAAAGGAAGAGAAAAGAAATGTTTAATTTTACACTTATACCCCTATTTTCTATTATAGTAATTTAAGTATAAGGGTAAAATAGTAAATAAGAAACCTTTTATTTATTTTCCTTTCCCCTCCTTCCACTTCCTTCCATTTTGGAAGGAAAGTTTTATTGAAAGATTTTGCTTCTACTTCCTCCCCCTTCCTTCCACTCACTTCCTTTAATGAAACTCTGGAACACATATATTTTTTACTTTCCCTATGCTTCCTTTCACTTCTTTCCACTTCTCTCCTTTAATGAAACTCGGGAACACAGCGTTAAAGTTGAACTTCTAACCTCGCATAAAAAAAATTTCCTTTTTTTTTTTTTTTTTTTTTGTAAGCAACAACATCGAACGTGCCTGAATTGACGGCAAAGCATCTAAGACCTCTCATTCCGACCATCAGGATATTTGCATCACTTTTTCTTTTTCTCAACTCAACACACCTTTTGTTTCTTCCATACATTTATTACTCCGTATTATTATTATTATTATTATTATTATTATTATTATTATTATTATTATTATTATTATTATTATTATTATTAAATAAATTCGCTTCACAACAACACATACATCAGATCTACAACACAACAATTCTCTCCTCCTTCTCCTTTATAATTTTCCATTTCCTTGTCTATTATAATATAATTTGAAACATATTAATTATCCTTGGTGGGGAGTTTCTGTACCGATGTTGATCATAGCAATCGGAATCAACGGTTAGATCGGCGGTTGTTTGGTGATGGGATCACAGTCGAATTCCGATGAGTCTGTGTCGGGTGGTGATGGTTTGGGGTATATTCTGCATGTTGTTACCAAATTCGATACGCTTGCTGGTGTTGCCATCAAATATGGAGTTGAGGTTAACTTCTTTTACCCAAGTAGATTAGTTTGTCTTTGTTAAAAGATTACTGGAAAATTAAATATTAAGTGTAGGTTAGTTTGTCTTTGTTAAAAACGGGATTACTAGAAACTACTCAAGTATTTAAGAGTATGTTAGTTTATCGTTTACAAAAAAAAAATGGGAATTGAATTATTTAGTAGGAGGTTAGTTTGTAGTTAAGAAAAAAAAAAGATTACTGAAGCTGAAGTATTTAGGAGTAAGATAGTTTGTCGTTGAAAGAAAATTACCGGAACTGTAGTATTTGGGAGTAGGTTAGATTGTTGTTTAAAAACGGGAACGGAAGGATTTAGGATTAGGTTAGTTTGTCGTTAAAAGAAGATTGCCAAAGGTTGAAGTATTTAGGAGTAGGTTAGAGCATTAACATCATATTATACAAATACTTAGTAAGTGAGTTCTTCATATTTTGATAAGTGGTTGTGAGTACAGGATCGAGAAAAATTACTCTTCATTTTTATATTTGGTGCGACCAGTGACGAATCCATGAGTGATTTCCAGGGAGTTCCTTTCACTGATTTTCACTAAAATTTTCATATTTAATTGAAAATGAGAGAGAAAATAAAATAGTGTTTTTAGTTTAGTTATAAAGATGAGATGTGAATTATTGGAGAATTTAATTGGATGTACTTTGGGTTGATTTATACTTTTCATTTCGTACTTCTGTACTTGTTGTAATGAAGGTTATGTTATTTATGGAAATATAGTACATTCCTTTTATTGGGTGTCCATGCTCTGAAAAAACATAACAAAAATTAAAGCTGCTGTGTTATGTAGCTGGATTTTGTTGAGGGACTAGAACATAAAAATTTAGGATATTATTTTGTGGTACATTTTTTGAACAGGGGACTTTTATTAAAAACAGCCTGCTAGCAAGGCACTAGCACAGGCCACCGACAAAAACAACAAACGAACATAAACAATGACACATCAAAAGGTCTACGCTTAGCCCAACTAAGATTCGAAGCCTTGGATCTATTGGTTGTTGTTATTGTTGATTAAGTTTGCATTTTGGAGAATTAATGATTGGTTAATGATGTTTGTTTTGTGTAAGAAATCTCATATTTTTTATGTTAATTTGGTTAAGTTTAGTACTGCAACTACAATGTGTTATTCTTTGTTATGAAAAGTAGTCCATTTTATATTTCAGGACTGTCGAGAGATGTTTTTTTGGAACAATTTTACTGTTATACAAATTAGGATGTCCGGTTAGTAGCTTATATGCTTATCGCATTTGTTATAGGGGCAATTTCATATATGCCTAAAAAAATCTGCAATAAAATCATATTTTCCCAACCAAAAAAATAAAATAAAATAAAATAAAATTGAATATGCTTGTTTAAAACTTTTAAAATATCATATATACCAATTCTATCGAATACAGTTTATACGTTTATTCTTGTTGCACTTTAGACTCTCATAAGCTAAACCCTAAGAGAGTGGTAGTTATGTCAAGAATAACTGAATAAGAAAACGGGTTTATTTGATATTATGGTTTTTTTGTCGGGTAAATATGATATTATTCAAGTTTTTAGGAGATATATGAAATTATTCCGTTTTTTTTTAGAATGATACGAGTTATAAGCAAATCTTAAGCATGCCCTGATACGAGTTAACAAACTGACACTTCAGTAAATCATTCTAGACATAGGAAATAAGGAATCATATGTTAGGAACATTAAACTTATTCAGATTTGCCTAATAGCTTTTTAGGGCGAGGACAAATTGTAAGGTTGGCTGGTTTCTTGAGATGATGACCAGTCTACAATGTTTGTTGATGACATTAATTGATTTGAGGACGCTAGCCGACTGAGGAAGTACTTGTTTACAGCCACCGTTGTTCATTTTGTCATACTTCTTACAAAATGAAATTTTTATTAAGATCACAACAAATCAATCACTAAAAAAGTGATTCATTTAATCTAGTGAAGTCACAGGGGTTATTCATTTTTTTATCCCAATGAAACCAAAAGAATTAGGAGTATTGGATTTAAATAATCCCAACTATTACCTATAGGCAGCCACTGGTCCCAACTAACAAAATGTGTGCTAACAATCCCACCTTTTAACGTATTTCGCTAACAGTCCATGACTAACAGAATACTAAGAGGTAATTTGACACGCAAGAGGAAATATGACACACAAGCACGCCACATAAGTTTGGACCGGTGGCGACCAATAGATGATAGTTAAAAGGTGGACACTATGCTAGTCTTGATCCATTGGTGGACAATATGTTAAAAGGTGGAGCCGCCAGCACACATTTTGTTAGTTGGGACCGGAGGCGGCCAATAGCTTATAGTTAGGATTATTAAATCCAATAATCCAAAGAATTGTTATATAAACGAAACCATGATTTGGTATACTAAAATAGAGTCACTTAGTAGAACTGAAATATTATATTGAGGTTACATATTTCTATAGATTTGAGCATGCTAATTTGATCTTTTCTGTATTGAACATTGCATTATATGACAGGTGGCTGACGTCAAAAAGATGAACGGCCTTACAACTGATCTGCAAATGTTTTCCCGCAAGACGCTTCATATACCTCTACCAGGAAGGCACCCACCTTCTCCCATCATGTCAAATGGATATCATATCCAAGGGTACCTATACATCACACCTATCTATAAATTTGTTTCTTAACCATCCAAATTTTATGTTCAAATCCAATGAATCTTATCTCTACTTATGAATTTTACAATTACACATCATAACATACTAAAATGCAGTCAACAGAAAGCTCCAATATTTTTGTTATCACGCTACTTGATACACCGTTTCACCATTTTATCTTAGCAATACATACTTCTACGTCTCAGAATCTCACTTCAATAGTTTGTAAGTCGTGAACCATACCGTATTATAAAGCTTACTTCAAAGTTTTAAGAATATCTGACAGACTATTCTGAACACGTGCACATATTTAATAAAAAATGCATAATCATATGTTAGCTAATCAAATAATAAGATAGTGTGGCCGATGTGATATTACACTGCCCCGAAGTGTTATTTGAGTTTCACCTTGGTCATTTTGGTAAGTCCATGCTTGCTTAAATTTGTACCTGAAAAACATTTTGATATTACTATGTAGTATGTATGATAGATAACGGTTATTAGACAGTATTATGATATTAGGGTTTATTAGTGTTTCTTTTTTAGTTATTTATTTTGCTTCATTAGTTTGACCCTTACAATAAAATCTACCCAATTTGACCCATTCATATGTATACGGGTCCATATTGAGCTGACAGATGGTATGAACCAAGTCACTTTATGATTTTTTTGCAGGCCACAAAGGTCCGAGACGACACCGCCTAACCGTAGACATCTGATTTGTTTGACTCCATCAAATCCCTAAAACTATCATCTTCTTCCCCACGAACCGTTTCACCATCCATGGATGCTTTACGAGACTACTATGGTCTTAAACCGACCAATCAGAATGGTAACAATGAAAGATTTGGACCAGGTGCTTTTAGCTTAGAAAACGGGCCAAAACAACCCCAAATGTCCCAGCCGCCACAGGGTCTTCACAGAAAGTGTGAAAGTTTAGTCTGCGAGTTGACAGAAACAGGTGCCAAAAGCAATGAAAGAACGCCAGCCACAAACGGCGTGGAGCCAGATTCCGATACATGGTATGACAAACTAACGAAAAGGCGTAGCTCAGAAATCGACCTCCAAAATCACACCCCAGAAATGATGCTTAAACCAGACAGCACCAACACCGCCACTGCATTTTCCCCTGCTGCTGGGAAAGGCTTAGCATTGAGACCAAAAGCCGCAAGCCGAACCACCAGTGATGCCGACGGACTGCAAAACATGCCGCCATTAAAACTAGGCGATTCAGCAATTACAGACACTTCCAATGGAGTGAAAAAGTCTTCAAGTTTGCCGAGCTTTCAGGAATCAAGCAGTAACGGTAATAACTGTACTTCCACGTCATCGATCTGGCCAACTTCCATGTTGAATTTGACGCTGATCTTCAAGCACTGTCTACAGCCGCCATCACAAGACCGATATTCGATGGTTTGCCAAAGCCAATGAGTGGTCGTAAGAACAAAGCGGCTATGGATTAGTAAGTTTACTTTTTTTACATATATCAAGCAACCTGAAAGGGCGGGAACAACACAACAGAAAGAAATTATATAATTTTTGGGGCTAGAATTAAGTATACATTTAGATAGGAGATTGAATATATTTGAAGATGTTTAGGATTGTGTATTATTGAGAAATGGAGGGAGTGTTTTTATTGAAATATTTTGAATCCAAAATGTTAAAATTTATGAACATAATATTCTTTATTATTGAAGTTGTAGGCTCATTTGCAGTCCTTTTAATGTTTGTGTTTTGAATTGTACTAATAGTTGGTCTGTTACCAAAGTTGTATCCCTACCCTAGAAGAATGGCTATTTTTAGGCAAATATGTACTCATTTTATTTCATATTTTTATATAATGTTTTAAGTGTCAAAAAAAATTATGTTGTTTCTTTTTTCTAAATTGTCCAATGAAATTCAATGCTTGGTTCCAAAAAGATTATGTTTGGATTTGAGTTGTGCAAACTAGTTATGTATGTGTATTAAAGGCTTAAATCTGTCGATGATGCTCGCCTGACCAAGAAGAGTTGGACAGCATCTTCACCGCCACAGTTCGATCAGAGCATCAGGCCACACAAAAATATACCATGGCAGTTTTTCATACTGAGATGCCCTGTATACAACAAATAGCTATTTGAGTAGACCCCAAGAAGCATGTTGAGTGTGAGATCTTAAAGAAAAATGGACTCGTCACGATGGGGTGTGGATTTTAAACCCGACTTTCAAGTAACATTTGAATGATGGAGTGTGGATTTTTAACCCGACTTTCAAGTAACATTTGTAACGTCCGTAAGTATATAGTCGCTATTTGATGTTTACAACATATCCAAATCTTTCTACAGCAAATTGCACGTTGCAAAATTTAAAGCAAACAGCAATAGGATGCAATTAAAAGCGGTGGGCGGGATATGCTTAAAGACGTTCCAATAGTAAAAATAAGAGCCCTCACACAACACATAATTATAGCGCTATCAAGTAGCGGTTACAGTCATTAATAACAAGTTGCCAAGTATCGAAATCAACTTATCTTGGCGGTTTCTAATCAAAACTTTAAAAAATCCAGAATGCTAGTTCTGTAATTATGCTCACTCATCCGATCTGTATAATTCACAGCATGAAATCACAGGAAAATCAGAACATATCAGGAACCGTTGCCCGATTAGCTTCTCATTACTAGCTTCGAGCTTTCCTGCACCAAATAAACTAAAATCAAAATGCAATTTTCATGTTTGATTTAGGGTTTGTGAAATCATATAAATTTTGACATTCACCATTTCTCCCAAAATTGTTTATGCACGAAGATCTGTAACTTTTCCAATTGCAACGGTTTTTCCTGTACAGAGGTTTTTGTTAAATTTCTACGGTTGGTATGAGATACGAGATAACATGTGTTAGGTTTTGAGTTTAGACACTTTACCTTCCGTTCGGAGCGTAAACCGCCCAAGCTGTTGAAAATTGGAGAATTTCTCGATGCATATCATATTAGACACCTGAAGAACAAATACCAACAATAAGTATATATTTTTGGAGAAATGAGAATGGTCCGTTCCTTTTGTTATATCTTCAAAACAATTAAAACTGTATGAAAACTAACCTGAATACGACAAATAACCACAGCACCATTTTTCACAAAAGTACTTTCTTTTTCATAGGTTTCCTTGTCTTCGGATCAATTTGCTGCATCAGCTCAATAATCTCGCATTCCTCAACAACAGAATGAATGTGCAACACAGCCTTGTAACCGGCAGTGAAAATAGCCTAAAAGGGAAAAATAAAATTAAAAAAAGTAACGAATGAAGCGTATAAACAAATTGAAATTAAAAATAGTTTATTTCCATACGTTGTCCAACAATTCAAGAATATGCAACTGAGCAACGAACTCATTAACAGCAGGCACTGGTTTTTCTGCATAAAAACAGACGGCGTCAAACCCTTTAAAAACTTGAATGCTCTTTTACAGACTGGAAAATATTGCGGGCCAGGTGACTTTTAACCTATCCAACTCATTTGACATTTTTCCCATTAGTTAAATCCTTAAAAAAGGGAACATAAATATAAGCCTTATTGACCCATATATAGGTTAATAGGGTAAATTTGGCATATCTACTTGACAGTGACTACAAGAGAATTTACTAGTGTCAGTATTTGTGTTAACAATGATCCTAGTGAAAGACACATACCGATACTGGAAAGAACAAAACCCGAAAGTATGTCTTCGTCTTCAATCCCAGAGAGTCGAACTCTTAGATTCTCACCAGGGCCTGCACTCCTAACTTTGTCCTCGTCACAGTATATAGCAAGAACTTTCACCTGAACCTGCATATACAATTTACAGATGTGTCCTGTTAAATATTGAAGTTCAAAACAATAAAAATTTGAAGTCCTTGAAAAAAGCACCTTGTTTGGCATAATGAGCACGTTATTTCCCTCACGCACACTACCAGATTCTACTTTTCCCATGACGACAGTCCCCATGTCTTTGAACTTGTCGATAATAGGCATCCTGGTTAAACAAATCAAGTTCGATGATAAGATTAAATCATTTCAGAGACATAAGTATATATAGAAAAACAAAAACTGGAAATTATACCTAAATGAACCATTTGGATCTCGTAGAGGAACTTCAATAGCATCAAGGGCTTCAAAGAGACATTGACCACTCCACCATGGGCATATTTTTTTGTCCATTCTTGTTTGCATGTTTGCACCATGAAGGCCAGATATTGGAAGAAACTGAATATCTGCAACCGTTAAAAACATAGAAAAATATCATCAAAATTACTTAACCTTATAATCACAAACAGTATCCAAAAATTTCCAAATGTTGTAAAAATCTGAACCATAGACCATGATGGTTGTTCAGTTTCACAAGTCACTGCTTTGTTTTTCAGTTTCACAACTTTGTGTTTCAGAAGGATTGACTAGTATTCAACAAAACATGATAACCGTAAGCTTATGCTAACAAACTAGTTATCACTGTCGATCAATGTGATGCTATAAGATTTCAAGTTTCTAAACAAAGTCAACTAAAATATCATGCCATCCCAGGATAAAAAACAACAGTAAATCCCACCAATAGCGATTAGCGACACCATCCAAAGAAAACATTTAAACAATGGTAAAATCCAAAAAATACAAACACGAAAACAAATTTAAAGAGAGATTATTAACATACCGAAATATTTTAAAAAGTATATACATTTTTACCTTTCTTCACATTGTAGCCTGAAGACTTTAGAAAGGGAATCATTTTTGACTCAATTTCATCATACCTAAAAAAAAATAATACAATCAACATAATAATTAAACTAATATTATGCATTTTTTTTAAAATGTAAAAAAAAATGGCTAACGCACCTCTCCTTTGACCAGTTAACAGTTGGATCATCCATTTTATTGACAACAACCAGTAGCTTAGAAACACCCAAAGTCTTTGCAAGTTGAACATGTTCACGTGTTTGGCCACCTCTTTCATATCCAGTTTCAAATTCCCCTTTTCGAGCAGATATAACCTAAGTATGTGCGTGCGTGTGAGAGAGGGAGATAAGAAACATATAATTAAGCTATCACGATACAGAATATTAAGATAACAAGACTGCATTAAAGAAAAAAATTACCAGTACACCTATATCAGCCTGAGAAGCACCACTGATCATATTAGGTACATAACTTTTATGTCCCTGAAAGATGTACAAAACCATTAAAATAAATTATTAGATAAATCAATGCATACTGGATTTTGAACCAAGATGATATTACAGATATGAATATGTGACCCAGAATAAGCTGAGTGGTCCTCTCTAAAGATGATTTAACAGTCATCTTAGTTCTTCAGTAGCTTCGGAGTGACTCAACACAATTAGGGCATATCATGTGACATCCCCATAAGCTATTATCACTAGTACGATTCACTCAGCTCAATAGTAATTTTATTTTTTCATAAAGACACCCAAATTAGCATGTTATATTTGATATTTGTTCCAACCATGTAGTAAAGCAAATATGTTAGAATAGACATGTTTGGCGGTTAATGTTTTATGACTTCTCGAGTGGCACCTATTATCTCAAGCTCCTTTTATGAAGTACCAACAAGAAAGCCAATTAATTACGCTTTTTCCCACAGCTATAATTAGATATACCATTGTAGTCTTCCTAGTTCCTATTTCAGTACGTCAAAGGTGTCATGGTAAAGACAGTTACCGGTGCATCCAATATCGTAAATCTTGTAGTTTCTGTCTCAAAATGTGCTCTCCCAACTTCAACTGTGATACCCTACAATGAGCAATTTGGCATTGAAGTAATACAAAGGTCAAGCATGAACCAGAACACATAAAGGTTTCAGAAAACGTAAAGGATAGAATTTTTTAACAGACTTCTCAAATAAAAAATGTAGATTAATAATACCTTCACCCTCTCCTCTGCATTGGTATCCATAATGTATGCCATATACCTGGTATGCAATGAAAATGATAAAGTGGATGGGAACATAAAGACATATTAAAGCAAAGTACCTCATTCAAAATCACAGAGGCATATCACAGACATCATTTTTTTAAATATCCACAAGGCACAAACATGATTTATTACAAGTCACGGAAAGAGAACCCTATCATTTTAGGGTAACAAGAAAGAAGTCAATTGAGTAAACCTAAAACGAGTTCATTTATCTAACCCTTTCCTACTCTTAAGCATGCAGTTATATCACAAATTCACAATTTATAAACACAACGGAGCAACTGCGTACCATCACCACAGTACTACCTCTAAAAAGTAGACCCATATTTAGAATTGTTGGCCTATAGTGTGTTATCTGGTTTGTTAACATTGTTTATTTTTTAATTTGTTCAAATCCATTCATTTTCCGCTTTTTTTTACGTTGTCAAGACCCCATTTTTGATCCACAGCAGCCAATAAGGTGGAAAAGTTGGATGAAAATTTAGAAAGGAAAGTGGAATGATTTAGTATCTACAGTTTACAATCTTTCATAAAAACTGTTTAAGAACATTCCCGACTTGGGTCTTCTATGAAACAGACAATAAACTCCTAACAAGCCTCTCAAAACCTTAACTTCTTACACAAGCATTGCAGTAACAATTATACAACTCGGCCATTTTGCCTATGTGTTCAGGCACTCACTATATATGGACCCGAATCCTGCTCTTGGCCCAAGAAAACATGGTTTTCGGTTAACTGTAGCTAAAATATGAACATGTACATGACAAAGAAAAGTAGGGAATTGAATAATATGTTTCGTTGGTTCAGAAAACAGTTAAACCTTGTGAACAATAAAACCTACAACAGCACACACACAACAAATAACATATAGATGTAAAAAACATGGTCCAGAATCTGCAGTAAATTCAAAGACCAGAAACGGCTCACCAGCTTTCTCTACTCTTATCCTTGGCTTCTTTTTCATACTTCTGAATTGTTCGCTCATCAACTTGGCCACTGAGGTATAGTATCTGGCCTCCAATGGTTGACTTTCCAGCATCTTTAGCCCATATGACAAAATAAAAATGTATCAGATGATGAATTGTAACGGTCTTTATGGTCAGGTAGCTTTACTCAAAACCGATTCATCATCCTATAAAACAGTAGATACGAACATGGAGTCATGGACTCAGAATATATATTTTCCTAAATGGTAAAGACGGTGGACCATATAACTATATAAATATTACAAAGAGCAAAAAACTAATGGCATTAAGTAATGCTTGTGATCATAAACATGAAAAGGAGATCAACAAAAATACCAGCTACATAATAAAACAACAATGTTACAATTAATTATCAAGATGAAACAATGTTAAATATGCCTTCCTTTAAAGTTATAAAAGTGGAAATCAATTTAATACGAACCCAGATATGGGTCGGGTTCTAACCAGCTGCCGGGGGTTCTGATTAACCCATTTCTGGCGTTAGAGTTTAAATAATTCAGGAGTAAGGCTGAAGTGAAGACATGGGGTTCGCTGTTTAGTTTTTGGATGTCTTGTTTATGTTAATAAAGTGGTTCCTGTATTTAGAGATCAATGCTTCTCGAATTTGATTAAAATATGTAGCCGACTAACTTGCTTGTTCTTGTTTTAAATCTAATCAGAATTCCAGTTTCTATCACAATAATTTCAGTGAAACAAAATTGGAATTATAGGCCAACTTTAGGCAGGATTAGCACAAAAAATCAGATCAGAATCAAGTTGTTCAAATCCAATTAATACACCGTGCATAAATGTACTACTTAGAGAACATCAACCCACCAACATGACCGATGAATACCACATTCAAATGCCGCTTCTTGTCCTTTTCCACCACAACCTCAGTAGGTTCTGAAGCA
Organism: Ambrosia x helenae; assembly: GCA_030844895.1. NCBI lineage: Eukaryota > Viridiplantae > Streptophyta > Magnoliopsida > Asterales > Asteraceae > Ambrosia > Ambrosia x helenae. The sequence continues at coordinate 109,058,795 of CM061231.1, read as the reverse complement.
GCAGTCTCTTGCTCTTTCACTGCAATCCAAGAAAATAACTTTTTTCGATAAATTAAAAAATAATTTCTAGCAGTTTAAGAAGTATAGACACAGTTTCAAGTAAGAAACCTTCAACCACAGCTTTCGGCTCAGAATGCACTGTTTGGGAGTCAGCATCTTCATTCGTGTGGGGAGCAATGTGTGACTCGTCCCTCAAATCTGCACACAAAGAAAGTACACACAAACAATCAAAGTATCAAACATTGCACTCATTGCAGAAAGACTAAGCAAACATTATAGTTCTATATATATACGATAACAACCTATGAGAGAGTGAAAGTCAGTAGAGATTATTGTCAAAATACTGTTTTTAAAGCAAGAAAAGATAAGCTTTATAAACAGGGAAAAGAGGGGGAGAAAATAAGGATAAAAAAAGTGTGGGTCGTCATTCTTGAATGTTAAAACTTAAAACTGTGAAATCTTTGATAGTTCATATCGACTCTAAAAGAGTTTTAAGTCAATTGCTTGTTTTGTGGTGTTCCCACTAGTCCACTGCCATATAAGAAAAACTAAGGACACCAACCGGAAACTAAACTATTGGATGTTTAGATTTGCAGTTGCATAAACACTTAAAACACACACACACATACACGTATATGAAGACCATGATGAGTTGTTCCTTATTTTTTTTATTTGCTCATCCCTCACAATGATGAAATGACCTCAAGAAAAAGACCTCAGGAAACAAAATAAATGGACAACCCTATGAGTATGGCAATATTCCTAGGTCTTTAGCTTCGTTAAACGTTATAGTCCTAAGCAATTAATGCGGTAAAATATTGGTTATCAGTCAAGGACCGATATTTAGGATATCGTTTATTGCAGTGAGATATCGGTAATTACAGTATATATATATATATATATATATATATATATGTGTGTGTGTGTGTGTGTGTGTGTGTATTTTATAATAATAATAGTAAGATCAATATATAAAACTTACAACATTTTGTAACAAACTAAAAAATCTTTAGGGTCAAATCTGACCAAAACTGTAACATTAAGGGTTAAAATATTATTTAGATAAAAAGAATTAAAGGAAATAATAATATGGTATATGTTGGTAAAGCCTAAAAACAAAGCAACAGTCACTTTGTCTTCTCTCCTCCATTGCAGGTTTCTTCCTCCCATCTCTAGATCTCTAGCACAGGTTCATCTCCATTTCCTTTACAGACTTTCATAGTCATGTTCATCCCTATTACATCTCTGTTGTACCCTAATTGCCATCAAAATTGGCCAAAAAAAACACCAAACCGATATTCTCACCGATACAACCGATATTTTGGAAGCCAATATCGGCCGATATATCACCGATATAGGCTGAGATTATCGGAACCGAGATAGGGACATAGTTATCGATGGCGAATAGCGGTAAATAGCGACGGGCTACCGATATGCTACGTAGCGATAACGATGAAATAGCGCCCGCTATTTTGTAAATAGCGGTAAGGTATTAAAAAAATTAAAAATATTTTTAAGTACAAATTTACAAGTATAAGGACCAAATGTGTATATACACAAACTAATTTTATACTTTCTACTAAAATTTAGAAGTTTTAGGTCCTATATGTAAACAAATGAAAGATAGAGGGGTTAAACATGTAAATTGATAAAGTTAAATAACCCTAAAAAGTCTAAAACACACAAACCCAGATGCTTTTCACTTTTTCAGCCGCTATTCCTCTGCTCTTCATCTTTTCTTCATCTTCTCCGGCAAACAACTACAGAACGTCGCCGGAATCTTCGCCGGAATCTTCGCCGGACTTCGCTAATTGCTCGATAGCGGGCCGATATGCACTGTGTAGCGGTAAATGGCCGATACGCGACGCTATTCGCTATCGCGCCCGCTACAGACGCGATTGACAACTATGGATAGGGACCGATATTTGTGACCGAGATAGGCCCTTATGGCCGATAACCGAGATATCACCGATATTGACTGCTTAGCATTATACCCAATAGACCACATTATGAGTATGGCAATGTAAAAATGCACATTGACTAATTTCATTGACTGTGGCAAGTATATGAAATGTTGAAATCTTCTTACCTTCTTTCACATTATCAGAAGCCACTAATTCTTCAGGCTCCCCACCATTCTCATTAGGCACCACAGTACTATCTTCAGCTAGCATTTATAGAAAGAATTAAATAACATCATGAAATTTCAGTATTTCCAAATCCCCTTTTAAAACTTCCAACATTTTCAGTAGTACTATGAACTACATTAAATAAATTCAAAAGGGGCGCAAAACTAGTACAAAACTCTATATATATACATGCCATATAGATATAAGTACATAAACAGCAAAACCACTGATATCGATTAAATTAGATAAAGAATACCTACCAGATGAGTCAAGCTGCAGCGCACGAATGTCGTCCTCGATGTTATCTATAAACGGAGAAAAAAAATAGTAATTCGATTAAATTTACAAACATTAACAGATTTCGGAATTTAATGCTCAAACTAACTATATTCAAGTCACTTGAACTCAAATCAATTTCATGAACTAATAAAAGATGGTGAATTTGAATAAAGAAACTAAGATCTAATGATGACGTACAAATTAACAACATAACTAAAAACCAACTCAGATAGAAGAAAGCTTACCCATTTTAGTTCAACCAGAGAATGCTATTTGCTACACAATAATTAAATATAGTTGATCAAGAGTGAATGCTTGGCGTCGCGGCTGAAAGAGAAAAAAAGAAGCAGCCTTATAATATTTAGAAAGATAATATCCAGAAATGAAATATCTAATTCATAACGGTAACCTGAACTAAAAAACGATATAAACAGACATAAACTACAAAATAAAGTGTTCAAACTGCAGAAAGAAACAGAAAGTGCAAACCAAAAGCAATAAATGAGTAGTCAAACAAAAATGTGCATTCAATTCATCTACTAAGTTAAAATTTGTATTAAAAACAAAACAAATATAACCCTAAAAAATCACATAATTTTTAGGAAGTGAATTCAAACCTCCACTAAAAACATAAATTTCACGATAAAGCATTGGTAGATAATATAATACCTAAAGATGATTGATTACATGAACGATTGATCCTAACATCACATATGCTGAAAATGAAACCAGAAGCAAAAACGAAACAACGAAGTTGGTTACACTACAACTGCACTCAAATAAGCTATTCGGTTAGAAATGAATCACATATGCAAGGAGTATCTCATTATCCTAAGAGTCTAAGACATTAACATGCAGGAGACAATCAATAACAATTACGCGATTGAACTAATAAATGATAAAAACAGACATAAGGCTACAAATATATTAATGTGTTAAAACTGCATTCAGTTCATATCCTAGGGTAGAATTTGAAACAAAGACACAGTAATTACCCTAGAGAAACACATAATTGTTAGAATATTCTTATTTCAAACCTCTTAAAATCATAGTTTTCATGCTAAATCATTGATGAATAAGTTAATTTTCAATTATATCAGAAAAAAAAAAACATAACCTACAAACTGATTACATAAACGATTGATCCTAACATCGTTAATCAATATTCAGATTCTGGAAATGAAATCAGAAGCAATAAGTAAGTAACGAAGTTGGTTGAACTAAAACTGCACTAAGATAATCTACTAGGTTAGCAATTGGATGCAAATAATACGATATCAATAAAGCATTAGGCGATTGAGATGCATAGATTACCGATTGGAAACAGATACGAATATTATATGATCTGACGAGACGCCGATGAGAGAGAGAGAGAGAGAGTGGTTCTGGAAATTATTAGGGCAAAATGGAAAACACGGGCTCACACCGGTTGGGCTCGTTTCGTCATATGGTATTTTTATTTTTTTAGTGAGTTAACTGGCACGAGTTTAGAGTTAAACTAGTGTTTTAGTTACCCGTGTTTCGTCGCGGGGGCGCTCGTATCGTTATAGGTTTAGTAGGCATTAAAAATAACATTTTTAGCGATAATATTAGGTAACTATAATTTGTTCAAATTATTCTAAAATAACTGTCGCTAGTTATTTCCACTAATTTTTGTTGCGGGAGCTCATATTGCGTTGAGGGTTAGTGGACGTTAAAGATCGCGCCTTAACATTACAACAGTTAGGTTGCCTAATGTTAACTTGATCTGGAGCTCAAGGTATTACAATAAACATGGCTCATTAATTGTTCACCAAATATGAGCCCACCTTTGTATGTAAAATTGTCAGTCAAAAAAATAGGAATCATACGTGGACAATTTTTCCTTCATTGGTAGTCAAAAAAAGTAGGCATCATAGTGGACTTTTTTTCCTTCATTGGCGTGTGCCCATGTTAAAGGGTACGCATTTATGGCTTATTTTAGCCAAAGACACTGTAGAAGTGTCTTTGGTTTAATAGATACTATAATTATACTGAGACTGGAATTTTTGTAATGTTAGAGAGTAGATATCGTCAAACAAACATTGTCAAAGTTGTGCCAAAAAGCAAGTGGAAGTGCAACATTTTCTTTGCAAATCAAACGATGTTATGTTGCACAAACATTTTGAATAGAAGTCGCTTACACTGTAAAAATTTGAATCTACAATACATACAACTTTTAGGTATAAAGTGAATGCTAACTCAACACAAATTTCATACAACATAACCTAAAAACGTTGAAAACAGTCGTAGATAATATCACTGCTAATTGTCCTACACTGTAACAGTTAATGTAATACGGGTGAAACGCAGTCACATGATTCGCACATAATACCATCTTCTTTTAGTATAGATATTTTGTCTTGAGATTTACATGGGCTTTTCCTTTTGAGTTAGTTTCAAACATGTTATAAAACACGAGATGTTTAGGTAATGTCATTTGTTTGTGGCATTATCTTTATTCGTCTAGATTCATGAGGTTTTAAAAGCGTTTAAACCACATACATACATACATATTTATTTATTTTTTTTAAAACATATCAACTTTTATAAACAAATAGCTTTTTATATTTATGTTTTTAAGGTTGAACGAGAAAAACCGTTAAAGAGGCGGATGTTGGTCATCTATGACACTCAATTGATTAAAAATAATGACTAAAAACGTTTTTTTTTCTAAGTTATCAAATGCTTTAAAGAACAATTATAACTAAAGAAAATGAAAAATTAACAAAAATTTATCCGTAAATTAATAAATACAGTATTCCCAAAATAACATATCAAAAATCAGGATCTTACATCACATTCTTCTAGAGTATATACACTAAAGACCAACTTCTTAAGAACAATGCAATCTGTGGAGTATGAAAATGCCCTCGCCGCCATTGGTGAACCGGTAAAAGAAAACGATGTGCTTGTGATCATCGATCTACAAATAGTAAAAGGGTCATAAACATTAACAAACTTCATACTCTTCTTAGCCATCACGACTCGATGCTTGAGAAACTCATGCTTCTACCACAATACAAGCATTGATCATCTCTGCACTGCAGTAATACAGTCGAATTCTGAATCACCTCTTCTAACAAGGTTTCTGTACAGTGAAAACTGGACCAGAACTTGAAGAATTCAGACTCCAATAACGACCATCGATGTCCAAACAACCAGCACGCCACTTAATTTCATAGGAACCCAAAGGAAACATGGAAACATCAAGCACACAAGTCGAGAATCCTTGGCCTTTCTGGTTAGGTCTAAAACAGACTATTTGTTCTGTAATCTGCCCATCATCATCATCATCATCTTTCTCACCCTTGTTCACATACTTAATTAGTTTGTCATTTAATTCTAAAATGGTATCATCTGCACAATCATCAACTTTCAACGTTGTTTGACTTTTACCATCTTTACTTTGACTAAGTTGCCGATGGGGCATTTTACATTGAAGAATGCAATAAAGTTTGGTAATCCGAGCTCGGAATTCTGGTAAAATGTCACTCATTTGAAGACAGAGATCTAGATGGAGTTGATATCCTGGCAGGACAGAGATCTTTGCACCATTTCCGGAGTCTCTATTCATGGCAAACAGCTGACAAGATACACAAGGCCTGTAAATTGTATGTAAACTTAATTAGTACAGGATTTAAATAAATAAATAACCACCCAATTTTTGGTCAGTATCATCTGGGATGAGCTGTGAGCCTGTGATATTATTAACATATATAAGAGGTGGCAAAATGCGCCGGTCATGTGGAATTCTTTGGTAGATTGGGTTGACTCAAAGTTAGCAGGTTTTATAGAGCGCGACCCATTTGAGCCATTAAATAATTGACTAATTGAGTAGACCCAAACACCAAAGAACCCATAAGCAAACAAAAATAACGCATACTAACACTTTTCTTCAAACATATGTCATAATTGGCCTGTCTTGTTTATAATTTATATGCATTAAAAATACACTTTTTGATGACTTTTCACCGGTTTGACATGTTCTTTTTGACTTTATTCTTTTTATTTTACTCATTTGACCAGTTCAACATAAACTTAACCCGAAGTACCTCGAGTATAAATAGCTAAGTCGCGATTGTCGGCTATAAAAACCTATACCCGCTCGGTTAGAATCACAAGTACCAAGTAAAAACAGGTTGTAATAATTTGACATACCTTAAACTGAAAAAATATGATGGAGTCATGGAGACATTTAACCACTTCTTTAAAACATCTAGCTGAAGCCCCAATCCATCATTAACTATTTGCAATCGAATCTCATCGTCATTTTCATGCATTCCTTTTGCTGCATTTTGAATGTCAACAACTCCCTTGACAGCAAAACGACAAATCTTTATAATACTTGTTACTTCATATATATTTTCCAGCCTCTGAGTTTTGGATTGTTGACCAAAGCAGCTCTTAGGTTGACCGATACAAGTCTTTAAAAGCAACAAAAGCTCTTTGCTAGTCTCTTGGTCTATATGCCAAAGCCGAGCCACTAGGTCATGTATAAGCATAGCATGAAAATCACTCTGTAAATTAATATTTTCAAATTGAAAGAAAAGAAAAAATCCAGTAATAAAGGCCAAAACTGAACAACTTAGCGCATAAGCAGAAATGATGATTGTACTTGTGGGATCCATGCCCATACATGATGTGGCAACTAGATCATACTCGCGTGCTAATTTCATTAAACGGGTGGATAGTTGTGTAAGCGGTTGAATCAATGATGCACCATGTTGCAAATGACTGTTTTGCCCTTCGCTAAATGAAATACTACTGAAGAGCTTAAAGACATGAACTGCAATTTCTATAACATTTGCCCTTAGAGCCAAAAACTGAATCTGGAAGTAGCGTTGGCCACTTGCCGTGGCATCATTCGCTGACAGCATTTCCTTTGAAACCTGAAGAATTTTATGAACCACGTCAAGATTTTCAATCTCCTGATCTGTCGCTTTGCTTATTTCACCTAAAACGCCTATTATCGGTAAAGAAGAAGATCTGTTGCTGACTAACCAATGTAACAAAGTTGACCGTTCTTTTGGTAAACTGCAATACAGGATTTTCATTTCTGAATATGCAAATAAAGTCAAAGATGTTAACCACTGATGGCAGGAATCAGAATGAACTACTGTCAATAGCTCCCCAAAGATAAAAGCAGCTGTAAACCATGCCCCTTGAACGCACGCGTATTTTCCAGCTTTATAAGCAGACCAATAGTCTTTCACTTCCATAAGTTTCTTTGCTCTCTCAAGTGCAAAAATTTCATTTTCAATCATGTACGCATGGTCAGAATTGCATTCTTCTGTTTCTTTTAGTAACAGAAGATGATAGATAATGTGCACATAGTGATCAAAATAACTGCATCCACATACATCTTCAATCAAAAGCCTTGCAACATTCTGGATTTGGCTACTCAGAGTTCCATATTTACTCGTGTTTTTTAGACACAAATTGATCACTTTTGATACACAGACCACAAGCTTTGACCCGATTGTTCCATGATCCTTATTCAGCAGGCATTTGACAAAAAGATGGAGTTTAATTAATGCAAACTCGCCAACATTAGCGGATTTGTAAAGCAAAAGTTTAATGGTTTTAAATAAGCTCCAAATTTCTTGCTCCATTTCTAAGTTGCGTTGACTACGGTTTAACACTAAATTTGACAGCAAAGTGATGCGATCCATGAGAAATGAAATTACTTGGGACGCAAAAGTTATATCATTTCCATCATATGTCATGTCTATTTTTCTTGTGAACTTCACAGATATATCAGCTAGAAAATGAATGGCAGAGAGTCGGTTTGATATAGTCGGAGATTCCACTAATGTCTCAACAATGGTTACAATCTTGGTGAAACATTCATTTATTTCCGAACAACTGAAGCTTAATATCTTGGACATCAGGATCTGCAAATTTCCTCAAACATGTACAAAATGAATACTGTAGCATTTAAATTTATATCAAGTATTAATGAGTAATGACGATAATGGTGTATAGTGGTGGAAAATGAGAAGGAAGGATAACGGGTCAATACAGGTAATTTTTTGTACATGCCATAACGGGTCGGGCTGACTCATAACACTTTTAGACCAAAACTAATTTATTTTAATAATAATAATAATAATCATCTTTTTTTTTTTAATTATATCTTTAAGGAAGCTTTATGCATTAAAATTACACTTTATCCCACTTTTGACTTGTTTGACCCGTTTCCTTCAAAGATAATAAACATAACCGAATCGATCCATTCATAAGTAGTGGGGTCGAATTGACACCTCTAGTGATATGATTGTTGAGATATTCAAAAACTCAAACACAATACCAACCTCATACAAAATATGAATAGCATCATGCTGCATCACTGGTGGGAGTTCTTCATTTAGTACGTCGAACATTGCAATCATCAGATTTGTAGGAGGAGAAAAACGAAAGCGACTTCTTGATAAAACAATGTTTAAACATCTTAATGATGTTGCTCTTAGTGACAATGACTTATCTTGGCTTAAATATGTTAGAAGCAGATCTACCTGAACCAGGAAGTGACATATAGTCATATACACTAACTTTATCACTTAAACTAGAATACATTTCAAAGTATTTTTGATTGTATAAATCAAATTCTCGACATATATTTTTTTATTGGAATTTAAAAATGTGTCAAATAAAAAGAACGAAGTAATACCTGCCTAGAAATCAAGAGTGTTGATCTGGAAGCAATTATTGAGAGTGAAATCAGCATAGTTGTCACAATATCATCTTCTGCTGAACCCAAAATCAGATTTATCCCCTCCTGCAGTGAACTAACAGTGAGTTTGGAGCATATTAAAAATGCCATATAGATAACAATCATATCATAAAAAATGTTCATGAATATCATGCTAATATTTGAAGAAAAAAATTTAAAATATTAATAAAACCTCGTAAGCCCTACTAGATAGTGCTGAAGATCTTCCTAGTTTTGCAAAAGCACGAACTCCTGCTAGCCTGCCAGCAAATGGCATGTCAGATGATGAAACCACCTTTGCTAACATCTCCAGAAAAACACAAGCAAAGTCATCGGAGAACTCACAAAAGCATCCAGCAGCAAATAATGAGGCCTTGACCTAAATAAAGATTAATCATGCATCAATCTTTAGTCTATGTTATAGAATAAACAACGATCTTAAATATTACCTCTAGAACATGGCATGATACAAGACAAGACAACACAAGATATCGAATCTCCGCATTATCTTTGGAAAAATCAGACCAGCAGCCAAAAAGTACTAATGACATTGCTCTAACTTCCTCGTCACCAGAGTTGAAACACAACTTTATTCTCCTCAAAAGTTCCAAGTGGTTTGGTACATTATCCTTCGAGAAAAAAACTTTGTTTTTCCTATTGGAACTTTTATTATCCCTGTGCTTCAACTCAGATAAGAACATCTTTACAACACAAAGTTTGGTGTCTTTGTCACCTGACACGAACGTGTCAACAAGCCGCAAAAGAATGGCATTTGCAAATAGCTTATCCTCACCAGGGACTAAGCCAAACATGTCATATTCAGCCATAGAAAGCTCAGGCTCCTTGCTCCACCACTCCAGTCTGGCCCCAATCTCCTGAATAGCTTCTGTGTGTTTCCCTGAATACAAATGATTCGATGATAATTATTTGACTTATGCGATACAAAAAAAATAATAAATAATTTATAACCTTACTAAAAGGTCCTACAAATACAACCAACTTCATTATGACTTACTTATGAATATCAACTAGATTGGAATCAACAAATCCCATCAACATCTCAATGGTGAATTATTCTTTGTTTAAAATAAATATTCCATAACTAAATTGGACATGGAGACAAAAACATATCCATTTCAAATTTCTTTCATAACCGTAAGAAGCCATCACTAACAAATACACGTCCATGCCAATATCCTTGCAAATCAATAAGACCAAGTAAAATGCACGAGGTAGGTCGCTTTCAAGGGGTTAAAGGCAAAAACTAGCGGAAGCTATGCACCTAACATTACTACGTCACCCCTCAAATGTATTTCATCTCAAACTTGTGCTTGATCAACAAGTAAAAAAACATATATTTTAGCTAACTGAGCCTTACGTACTAAATAATAAAGAAGGTTCAACTGTAATTGTTGAATACTAGGAGGTTGTAGTCTTTCAATTGCTGTTTCCGCGTGCATTAGAATCACTTCCTCATTTTCTCTACAGAATTAGTGTAACCAACAACAATCTCTTTGAATTAATTAAATATAATAATAAAAAACCTAAGAATTGTATTGAGCTCCGGGCGCGGTTCATTCAATTGACCGTAAACTAGAGCCACGTTTGATTCTGCAATATTTCGTTCATTAATTGCTAAACATTCATTGTCATTCTTTCACATTAAAATCACACAAAATTGCAGGAAATTCCTTATCCAATTCGAATAAGTAAAACATTATAAACGAAAGCAGAGGAAATTAAGAAAATAATAATAATAATAATAATAATTAAGGAAGAAAGAAAGAAAGAAAGAAACTGACGAGGGTTGTTGGAGCCTAGGGATTTGTGAAGCTGAATGCTCCAATCCATTGCAGAAGCTGATGGTGTTCTCTCCATGCTGCTAACCCTTCGTTTATTAATCAGTAAGTATATATATGAGTCAGCAAAATAGTTGCTAAACCTAAACCCTAATGCACCGAATCTACCGGAACCAGATTAATAATAACTAGGTTCGAGTCCCGTGGGGACCCACGATTCACCTGAAAGTAAAATGAAAAACCATAAAACATACCGTTACATGCCAGGTTATAACATACATAAACCTATATGTTCGATAGTAATAGTTAATATGTTAGATGACAACGGACATTATAAAATTAATTATTTGTAACTTGTAAAATATGTATATGAACAACTATATATTTTTTTCATTAGATATGAACCCATTGTGTAATCGGTTGCAACCAAATCATTAAAGGACTAATGAATTCAAAGAATGTGGTAACTTACAAGTCCTATATTTGAAAAACTAGCTGATTACCCCGGGAAGGTCCCGGGGTTTAAAAATTTAATATGACTTAATTAATAAAAAATGATAAAAGAAGAAAACTCAAATCACGAATTGTATATATCCCGGGGTTGAGAAATCTAATATCACACATTAATTTTACATATGAAATAGACTGATGCGCCTCACATTTACATGCAGGAAAGCTTCGAGTAGGACATAACCTAAAACAATTAACAATGTATAACTCCAATGTTAACACCTAACCTAAAATAGTGTATAACCCGTTATTAACACTTAACCTTAAACAATGTATAATTCTATAACATCTAACTTAAAATAATGTATAACTCTAATATTAATAACTAACCTAAAACAATATACAACTTCAATACTAACACCTGATGAACCGACGCGACGAAGACAAATAGCCTACCCAAAAGTGTATTATCTAAACCTGAAATAGCAGCAACAATAGTTTAACCACATCTAGGTCCCTATTGACAGAAATAGTTCTAAACAACAAAATCCCCTTTGTTTTTTTCTTTTTGAATATAACAATCACTCCTTGTATACTTAGTGTAAAACATTAGTTGACTTAAAAAATATATATCCCTAAAGGTCATCTTCCAATTTTGAAAAGTCAAATGCGTATATATATATATATAAATAAGTCAATTATTTTAATAGTGATATATAAGATACAAAGTAACACATCAAACAGAAATTAGCAAACTCAATAATAACCTACAACTATTGATAAATAGCCAACCAACTACTTCAGCAAAAAGAAGGATCATTTTAGTGAAAAAATAGGCAAATAAATCAAAGGAAAATGAAAAGGTCAATTTACACTGCTACAAAAATACAATTCCAATCACAACAAAAAACACCCTAGATACTTAAATAGAAATATGCTCACAAACAAACAGTAATAATGTGATCAGCGTCAACGGTGATAATACTAATACAGTGATTGTAACACCCCAACCGATGGCGGAAACATCGGGATGTCACGTATTGATGATTGTTCAGTAGCTCATGGTAAATAATAAATTTCATTAAATGATTTAATTGAATTACATACAATTGTTCTAGAATTTGTACATCAAATTAAATAAAAACTATACACATATCTTCAAGCATCAATTCAAATCTTCAAGCAAATAGAACCTGAAACATGTTAAGTTGAAAAGGTTTTGGGTCAACAAAAGTTGGTGAGAATTACATAGGTTTTTGATAATTGAATAAAAATGTGGTGCAATTCATGTGTCATGTCAATCTAGTCCATATGTGAGAACATACTAGAAATAAATCGAGTGCATAATCAACCCTGATGACTGTTATAATATGATACATACCATACGCTCATGGTCCAATTGAATATGTTATACGATAACAAACACCCACGCTACCTTTGTAGGAGGCACGTATCCGGGTGGGATTGTCAGTCCAATAGATCTATCAATGTATACCGCCGGCTTGTACGGAGTTAATGATTATGCTAGAATGGTGCTTACTCTAATCATGCTCAAGACATAATGCAACATAGAAAACACATAGACACATTGATGATTGAATTGCATAAATGATGTTGTAACATGTTTCACCCCAAAAACGGTGATAAATAGAAAAGGGGCTATGTAAAACTCACCTTGGTAAAATGTTATCTCTGTTGAGAAATTTGGATAATTGTGTTGACCAAATGTATCAAGTATCACCCTATAATAAGGTAATAAATATGTCTAAGTCTATCGAGTCTACAAATGTATAAATTTTTAGGGCTTCGAATTGGGGATAATTGCTCGTTTGATTAATATTAAAAATATTCGCCAATTGAGAGAAATTTAGTAAATAAATAACCAAAAATCTTTTTATGGAATTTAAATTTAAGATGTTCACAAGAATGTTGTTTAAAGTATAAAAATAATTTTTATAAAATTATTTTCCTTAAAATAGATTTTTAAAATCTATTTATTACAAATTGTCAAACTTTAACTTTAATATTCAAAAATACTAAAATTAAAGAATTATTAGTTTAAAAATCATATTTCTGTTCTAAATATTTAAAAATAAATTGTATAAAATTTTGGTGCAAAAATACCAAAAATTGGATTTATTATGATTTAATAATGATTAAATCTAACAAAAATTGCTTAAAAATATTAAATAAATGATTTTTCAGAAATAAAAATCATTTCTGAATAGCTTAATGTTATAAAAACTTAGGATAATTTTTGTAGAATTTAATAAAATTGTTTTGATATTTTAATGGATTTTTATAAATATAATAGTATAAAATTGATTTAATTATTATAAATATTAAATAAATGAATTTCAGAAAAATAAAGATTGTAAATAAAACTTTTAACTCAGATTTGATAAAAATAATTTTTTTAGGATTTATAACAAGGTTTTAATAATAAAAATTGAATTTATAAGATTTAAATGTAATTTATATATATAATGGTTTGTAAAAAAAATAAATGGGAAAAGGGGTGTTCAAGCCGGGTCTCGAACCCGGTCAGTCTCAGTTATAAGGATCTGTCACAACCACTTGGCCTAGGCCTGTGGTTGTGATTTATCCTAGTTTAATTAAAATATATACAGTATGAAAAATCAGTTTCTTCCCCAAATTAATAAGAACAAGCCCTAGATTATTCAATCAGACAAACCACACATCTTGAACCCGATTAATGTTAGGGTTTATGTTGTTTGATTGCCGACTAACAAAACCCACAAAAATAATTGGACTCACAGTGTTGTTTCGTTGATGAATGCTCGGTCAAAGCCAAAAGTCAAACAACGAGGAGAATGATAATAACAGTGAGATTGGAGAAGAATTGGAGATTGAGAAGAGAGTATGAGCGAGTTGTTATGCTGTGCCAAGGTTCAATTTATAGGGAAAGGGCTTGGTGTTCGATTTGGTAATCGTTGACTCGTCCATGAATGTTGACGCGTTTTTAATCACAATTGGTAAGTTTTGATTGACAAATTAGCGTGTGTATTGGATGTGGAATGATTGGTAATTACTGGGTTTCCAAAAATCACGAAATCATCTCAATTATAGGGTCAAAGGTGAAGCAAAAAGGAAAGAAGAAAAAAAAAATAAAACATCTGCTGCTGCTTGCTGTCACGCGAACAAGGAAGGAAAAAGGTGAGTTGAAAATCACCTTATATATAATAAATGTTGGACTTAGATCAAAACAAAGGTATAGAGCAGACGGTTAGTGCGCGTGTGTGGCCTGTGGTTGACCCGGGTTCGATTCCGGTTAGCTACAAGGTTTTGTTGTTTTTATTTTTAAGGCAAGGAGGGGAGTTGGGCTCGTGGGCTTGGCTGTTGGGCTTCAGCAAGGGTAAAGAAATAAGGGGTTTGGGCTGAGTTTAAATTAAGGGTGGGTTGAATTGGGTTGTGGGCTTAGACAAACATAATTAAACAAATCTTTTTATTATTATTATTATTATTATTATTATTATTATTATTATTATTATAACTTTATATATTATAGTTGTGTAGGGGTTCAAAATACCCTCAAAAATAATACACTTGTCGTAACGTATAATTATTAAATGCGTAATGTTACAGTCTCCCCTACTTTTAGGAACTTCGTCCCGAAGTTAAGAGAAACACTAGTCCTACAATTGGTTAGCTACTGAAAACCTTGATAAGGTTTCACACTACCTTAATGTACCTGTAAATTCATGATTACGTTCTGGACCGTAATAACCAATTTACCTTACATTAGGGTTTTGCGTCCTTTTATGACTTTCCGATTGTTGAGCAGGTCTGATAGTCTCCACCAGTCGTTGAGCAGGTGGTAGGGCCTCTCCCGACTGTTGGAAAGACATGATGACCTCTACCAATCGTTAAGTAGGTTGTTTGGTAGTCAACTAATTGTTGTACAAGTAAGCAAGTAGATATAGCAATTAATTCACATTCAAACAAGTATGCACACAGATGTTATGATAATACTTGATTTTATTATTTGATTCAAAAAGTGGCAATACATGAAATTAAAGAGAAAATAGATATTATTCAAATGGTAGGGTTTGCTGTTAAGTAGTTGGAGGGTCTCAAGCGGGGTTGTTTGGAGCATCAAGAGCGTTTGTAGCAGGGATTCGACAAGCTTCCGCAAGATGCCCATACCTCTGACAATTGGTGCACTGTCGACAGGGTACTTGAGTTGGGTGGTGATACTGGCAGGTGTCACACTTAGGTAGCATCCCATTGTATTGTTTCTTGGTGGGTGGAGCAGTAGTGTCTATTGCAAAATTCCTGACCTTGTTCTTCCCGTTGGTTGAGGCCTCGGTTTTGATTTCAACGGCAGGTTGGGGAGTATCCTTTTTCTTTTCCCCTTTACGAGTTAGGGTTCCTGCTTTCACATGGTTATCTGTTAGGGTGGCAGCCAAACGCTTTGCTTCTTCCAAAGTAGCAGGGTTCCTTCCCCACACTGTGTCTTGAATTTGCATTGGTAAACCACCAATGTATTTTTCGATTGCAATAGGTAAGGGAGTGACCTTGTGGGGTAGCAGTAAGCTAAGTTCGTGAAAACGAGTGTTGTAAGCAAGGTTTTCCCCACTGTCTTGAGTAAGATCATGAAATTCATCTTCCAGCTTCTTAATTTCATTACGAGGACAGAACTCTGCCTTCATAATGTCTTTAGCTTGATCCCAAGTTAGGGCTAGTGCAGCTTCAGCTCCGCGAGTGCGTTTTTCTTCATTCCACCAAGTGAGTGCTCGTTTGTGAAGAACACTCATGGCATAACGGACTTTGAAGTTGTTGGGGCACTCACTGTTGATGAAGGTATTCTCAATACCCTCAAACCATTGGAGGAGTCCAGTAGCTCCTTCTTCACCACTAAACTTTGGAGGGTTACAAGAGTTGAAATGCTTAAGGGTGCAGGCTTGGGGTCCATTTCCATTGCCATTGCCGTTCCCGTTGTTGTGACCATTCCCGTTGCCGTTCAATTGGATGACTTGAGCGAGTAAATTGGGAACCAGAGTTGCGATTTGCTGCGCCATTTGTTGAGAAATGATCGCAGCCAGTTGAGCATCGACCCCATTGTTGTTGTGGTTAGGAACTTGGTCATGGTTGTGGTTATCACCACCTTCTTCGTGGTTCTCACCATTGCTGTTGCGAGTGCTGCGACGAGGAGGCATGATCTGTAAGAGACACAGTGAAGTGAATGAGATTATATAAGGAATGTAATCATTTATTCATTAAAACGAATAAACGAAAACGTTGACTTATCAAAGATTCCAGATTCCAATAACATATGAAGACATGCTTTAGCCTATAAGTGAACACTCATCCCGAGAATTCCCAGGTAGGCATCCGGGTCCCTCGTCTGATTGGGATATATGCGCAATGCCAGCCTAGACAGAAGGCTCAGAATACAGGCGTTCACCCTTCCAGATTGCACGTGTTCGTTATTAAGATCTAGAACTTCGACGAGATCTCAAGGGGGTTTAGGTTAAACCTGAGGATTTTGTCTTAAGAGTAGATCCACTGATGGAGAGCAACCTTCTTGTAGGAATGAAAGTAGGGATAAGAAGTAGGAGGGAGATAGAGAATATCAAGCAAAAGAAGCAAGTACTTGTTAAATCCTATGGTTATAGACTAGATTATTTTTCTAATAACCTAATTCCCTATAACCATGGCTCTGATACCAATCTGTAACACCCCAACCGATGGCGGAAACATCGGGATGTCACGTATTGATGATTGTTCAGTAGCTCATGGTAAATAATAAATTTCATTAAATGATTTAATTGAATTACATACAATTGTTCTAGAATTTGTACATCAAATTAAATAAAAACTATACACATATCTTCAAGCATCAATTCAAATCTTCAAGCAAATAGAACCTGAAACATGTTAAGTTGAAAAGGTTTTGGGTCAACAAAAGTTGGTGAGAATTACATAGGTTTTTGATAATTGAGTAAAAATGATGTGCAATTCATGTGTCATGTCAATCTAGTCCATATGTGAGAACATACTAGAAATAAATCGAGTGCATAATCAACCCTGATGACTGTTATAATATGATACATACCATACGCTCATGGTCCAATTGAATATAATATACGATAATAAACACCCACGCTACCTTTATAGGAGGCACGTATCCGGGTGGGATTGTCAGTCCAATAGATCTATCAATGTATACCGCCGGCTTGTACGGAGTTAATGATTATGCTAGAATGGTGCTTACTCTAATCATGCTCAAGACATAATGCAACATAGAAAACACATAGACACATTGATGATTGAATTGCATAAATGATGTTGTAACATGTTTCACCCCAAAAACGGTGATAAATAGAAAAGGGGCTATGTAAAACTCACCTTGGTAAAATGTTATCTCTGTTGAGAAATTTGGATAATTGTGTTGACCAAATGTATTAAGTATCACCCTATAATAAGGTAATAAATATGTCTAAGTCTATCGAGTCTACAAATGTATAAATTTTTAGGGCTTCGAATTGGGGATAATTGCTCGTTTGATTAATATTAAAAATATTCGCCAATTGAGAGAAATTTAGTAAATAAATAACCAAAAATCTTTTTATGGAATTTAAATTTAAGATGTTCACAAGAATGTTGTTTAAAGTATAAAAATAATTTTTATAAAATTATTTTCCTTAAAATAGATTTTTAAAATCTATTTATTACAAATTGTCAAACTTTAACTTTAATATTCAAAAATACTAAAATTAAAGAATTATTAGTTTAAAAATCATATTTCTGTTCTAAATATTTAAAAATAAATTGTATAAAATTTTGGTGCAAAAATACCAAAAATTGGATTTATTATGATTTAATAATGATTAAATCTAACAAAAAATGCTTAAAAATATTAAATAAATGATTTTTCAGAAATAAAAATCATTTCTGAATAGCTTAATGTTATAAAAACTTAGGATAATTTTTGTAGAATTTAATAAAATTGTTTTGATATTTTAATGGATTTTTATAAATATAATAGTATAAAATTGATTTAATTATTATAAATATTAAATAAATGAATTTCAAAAAAATAAAGATTGTAAATAAAACTTTTAATTCAGATTTGATAAAAATAATTTTTTTAGGATTTATAACAAGGTTTTAATAATAAAAATTGAATTTATAAGATTTAAATGTAATTTATATATATAATGGTTTGTAAAAAAAATAAATGGGAAAAGGGGTGTTCAAGCCGGGTCTCGAACCCGGTCAGTCTCAGTTATAAGGATCTGTCACAACCACTTGGCCTAGGCCTGTGGTTGTGATTTATCCTAGTTTAATTAAAATATATACAGTATGAAAAATCAGTTTCTTCCCCAAATTAATAAGAACAAGCCCTAGATTATTCAATCAGACAAACCACACATCTTGAACCCGATTAATGTTAGGGTTTATGTTGTTTGATTGCCGACTAACAAAACCCACAAAAATAATTGGACTCACAGTGTTGTTTCGTTGATGAATGCTCGGTCAAAGCCAAAAGTCAAACAACGAGGAGAATGATAATAACAGTGAGATTGGAGAAGAATTGGAGATTGAGAAGAGAGTATGAGCGAGTTGTTATGCTGTGCCAAGGTTCAATTTATAGGGAAAGGGCTTGGTGTTCGATTTGGTAATCGTTGACTCGTCCATGAATGTTGACGCGTTTTTAATCACAATTGGTAAGTTTTGATTGACAAATTAGCGTGTGTATTGGATGTGGAATGATTGGTAATTACTGGGTTTCCAAAAATCACGAAATCATCTCAATTATAGGGTCAAAGGTGAAGCAAAAAGGAAAGAAGAAAAAAAAAATAAAACATCTGCTGCTGCTTGCTGTCACGCGAACAAGGAAGGAAAAAGGTGAGTTGAAAATCACCTTATATATAATAAATGTTGGACTTAGATCAAAACAAAGGTATAGAGCAGACGGTTAGTGCGCGTGTGTGGCCTGTGGTTGACCCGGGTTCGATTCCGGTTAGCTACAAGGTTTTGTTGTTTTTATTTTTAAGGCAAGGAGGGGAGTTGGGCTCGTGGGCTTGGCTGTTGGGCTCGTGGGCTTGGCTGTTGGGCTTCAGCAAGGGTAAAGAAATAAGGGGTTTGGGCTGAGTTTAAATTAAGGGTGGGTTGAATTGGGTTGTGGGCTTAGACAAACATAATTAAACAAATCTTTTTATTATTATTATTATTATTATTATTATTATTATTATTATTATTATAACTTTATATATTATAGTTGTGTAGGGGTTCAAAATACCCTCAAAAATAATACACTTGTCGTAACGTATAATTATTAAATGCGTAATGTTACAGTGATGCCTTTGATCATAGAAAGAAAAAAAATATAATACTTGTTTCTTACTTGCAAGGCCTTGCGCAGCTGCAGCAGCAAGTGCATGTGCTTCACGTATTTCCTCTTTATGTATAAAGCTTGCGCACAACTACAACAACAGCTTCCTTAGCAACCTGTTCCTGGAGAAATCGTACGGGTCGCATTAACCCACGACATTATTTTTTTCCCAATGTTTTAACTACTAAATAACTATTATATAGATTCAGTGACCGAAAATACACTTTGCGTGACTTCAATCCATTTTCTTTTAAGTTAATTATTTTAGTTTTAGCCATTAGAAACAAAAATATGATTCGAATCAAGCCTTTCCATAAAGAAAAGAACAACACTCTTCTAAGACTCCTGGCCAGAGAGGTTTCCAACTATATACTTAAATGTTTTCAATCCAAATAGCACAACATAACATAACATAATCTCAGACTTTTACACAAATCAATGAACATATAAAAGGTTCTGTAGGTTTCAACGTGTTTCTAAAATATTACTACTTAAAAAGAGGAAACTAAGTGTTATAAAGGGATTGCCTTTTGTTTCTTGTTGGTTCGTATGACATATCAGATAACATTGCAAATAACTAAAGCATAAAAAAAAGCTAAGAGGATAAGCTTACATTTCTACCGAATGTGCAAACTAACCAGAGCAGGCCTGTGAGGTTGGCTGTTGTTGTTGTTGTTGTCCATCTTAACGATATGCCTATTCAAAGATTGGTACAATTAACAGAAAGTTATATAATTATTTTAGAGTTTTTCATTCAAACTCTACTGAATAAACGAAAAAGTTGTATAGTTAAGCAATTGATTATCTAATTATAGAACCACAGAAGAAGCAGTTATATACATGAAGATTGCAGAAGACTTAATATACATAACAACCAATTAATTGAGACAAATTAAGAAGTTATAATTATAAATTATTTAGTTTATAAACAATAAATAATATATATATATATAATAATTAAAAAAGAAAAGATGAACATGAGCAGGTCCCGTCTGTTTGACAATGGTTGGTCCATCGCCACCATATTTGACGCTTCTTCATCTTTTCCTTTAGTAAACTTTACTCCATCTATCAACCGCTTGCTTCTTCTTTTATTCTTTTGTGTTACCCAGATAGATACATCATGAAACTTCCTAAATCTTTTATAACAAAGACCATCAACCATTAAACTTGCATGTTAATTAAAATCGAATAAAACTTACCCAGAAAGCCTAAAACCTGCAGAAAAACCGACGAATATAGACAATGATAATCCTGATTTGAAAAAGAAAACTATTAATAAATAGTCAACCATTAAAGTTGCTTGTTAATTAAAATCGAATAAAACTTACTCAGAAAGCCTAAAACCTGCAGAAAAACCGACGAATATAGACAGTGATAATCCTGATTTGAAAAAAAAAAAACTATTAATAAATAGTCAACCATTAAAGTTGCTTGTTAATTAAAATCGAATAATAATAATAATAATAAAACCTGATAAATGATAAACAGAGTTTATAGATTCGGAGGTTGATTTATAGAAGAAAGAGGTGGTTGAAGAACAATAATAGAGGGTGAGGCAACTCTTGGGAAACTCCTAATTTATGGTCTAATTTAGAATTATTAATGTGTGAATTTGCTCGATTATCTTCAGAGGTTTGACTCTTTTTATCGGTTGAGTCAATTTCTTTATCGATTAACGTGATGATGTAACAATACTGAAGGAAGAGAGATGATTTACCTTTGTGGAGGATAGATAGGGCAGAGAAGGGAGGCAACGATCACAGTATTATTGATTGAGAGGCGGATTTGAGAGGTGAGAGAGAGATGGTGAGATAATGAGGAGGCGTAAAAAAAAGTTAGGGTTTTATATTCATCCCTTTTTTTAGTTAAAAACACCAAAAACTCTCGACTATTAAGCCATGTGGTACTCTTAAGGGTTGTTGAGGCTTTCATTGCATGTTACGTCAGCATATACATTTTCTTTTATATATATTAATAGATAATAGATAATAGATAAGGGCTAGATGTAGTACTTTAAATTAACGGAGTTGAAAACAATCATTCTACTGTTGTTCGAAATATGGATGTTCGTCTAATAATCTCTTAATTTGTATATGTTATATGATTTGTTTTTTCTTTGCAAGTTAATATTATTATGTATTGTAAGCAATTTATATACTATTTTACCTTATGTAAGTCAAAATAATTTTGTAAGTTATGATAATGTTTGACCTTATAGAAGTAATAAACTTAATTTTCAAAAGTTGTGTAATGATATAAAAAATATGTATAGTGGACCATGTAAATTTCAAAGTCAGTTTGTAAAGTTATTTTATGGTAATGTTTGACCTTGTAGAAGTAAAACTTAGTTTGCAAATGTTGTCTAATGATAAAAATAATATGTGCAGTTGATCATATAAATGTCAAACTCAGTTTGTAATCTTTAAAAATTGATTAGTTAAATGGACATATCAACCATGCATTTTAATTTGTCAATTTGACTTATACATTTTAACATTAATGGTAAATCAGTTTGACCCATATTAGTCAAACTATATACATTAACATATATGAAAGAATTCTTCAGATGTTGACATAAAAAGTCAAACATTGATCTAGTTTATACCTTTTTTTTTTGAAGGTTAAAACATTTTTTTTTTTTATAAAATACGAAATAAACCAAGTTACATCTGGATAATGGGTAAGCGAGCAACAAGCTGCGCCGCTATCCCCTTTTGAATCGCAAAGCCTATTCTACTAAATACAAACTTTTGGTTCCTCGGGCTTTGCGAATCACTGTGGACCACCTTCTGCACCCGCTCCAAAAAACGAACTGCCTCAGGGGCTAAGGATCCAAAAGTATCGAAGGCAAACAGAATGAACACATGTTGATTCTCTAGACATGCTGCCTCGTGCTTAGCAACCTTCCTAGCTTCCGCCTTCAAAACTGCCTGTCCCGGAACGAATCCACTAACATAAGTGGATCAAGCATATAAAAAAATAATACAATACTAAACTTTAAACATTTCATACATGAAACTAATTAAAGTTATTTACATTACTAACATAACCCAACATAATATTGTTTATAACCATAGCAAAAACAAAAAAGACATTGGTTACTACATTACCAATAATCGTCCGCAAGTACGTAACTTCTAACAATTCATCATCTTAAAAACTTAAACCAACTATTGTCCAAAAACCACAAAAGACCAACCAACAAATTAAACTAATACCTCCCTCCCCTGACAACAGAAGACAGCATGAACACACCTTTTTTTTTCTTGAAGAACAGGAAATGCATCTCGTCTACCTTTAATGAAGTAATGATCATTTCCATCAGACTGCTCCACACCAACAGCTACTTTCCAACTGCCACCATCATTGTCCGTAACTTTTAAGTTCTTCCTGTTCAAACCATTCTTAATACCCAAATCTTCTTCATACGCTAAAAAAAGAGCCACATATTGAATATTAATAAACGATAGATATATACATCAATATGGATTTTGTTTTGTAATACAACTACATTTGGAGGTATGTATGTATGACTTACAAAATGTTTGTCAACTTTGAAAACAACAGACACACCAATCTCCTCCTCAACATACTCTTTTTTTTTTAGAACGGCCAACAAAACTTTATTTAATCACCAACGCTAGCGGGTTACTAGCAAAAACCACCCGATACACATATCAAAAGTTATAACCAAAGCTACTAAGATGCCTCAACATACTCTTCATTATGATGATCAACATCCATATGATTTGATTTATCATCCTCGTTCGTGTCATCATCAGAAAGAACAATAACTTCATCCTTATAAAAAAAATCATCAGACTCGTTTATCACATCATAAACCCATAGCTCAGGAGAGGTGTAACTTTGTTTTTCAGAAACAGGGACATATCATATGTAGTCTTGTTAAATCATGTCAAAAACAATTAGATGTTGACGAGTGATTGATAGCTTTTCCATGATATAATCTCATCCTTCAGTTATGTAGACATTACCGTCTTCTCCATCAAGCTTGCATTGAAAATCATGTTCTGGAAATGTTCTGATATAGATTGGTTGCTTTGGGATCTCTCTATTAATTTTTTGGTGAATCACGAAGGTACTTATATGCTGCAATACAAAAAGATTGTTAATATATATTGTATGAATTTAATTGTATAAAATATTGACATGCTAACACATACCAGACGGTTTTTGCTTCAAAGTGGATCGTCAAGTTTGCAATAAAAAACTGAGTAGGAGCATATGACGCGTCTTGATGAAACGAAATCATTCTAAAACTGCTTAGATTTTCTTCATATTGAAACACAAAAGTACACCAAGACGGGAACTTTAGTTTTTTAATCATGGATTTCCATCCATTATAATCATTTGTTCATTGTTCAATTAGTTCAAATTTCTATGAATTTTGGTTACTTGGCTAATACCACGAAAAAGTTTAATGTTACCAATAAATGATATATGAATTATACAATGTTTGATTTGACGTTATCATTAAAAAACAAATATTGAAATAAAGATGCAGTAATGGTTATTTAAACGGCATGCAAATGACACCATACTGGTGGTTGACCAAATAACAAAAATAGAAAAGGCTAACGACACATCTTGTTGTCCGTTTGCTTCCCATTTCGTGGTATTAGATTTTTTTTCCTTGTATGTCTAAACGGAGACAAAAAAAAATCTGGTTTTCGTTTACTTTTTTCCTTTTTTAAGAAAACCTCAAACTGATATATTGGGCTCACAAGCCTGCTCGAACTCGACAAACGAAGTTCAAGCTCGATCTTGTTTGGGCTCGATTTGTTTCGAGCTTTTTTTTTAACAAAGATCGAGTAACTCAGCTCGTTTGCACCCTAGATCTTGTCCTAAAAATAATTCCATAGATGTTCAATCATGCCAACTCGCAACATAAAGTCTTTTACGTCTCCTGAAAGTTCGTTCACAAGCGTCAACCAATAAAACCAATTGTTCTCTAAGTCAGGTCTATGATTCGGTCCTATATATTTGACACTAAGTCAGGTCTATGATTCAGGCATGATATGACTTGATCCAGTTATGTTTGATTTAGTTATGTTTTCTTATTACATTTCTTACAACATAAAATAAAGCAGGCTATATCCATCATTGAACTAATGTAAAATACAAGCCTAAACAAAAGAGAAGTTTAAAAATTAGTCAATATTCATAAAACAAATTCAATAGGTAATTGATACTTTAAACAAAAGCTTAATATCATGATTTGATACAAAAACTAACCTGGATTGGAGCCTATTATATACATATTCCTAAAAAAACAGTATGAATGTAGCTTATTTTTTTAACGCCCAAAAAAAAAATTATAAGTTATAAGAACTGAACAGGGCTAACAGGTAGTTAGAAACTCAGGGAATAACACTACCGCAACCATACAACCAAAGAAACTAAAGAAAAAACACCAAACAAATAAAGGCAACCTATACGAAAGGTTGACTACAGAAGACATCAAAAGTCCTCCATTAGACCGGGGTGACAGAAAACTCCTTGGCCCGATTTCTAATCCACAAAGATGAAAACGAAAAGGTTATTAGGAAAACTCAAAATTTACCCACCTTACTACGAAAATCACCATCACTCCAACCATCTTTGCGACCATGAAATGCTTATAACTCATATGCTTATGAACGGCCTAGACAAAAGAAAAGGTAGATAACTGAGCAGGTCTAGTTCGACATTACCGACAAAATTTATCGTTATAAACATGCTATAGGTCTCTCCCTATTCTAACCCCCCCCCTAAAAAAAAAAAAAAAAAAAAAACATTTCCCGCCACACATGAACCCCAACCCCATGTATAGTGGCTTTTGCTACTTACACGAAGAAACTACAAATCATTGTAAAGATTATAATCTTTTGACATACATTGGGCGCGTGGAATATTTCAAGTACTATTTCATTATATAAAACAACATATAAGACTAAAATTCATACTTGTTTCTTTAGCTTTGGCTACAACATTTAGTAAAAACTACTATGATTATAGAAATAAAGAAACTCTCACATATAAGACTAATGTATACCTCAAAGAGTTAGATTATTTTTTTGCTAGTAAATGATCGCATTTGTTGAGGAAAGTACAAAAGCTCAAAAGAATAAATCCTTACATGAAGGCATTACAATTAGATAAAATTCAATCTACTAAGGTATAAATTGACCTTGTGGCTAGAAGATTGTGTATATATCATTTTACCATGATTGTTTGGCACCAACCAAATGGCAAGAAACTTACGAATTGTCAGTACCTATAGAAACAATGGAAACTGCACAAGGACTTAAAAGTTCTACTTATTTGTAACCTGATGCAGTTTTTAAAACAACCGCTACATAGTCATCCATGTTATCATCAAGAAGAACGATACCTTATGCCTGATTAAGTGCTCGAAAGGCTTGCTAACAATACCATTCACAACCAATAAGAAGGTGCTTAGATAATATATTTGTATCATTGTATTTCTTATTTTTTGCGTCTTGAATATCAAACCAGATGAAAACTTAACGCACTTAGCAGGTTGTGAAAGACATAATCAACTTCAAGTATAACACAAATACATATGCATACGATAAAAAATACATAACTACTTAAATAAAAAGCGAAGCTTACATATATGGTTATCACCCGTGAACATCACAGTTCGAAAAATCTAATTTTTATTTAAATAAAAGAAATGTAACTAAAGCGACATATCAAGTTTATGACATGAAGAAAAGAACATGTTATTTTAAAAAAATGAATGTTTAAATTATGTTATAAACAACACCTAAAATGAAAAGTGATTGCATAATACAAATTGTGGTGAAATTATTGATGAAAACTTACAAGTGAACATATGTGGTGAAAGTTATTACATATTACGAGTAATCCTTTGTAAACAACATTCAATGTTTCAGCTATATTAGTTTGCCATCCTTACGAGTAATCCCGTCGCTTGACACATACTTTTTGAGTATTCAAAAAACCCGGTTTCGAGTACAACCCGGTTCCGGGTATTTAAAAAAACCGGGTACAACCGAGTATAAATCGGGTCCGGTTCCGGGTCCGTTTTTTTACATAGAAATGTATACCCTATGTGTACCCGGTGGGTAGGGTCGGGTACGGTTCCGGGTATACGCGGTTTCGGTTTTTTTAATACCCGGTTCCGGTTTTTTTTTTCGGTTCCAATTCCGGTTCTGGTTTTTTGTGCACCTATAATCAGAAGTTTTATATTTCACATATATAAGAAAGATAAAAATCTTGTTACCTTTTCCCTATAAACAATTACAGATTGTTTATTGCGTTTTTTTGTTATGTGAAAATGTACATTTATTTGTTATTAAATTATATAAGTGTTATAAAAGAAAATGTTGGTTTGTCTTAGTGTGTATATATAAACAGGTTGTATTAAAATCTAAATCAAGATTACACTAACATAAAGCAAATGTATTTGTACTAATATTACAAAAGTGTTGTAAATCCCATAATAACATTGGAATAGATGAGTATATGAACCAAATGAGTTATATAAAAGATTAAACATAAAGCAAATACATGAAAAATATACTTGACATTCAACCAAATGCCTTTATTAAAGATTACCCAATGTATTCAAACATAACATAGACAATAAACAAAATTATGGTAGCATATCTTTGAAATAGTAGCAAATACTGGGAATCAACAAAAATACGAAATAACAAAGCAAAATTGTTCAAACATAATTAGAAATAAACATAAAGCAAAAAAACTCATAGACCGTTAATATGGTTAACACCATTACTTCTCTTCCACTGGCTTTAGCATGATGGTGAAATTTCATTCCATTTTATCATTCTCCCTACTGCCACCACTTCCAATCTTAGTTGAAGGCATTGGTGTGCTTTCATCATCAGAGATTGAGTCAAATTATTAGCTTACATTTTGCTAATCATATGTAGCGATGAAAAATCGAAAAAAGATTTGGAATATCATTTACAAAAATTCTTAAAAGTGAATTGATTAGGGACTAAAATTGAATTGATTAGCAGAAAGTAATCTTATTCATGATTGCTGAAATTAGACATAAATTAGGGAATTATTATTAGTAATTGATTAATTGTAAACCGAGTTATATATAGAATGCATAATACTAATGCTCACAAATCTTTAACATTTTGAATGCATCATTAACTTTTGACAAAACATTGATTGCATTAAATATTACGAAAAAATTTTGCTAATCACATGCAGAGATGGAAAATCGAAGTACGATTTGGAAGTTTTTTAGAAAAATTTTGTAAAAGTAAATTGATTAGGGAATTAAATTGAATTGATTAGCACGATGTAATATATGAAATAATCTTATTCATTCATGCTGAATTTAGTACACACTTTTAAAAGTTCAATTTGTAAGTTTCAATTAACAATTATAATTGCTTAAAATAAGAATTTAAAAGTCGTACATTTAGTAGTTTTTTTTTTGAAAGGAAAATTTTATTAACCACCACTCGAAGAGCCCTCAAAGCGAGGACCTACGAGAAACCAAAAAACAAAATCAGTCCAGAGGACATATACACCACTTATTCCAATCGACATCTTTACATCTAGATCTATTTCGAAACCAAAAGAAAGTCGTAGATTTAATGTTTTCCATAATCACGGTCAGCGGCCTTTGTTTCTTGTTGAAAATCCGTTCGTTACGTTCGTTCCACAGCACCCACATAGAAGTATACACAATTCCTCTCAAGATGTATCTAGCGGCCTTCGATGACACCTGAGTATCCGGCAACCGAATGAGATCCACGACGTCAAAGGCAAAACATTGACTGAGCCGACACCATCTCTCTAATCTGCTCCAGACTATTAGTTGATTAAGTATATTTAGGAGTTGATTAAGTAATTACCATTTATTATTTCAATGTATTGATAAGGAATGTCATTAACATATTATTATGATTATGTATTAAATCTATTAAATGTCATATTAGCATCATATGAGAGTTTTTTTAATAAGGAATTTCTTTAACGTAGCAATAAATTTGCGAATTTTCAGGATGGTTAATTGAATTGGGACTTACATCCGAAATGATTTACACATTGTTAAAACGGTAATAGTAATACGCATTAATATTAGTTAATTCATTTTAAGCCATTTGAAATGTAACAATAACTTTAAATTAAGAATGATGTTATTTTAAAATCAGAAATTAATAATTATAAAGGCTTAAAATAAGTCATTAATTTCATTAATTAAACGTCCTAATTTGTAGGAGTAGATTAAAGAATTAGCATTATTATTTGAATGTTTTGAATGTCATTAATTAGGCCATATCAAACATATTTATAAACTTTCTATACATAATAGAAATACTAACAATTAATAAGAGAATTTTTTTCATAAGGAATGTCATTAATGTAGCCATTAATTAGCGCAAATTCGGGATGTTTGATTGATTAGGGACTTAAATTCGAATTGATTTGCAATGCAATTTTGAATAAATTAGCAAATTATTAGTAGAAATTGAATAACTGTAATGTAATTAAAATAAATTAGGTTAAAAATAAAAAAAATAAAATAACGTTCTTGTGGTGCAACCTTAGTAACAAACAACTTGTGGTTTTCTGAACACCATTGGAAGACGCAATAGTCACCAACCGTAATATCTTCTGAAGTCAGCAAATCAGCCCATCTGATTACACTAAACCTTAACAAAACAATTATGATGTGTAAATAGATAAAAATGGGTATGTTAGTATAACTTAAGATACGAATATGGAACGTAAATGTCCTAATTGCAAATAACAAACCTAACGACTTCAGAAACAATCTCTACACGCACTTTTGCAGACCACGAATACCCATTTGTAAATTTAATCTTGATTTTCATTGATTCATTTAAATTGGCCAATTCAGCAATCGTTTTAGGAATTATCTGCATACCATAAACAATTAAATAATTTTTTTTACCAATAAATAATGTAACAATAAATAATATTTAGATGAATAACAATAATCCTAAAAAAGAAACGTACCAGTTCATTTGTAACACTACATCCAAAACCAGGTAAACCATCGTAGTTGGTAACTTGAAGTTGTAAGTTATCTAGAAAAGCTGGTTGTTGCAAAACATTGCTATCTTCTTCTAATAAGTTGTTAGTAAGAACTTTGAATAACTTCATTTCACGACCATTCTTGTTAAAAGTAATAACACTAAAACGGTTGTAATCCTTTTTTTCAAAACAAATTAAATCACCAATTTGGAGATGAAGATCACTTATGAATTTAACCCAACCATTACAAAAACAAAAGTCCAGACCAATCTTCTTTATTGAAACGTTCCAATAATGTTTATCATCTACATGCATGATCATTGTGATAAGCCATAATCGAATCTTTATCTTCGGATGGTATTCTAATATTCAAATGAAAAAACATCAAAACATCCAATATATACCATCCGATTCATAAACAAAAAAGATGACATAAAGAAAACGAATTTGGAAAACTTTAAATATGTTCGGTTTGTGTTCAACATGTCCGACTCATAAACAAAACGATGACAATGAAGATTGTTTCTACTCTCTGAAATGGTTCCATATTATTCAAATGAAAAAACATCAAAAAATTAAATATATAACATCCGATTCATAAACAAAACGATGACATAAAGAAAACGAATCTGGAAAACTTTAAATATTTTCGGCTTGTGTTCAACATGTCCGTCACATAAACAAAACGATGACAATGAAGATTGTTTCCACTTTCTGAAATGGTTCCATATTATTCAAATGAAAAAAACATCAAAAAATTCAATATATACCATCCGATACATAAACAAAACGATGACATAAAGAAAACAAATCTGGAAAACTTTAAATAATTTCGATTGTCTTCAACATGTCCGACTCATAAACAAAACGATGACAATGAAGATTTTCGATTGTCGCATTTAAAAAGATAATGAGAATTGGACAAACCTAGAAGAACAAATATTAAGGAGATCTTGAAGAAAAAATGGAAAAGAAGAATGACAAATGTAGGATTGAAGAAGAATTGTGTAGGAAGTTTGGAGAGTGATGGAAGAATGGAGGAAAAAAATAGAAAGCCTTATTTATAGGAAAGAAGTTGGAGCTCCAAATAAAATATGGATCCATGAGACTCTCTCCTAGGCCTTCATTCAACCCAAGTGACCTCAATTATTATATAGATAGATAGATAATAATAACCGAACCCGAGCTGGTAGGGTAATCCAACAGCAGGGAGGCGGGCGATGGGTCTGGTGGTGGGAGGCCAGAGCCCAGAGGCCTTGTTTGGAAGGGTGGAAAGAAGGAGAATGAAAATAGATAAACTTTTCGTTTCTTTTAACTCAGAATTTTCCTTTTGAAGCGACATGGTACCAAAAACCGGCAAATACCATATCATAAATCAACCTACAAAGCATCGCTTATTAAAACCATGACTAAAGTCCCCCGCCTGTTTTACGTCAACGGGTTAGCTTGTGTCCATCAGACAGTGGATGCACGGCCTGCCGCCCGTTTTACGTCAACGGGTTAGCTTGCGTTCATCAGACAGTGGACACACGTCCTGCCGCCCATTTTAAGTCAGCGGGCTAGCATACGTCCATCAGACAATGGACGCACTATCTGCTGCCCGTTTTACGTCAGCGGGGCAGACGCACTATAAAGTTTCTTCAGCAAGATAGACGAGACTTCGCCAACACGACTGAAAGATACCTTTCAGGGCAGCATCGAGACACACACCTCTGCCCTGAACAATTATTCCTGACACTGCAGACTGTCCGTTAGAGTCCCTGACCAATCAATGGTTGTGCTCAGCCTCACATAACAAAAGGACGACGACGTGGCAGCTCCCCAGCCAAGATGTCCCTAACAGAAGACGTTCTCAACCACAACTTGTCTCAAACTTCTAGATGACAAATGATTATCCACCGCCCTGGAGTAACCAATAGGTGGACGCCACGTGTCCGCCGCCCGCCAGCGTTCACTCAGCAGACGCCAAATGTATTATCGACATGACGGTAACATCTCTCCTTTCTCCTTTTTTTTATCAAACCCACTTGCACCAATTCGGCTTGAGGACTTGGGCCGGAAATCTAGAGACACCTCTACCTGGGCCGGGCCCCACAAAGGGTAGAGGATGGGCTGCGGAAGTCAAACGTCGAGGTACTATAAAAGGAGAGTCCCTTATCCTTTTATTGGCATCCGATATTCACTATAACTTCCATCGAAAAGATTACGAGCTCCTCGTACCTTTTCCAACCCCATGTTTTATATACTAACGTTTAGAGGCTCGGCTCTTCTAATTCGTAGTCTCTAAAACTCCTTGGCTTTATCCTTAGACCCACACATTTCTATATAAACCCAGTAGAATCACTGCCGAGATCAACCCTAACCTGGTGATCGAGGATCCGTGTTTCTTCATTGGCGTCATCCGTGGCCTTACCACAACAATCTCTAACAAACCAACTCTGATCTGCCATTTTTTCAAAAAAAAATGACAAACTCACCACCCAAGGTCCATACTTCATCTTGGGTTGTCGAAGACATCACTTACATTACCCCAGGACCATACACAACAGCGGGTGACAATGACGACAACCAAGACAATGTCGTCTTCATCCCCGAGCAATAGACTTTCAAGCTGGCGAACCACCACCTCCCACTTAGGAGGAAATATACGTCCTAAACAACGACTGGTAGGAACGCCAAAAGCAGCTTCTAGATGCCCAGCTTGAGCGTTGCCGGATAACGGCAAAGCCATTATGGAGTCCTCCTCCAAAAGACCCGCCAGAACACTAGTTGCTGCCCGTCACGGGGAAGGTCAAGGGAAACCCCCTAGTAACCAGGCCCGTGCAGTGTAACACCCCAACCGATGGCGGAAACATCGGGATGTCACGTAATGATGATTGTTCAGTAGCTCATGGTGAATAATAGATTCCATTAAATGATTTAAATGAATTACATACAATTGTTCTAGAATTTGTACATCAAATTTGAATAAAACTATACACATATCTTCAAGCATCAATTCAAATCTTCAAGCAAATAGAACCTGAAACATGTTAAGTTGAAAAGGTTTTGGGTCAACAAAAGTTGGTGAGAATTACATAGGTTTTTGATAATTGAGTAAAAATGATGTGCAATTCATGTGTCATGTCAATCTAGTCCATATGTGAGAACATACTAGAAATAAATCGAGTGCATAATCAACCCTGATGACTGTTATAATATGATACATACCATACGCTCATGGTCCAAATGAATATGTTATACGATAACAAACACCCACGCTACCTTTGTAGGAGGCACGTATCCGGTGGGATTGTCAGTCCAATAGATCTATCAATGTATACCGCCGGCTTGTACGGAGTTAATGATTATGCTAGAATGGTGCTTACTCTAATCATGCTCAAGACATAATGCAACATAGAAAACACATAGACACATTGATGATTGAATTGCATAAATGATGTTGTAACATGTTTCACCCCAAAAATGGTGATAAATAGAAAAGGGGCTATGTAAAACTCACCTTGATAAAATGTTATATCTGTTGAGAAATTTGGATAATTGTGTTGACCAAATGTATCAAGTATCACCCTATAATAAAATAATAAATATGTCTAAGTCTATCGAGTCTACAAATGTATAAGTTTCTAGGGCTTCGATTTGGGGATAATTGCTCGTTTGATTAATATTAAAAATATTCGCCAATTGAGAGAAATTTAGTAAATAATAACCAAAAATCTTTTTATGAAAATTAAATTTAGGATGGTCACAATAATATGTTTAAAGTATAAAAATAATTTTTACAAAATTATTTTCTTTAAAATAGATTATTAAATCTATTTATAACAAATTGTCAAACTTTAACTTTAATAATTAAAAATACTAAAATTTAAAGAATTATAAGTTTAAAAAATTACATTTCTGTTCTAAATGATCAGAAATAATTTGTATAAAATTTTGGTGCAAAAATATTAAAAATTGGATTTATTATGATTTAATTATCATTAAAACTAACAAAAATTGATTAAAAATACTAAATAAATGATTTTTCAGAAATAAAAATCATTTCTGAAAAGTTTAATGTTATAGAAACTTAGGATAATTTTTGTGGAAATTAATAAGATCGTTTTGATATTTTAATGGAATTTTATAAATATAATAGAATAAAATTGATTTAATTATTATATATATTAAATAAATTAATTTTTGAAAACTAAAAATTGTAAATAAATCTTTTACATCAGATTTGATAAATATAATTTTTTTAGAATTTATAAAAAGGTTTTAATATTTAAAAATGAATTTACAAGATTTAATGTATAATATATATATAAAATGGTTTGTTTAAAATGTAAAATAAATGGAAAAAAAAGGGTGTCCATGCTGGGACTCGAACCCGGCTGGCCACAGTTGTAAGCACTTGTCACAACCACTTGGCCTAGGCCTGTGGTTGTGATAATCCCCGTTTTAATAAAAATAAATACATTATGTGAAAACAGTTTCATCCCCAAATCAAAGAGCCACGAACCCTAGCTTTTCCAATTAGGCAATCCACATATATTGAACCCGATTAATGTTAGGGCTTTTGTTGTATGGATGCCGACTAACAAAACCCACAAAAAAAATTGGACTTACAGTGCTTAATCGTAAACGAATGATAAGTCAACTTAAAAGTCAACACGCGATCGTTTAATGTAGAACAGAGTATTATTGTGAAAAATTGAAGGTTAAGAGAGATGAAATGGCATGTTTCGAATGTCCAGCATTGTTCAATTTATAGTGATGATGTTTAGATTGCTAAATTGGTAAGTTTGACCAAGTTTTAACGTGAGACGCGTTTATTGTATAATTGGCATCAATTAGATGATAATTAACGCGTAATTGATGAAGATTAGGCCGGACATCACGTGTTCTTACCATACATGTGTGTGTGATTGCTGGATCAAAGGAAAAAAGAAAGAAGAAAAAAAAAATTTATATAATCTGTTGCTGCTGTTACGCGAACCAGGGAAAAGAAGAAAGGAGGCTTGAAAGTGGGTTTAAATATAATAATGATCCAGGTTTATTACCATTAGCCTGTGTGGCGTAGTGGTGCTCTCGTGGTTTGATCTAGTGGCCGACCCGGGTTCGAACCTGGGCGGCTACAAGATTTTTTGTTTTTATTTTTAAGGCAAAAGGAGGGGAGTTGGGCTCGTGGGCTTGGTTGTTGGGCCGTGTTGGGCTTCAGCAAAGGTAAAGAAATAAGGGGTTTGGGCTGAGTTTAAATAAAGGGTGGGTTAAATTGGGTTGTGGGCTTAGACAAACATAATTAAACAAATCTTGTACTTATTATTATTATTATTATTATTATTACAACTTTATATATATATATATATATATATATATATAGATATATGTATGAATAATTATAGTTGTGTAGGGGTTCAAAATACCACCAAAAATAATACACTTGTCGTAACGTATAATTATTAAATGCGTAATGTTACAGTCTCCCCTACTTTTAGGAACTTCGTCCCGAAGTTAAGAGAAACACTAGTCCTACAATTGGTTAACTACTGAAAACCTTGATAAGATTTCACACTACCTTAATGTACCTGTAAATTCATGATTACGTTCCGGACCGTAATAACCAATTTACCTTACATTAGGGTTTTGCGTCCTTTTATGACTTTCCGATTGTTGAGCAGGTCTGATAGTCTCCACCAGTCGTTGAGCAGGTGGTAGGGCCTCTCCCGACTGTTGGAAAGACTTGATGACCTCTACCAATCGTTAAGTAGGTGTTTGGTAGTCAACTAATTGTTGTACAAGTAAGCAAGTATGATTATAGATATAGCAATTAGTTTCACATACAAACAAGCATACACACAGATGTTATGATAATACTTGAATTTATTACTTGAATCAAAAATGCCATTACATAGAATTAAAAGCAAACAACATTTAAATGGTGGAACTTGCTGTTAAGTAGCTGGAGGGTCTTGATCTCGGTTTAGTTTAGGGCATCGGTTACGGTAGTGATTTGGGTCTCCACATTCATAGCATTGACCATAGCTGTATCGATTAGGATTATCAGCCTGAGCAGGATTGGTGGGTTGATTGGCATTAGGGTTTGGGGTCTCGCGACATGTGTTGGCCAAATGGTCATACCTACCACAATTGGTGCACACGCGACATGCTGAAACAGTGGGATGATGTCGATTGCATGTGTTACACAATGGAAAGTTTCTTGTATAAGGCTTCTTGTTAGAGGCTTGTGTAGTGAGGTTTGCATTAGGGTTCCTGGTCTTACGCTTCTGGTTCTTGGTAGTTACCGCGGCCACAATACTTGTTTTCTTGCCTTTCCGAACTAAGGTTCCGTTCTTTATGTGATTTCCATCGCCATTTCCATTTCTATTGCTGTTCCCATTCATTGGGATGACTTGTGCCAACAAGTTAGAAACCAGAGTTGTGATTTGTTGTGCCAATTGTTGAGAAATAATCGTAGCTAGTTGGGCATCACCTCCATTGTTGTGGTTAGTGTTGTAGTCGGGGTTGTGGTTGCTGCTTCCTTCCTTAAGATTGTCACCACTGTTAATGCGAGTGCTGTGGCGTGGAGACATGATCTGTAAGGGACACAATGAAGTCTCAATGAGGCATGAAATGAATGAGGTAATATAAGGAATGTAATCATTTATTCATTAATTAAAACGAATAAACGAAAACGTTGACTTATCAAAGATTCTAGATTCTAATAACATATGAAGACATGCTTTAGCTTATAAGTGAACACTCATCCCGAGAATTCCCAGGTAGGCATCCGGGTCCCTCGTCTGATTGGGATATATGCGCAATGCCAGCCTAGACAGAAGACTCAGAATACAGGCGTTCACCCTTCCAGATTGCACGTGTTCGTTATTAAAATTTAGAACTTCGACGAGATCTCAAGGGGTTCAGGTTAAACCTGAGGAATTTGTCCTATTAGCTTAAAAGTAGATCCACTGATGGAGAGCAACCTTCTTGTAGGAATGAAAGTAGGGATAAGAAGTAGGAGGAAGATAGAGAATAGCAAATAAAAGAAGCAAGTACTGGTTATATCCTATGGTTATAGACTAGATTATTTTTCTAATAACCTAATTCCCTATAACCATGGCTCTGATACCAATCTGTAACACCCCAATCGATGGCGGAAACATCGGGATGTCACGTAATGATGATTGTTCAGTAGCTCATGGTGAATAATAGATTCCATTAAATGATTTAAATGAATTACATACAATTGTTCTAGAATTTGTACATCAAATTTGAATAAAACTATACACATATCTTCAAGCATCAATTCAAATCTTCAAGCAAATAGAACCTGAAACATGTTAAGTTGAAAAGGTTTTGGGTCAACAAAAGTTGGTGAGAATTACATAGGTTTTTGATAATTGAGTAAAAATGATGTGCAATTCATGTGTCATGTCAATCTAGTCCATATGTGAGAACATACTAGAAATAAATCGAGTGCATAATCAACCCTGATGACTGTTATAATATGATACATACCATACGCTCATGGTCCAAATGAATATGTTATACGATAACAAACACCCACGCTACCTTTGTAGGAGGCACGTATCCGGGTGGGATTGTCAGTCCAATAGATCTATCAATGTATACCGCCGGCTTGTACGGAGTTAATGATTATGCTAGAATGGTGCTTACTCTAATCATGCTCAAGACATAATGCAACATAGAAAACACATAGACACATTGATGATTGAATTGCATAAATGATGTTGTAACATGTTTCACCCCAAAAATGGTGATAAATAGAAAAGGGGCTATGTAAAACTCACCTTGATAAAATGTTATATCTGTTGAGAAATTTGGATAATTGTGTTGACCAAATGTATCAAGTATCACCCTATAATAAAATAATAAATATGTCTAAGTCTATCGAGTCTACAAATGTATAAGTTTCTAGGGCTTCGATTTGGGGATAATTGCTCGTTTGATTAATATTAAAAATATTCGCCAATTGAGAGAAATTTAGTAAATAATAACCAAAAATCTTTTTATGAAAATTAAATTTAGGATGGTCACAATAATATGTTTAAAGTATAAAAATAATTTTTACAAAATTATTTTCTTTAAAATAGATTATTAAATCTATTTATAACAAATTGTCAAACTTTAACTTTAATAATTAAAAATACTAAAATTTAAAGAATTATAAGTTTAAAAATTACATTTCTGTTCTAAATGATCAGAAATAATTTGTATAAAATTTTGGTGCAAAAATATTAAAAATTGGATTTATTATGATTTAATTATCATTAAAACTAACAAAAATTGATTAAAAATACTAAATAAATGATTTTTCAGAAATAAAAATCATTTCTGAAAAGTTTAATGTTATAGAAACTTAGGATAATTTTTGTGGAAATTAATAAGATCGTTTTGATATTTTAATGGAATTTTATAAATATAATAGAATAAAATTGATTTAATTATTATATATATTAAATAAATTAATTTTTGAAAACTAAAAATTGTAAATAAATCTTTTACATCAGATTTGATAAATATAATTTTTTTAGAATTTATAAAAAGGTTTTAATATTTAAAAATGAATTTACAAGATTTAATGTATAATATATATATAAAATGGTTTGTTTAAAATGTAAAATAAATGGAAAAAAAGGGGTGTCCATGCTGGGACTCGAACCCGGCTGGCCACAGTTGTAAGCACTTGTCACAACCACTTGGCCTAGGCCTGTGGTTGTGATAATCCCCGTTTTAATAAAAATAAATACATTATGTGAAAACAGTTTCATCCCCAAATCAAAGAGCCACGAACCCTAGCTTTTCCAATTAGGCAATCCACATATATTGAACCCGATTAATGTTAGGGCTTTTGTTGTATGGATGCCGACTAACAAAACCCACAAAAAAATTGGACTTACAGTGCTTAATCGTAAACGAATGATAAGTCAACTTAAAAGTCAACACGCGATCGTTTAATGTAGAACAGAGTATTATTGTGAAAAATTGAAGGTTAAGAGAGATGAAATGGCGTGTTTCGAATGTCCAGCATTGTTCAATTTATAGTGATGATGTTTAGATTGCTAAATTGGTAAGTTTGACCAAGTTTTAACGTGAGACGCGTTTATTGTATAATTGGCATCAATTAGATGATAATTAACGCGTAATTGATGAAGATTAGGCCGGACATCACGTGTTCTTACCATACATGTGTGTGTGATTGCTGGATCAAAGGAAAAAAGAAAGAAGAAAAAAAAAAATTTATATAATCTGTTGCTGCTGTTACGCGAACCAGGGAAAAGAAGAAAGGAGGCTTGAAAGTGGGTTTAAATATAATAATGATCCAGGTTTATTACCATTAGCCTGTGTGGCGTAGTGGTGCTCTCGTGGTTTGATCTAGTGGCCGACCCGGGTTCGAACCTGGGCGGCTACAAGATTTTTTTGTTTTTATTTTTAAGGCAAAAGGAGGGGAGTTGGGCTCGTGGGCTTGGTTGTTGGGCCGTGTTGGGCTTCAGCAAAGGTAAAGAAATAAGGGGTTTGGGCTGAGTTTAAATAAAGGGTGGGTTAAATTGGGTTGTGGGCTTAGACAAACATAATTAAACAAATCTTGTACTTATTATTATTATTATTATTATTATTATTACAACTTTATATATATATATAGATATATGTATGAATAATTATAGTTGTGTAGGGGTTCAAAATACCACCAAAAATAATACACTTGTCGTAACGTATAATTATTAAATGCGTAATGTTACATGCAGTGCATAACTAATTTGACGACGAAGATTATGAAGAAAGTTCATGGGAGGATGATGCGTCCAGGGACTATCGTCGTAGTCCATACTACCGTCGGGAACGCCTAAACAGGTACAACAACGATGCAACCACCAACTTGTCATTCCCTTACAGGCCAACAGCCTTTGCTGACAAGTCTAAATTAACTAGACGCATCTCTGAAGCCCCGATACCACCCACACAACGCCTCCCGGCCAACGTCAAGTTATATGATGGTCTAACAGACCCATATGACCATTTGGGAATATTCAACCAAGCAGGGGCCGTCATAGGCTAGACCCTACCCGTTTGGTGCCACATGTTTGCGCAAACACTAACAGGCGCAACACGGGTATGGTTCGATAAGCTCCCCACAGGAAGTATCGTCAGCAACGAACAGCTGATCGAAAAGTTCTCTGTACACTTCAACCAACAACGTCGCCACAAGCACGACAAAAGTCAAATCCATCTCTGCAAATGCAGAGACACTGAACCGTTGGAATACTTCATTGTATGGTTCAACAAAGAAGCACTCCAACTAGGAACCGGGGACGAGGCAAATCGAACCTCCTTCCTAGCAAACGTCAATGACGACAACCTACAAAACACCCTCCAGGACAAAGATGGCATTCTAGATTCCTGGGAGGAGGTCATCAGAATCTCTAAACTCTATGCTGGAAAGCAAAAAACAATCCGCCAAAATCAGCGTGGAAACACCAGCAGCAACCGCAAAAACAATCGCTCGTCCGTCCGGAATCGCATCTCGGGCTCCACCGACGAAGGAAGATACTCCCTTCTGGTGACACCAGGAACCTAATCGGCAACAACAAACGCGCGACCAGCGCAGCGGTGGCCGACGAAATCAAGATTGGACTCCACTCACCAGAACACCATCCCAGATTTTGTGATTTCCATAAAGACGTGGGACACGACACATACAATTGTTATAGCCTCAAAATGGAAATTAAGGCGACCATCCGGTCAGGAAAATTGACCAACCTGGTCAAAAACATTAGCCTCAACCAATGCTCATTTGAAAAACCACATTTATTGTTGCACCTCCCTAATTTCATGTTACCTTTCGTATTTTTGCATATATGTATATTTTTTTACGCCATCAGTGTTTAGAAAATATGATTATTTGTAATCGTGACACAGGGATTTCATAGATGAATTAGCTTGTTCAAGTCAAGAACCACACATTTTGCAGTCGGGAATCCAGAAACACACCTGTAACACCCCAACCGATGACGGGATCATCGGGTATACGATAGTGATGATTGTTCAAAAGCTCATGGTACTAAAGTGTAAATATGATTACATTAAGTTGAATAATTTATTACATTGAAATGAGATACAAGAGATACAAATGTCTAAAGAAAACTTATCAAATCTAAACAAATGTATATATATAAAAAAAAATCCAATTCTAAACTCTAAATCCAAAAGGCTAAGAAGGTGTCTCAAAATCAACCTGAAACATGTACGAAAATAGTATTTGTCAATACAAGTAAACTAGTAGAGTGCCCGCGCGATGCAGCGGGAAACACAAACACTTTTAAGGGTGTGTATGATTCTGTTAAGTTCGATTATTAGCCTCAACCAAAACTAAAATCAAAAGTCATCAATTAATCGATCTTATTAAACAACTGGTTCCTTGGTTCGGTTAGTATTGTTAGATTATCGGTTTTAGTCCGATTTAGTTAATTTGGGTAAATAACAAAAACAAACTTCGGCTAAATATTTTTGCCTATAAGTACATGAAATAGAGGTAAAAAAATAGCCCTGTAAATGAACCGAGTGTTCATGAGCTGTTCGTGAACTTGTTCGGCGGAAAGTTCATTTGTGTCGTTTATTCAATAAACGAATAATCACGAACAAAAAAAATTGTTCGTTTAGTTAAATGAACGAACATGAACAAACGTTGAGTTTGTTCATTTATGTTCGTGAACGTTCGTTTATGGTCGTTTATTTATGTCTGTTTAAGTTTATTAGTTACACTAGCTTTTATCCCGGGAGTGTCCCGGGGTTGAAAAATATAACCATTCTAATAATACTAATACTAATAGCAATAATTATTACTTTTGTAATTAAATAAATAAAAAATAACCTTGCTATAAGGTGACACCATGTGTTGCAGTGTTGCGCGATTCTTTCTCCTAGCTTCTCTTGATGAAGTACACCTATCCATCTTTAGAAGAGTAAAATTCCAATTATAGCATGGCGATTGGGCTGAATTTCAACATCGTATATAAGAACCTGGTTTAAAAGAAAAAACATGATTAATGAATAACCTGAACACTTTGTGTTTTTATTCCTGTATGAACAAAACCCCACAAAAAATAGTCGTTTTTTTTCTCCGTTTTTTATATAGCACTATGGTACTCGTTGGAAAGATAATGAAACGCTCGTTAATTTGGTGTAATTTTTTATTTAAAAAATCTCGAATATAAAAAATATTAACGTTTAAAAATTATGGGAGGAAACATAAGAGAGAAAAATTTAAATTTGTTTTTAAATTCTTTTTTTTTAAAATAACTCAATTTAATTTTAGTAATTGAGATTTGAGAGATAGAGAGATAAATTTAGGGTTTTATGTTTATCTTTTTTTAATTAAAAAAGGAAATAATTCAAAAACACTAAAATCTTTCAATGATGATGCCACGTGGCAGTTTCATGGAGAGGTTGAAGACACCATTGCACGCCACGTCAGCAATGTTCAATTCTTTTATATAGATTAATAATAGATACGTAGTTATATTTACATAAATACAAACATAAATTGGGCTTTAGCTACTTGTATAAATATATAACCAATTAGTAATTGAGTTTTTTCAGTAATACAAAATCGTTCACATTTATTATGTTCGTGAACGTCCGTTTATGTTCGTTGGTGAACTGTTCGTTTATTTAAACGAACGAACATAAACGAACAACAATATGACAAATTTCTTAATGAACGAACATGAATACAAAAATGTGTTTGCTTATGTGTTCATGTTCGGTTAAAATTAAATGAACATTCGGTTCGTTTACAGGCCTAGGTATAAAAGTTAAAAATTTCAAAACCCCCTTTATTCATACCGCCACTACAATTCATAAACCTATCTACTCAGCTTCAAACTATATTAGAGTATAATTTGCTATATACTTTTAGTTAAAATTTGATTTTTTATGTGATTAACAATATATAGAGGTGAACAATAATTGAAACTCAACCGAAATCGAACAAAAACATACAAAACCGAACATAAAATTAACCAAAACCGAGTTAACCTAATATCGATTTTTTTTGTACCCTAAGTTAACCAAAATTAACAAACCAAAACTGAACCATTATACATGTATATCCTTTATACATCAATTACATGTATTTATACCTTCATTTCATGTGCTTTTAAGCAAAATTTTAACCAAAGTTTGATTTTGGTTATTAACCAGATTTAATTAAACCGAACTAAAAACGACAATCTAACCAAATAGACTGAACCAATTACCGGTTGGTTAACAAGATTGATAAGCCGATAATGTCGATTTTTGTTTTGGTTGAGGCTTATAACCGAACTGAACCTAACCTAACCATGATCCATTAGAAGTGTTTGTGTTTCCTACCACATCGTGCGGGCATACTGTTATGAGTATATTAGTGGCTCTGTTTCAGTATAACTAATGTGGGTTAACTAAGGGTACAAAAAGAAAACGATAACCAATTTTAAGTTAAATCAGATGTTTTCAGTT
Source organism: Ambrosia x helenae (assembly GCA_030844895.1). NCBI lineage: Eukaryota > Viridiplantae > Streptophyta > Magnoliopsida > Asterales > Asteraceae > Ambrosia > Ambrosia x helenae. The sequence continues at coordinate 109,015,496 of CM061231.1, read as the reverse complement.
TTCAATAGATTTTGGTTCAGTTTTGTACTTTTGTTAGTTTTTTGTTTGGCTTCAGTGAACGTTTTAGTTATTGCTCACTCTTATATATCGTTAATCACGTAGCGCATAAAGATTTTTAAATAAAAAATAGCAATACTATACTCAAATTAAAGATAATTAAATGCTCATTATTATGATGTAATATTTTTTATAAAAGTATAAACATATTCAAAAAATATGACTATTTAAAACTCGTCGGGGGTGGTTTGCTTAAAATAAGGAAAAGAAGTTTAACTATTATTTAAATAAACAAAAGTTAAGTAAAGTTTAAGAGATTAAAGTGTAACCAAGACAGGGTATTAAAATGTAAATAATGTATGAATGACTATTTTAACCTCATTTTAGGGTTATTAATGAAAAATAAGTTCTTAACTTTTGGGTATCTTAAACTACCCCTCACTCATACATTATAATATAGTATAGATTTTTGTATATTATTTTATAGTTCGCAAAATATTTTACAAATGTTAACGTTTATTAGTTTATATTTCTTAAAGTGTTCGAGTTAGTAGTATTAGTACAGATAGTTTATCTATTTCATAAGCCTTGCACATCTCAATTAAATAATAATTTAGAATTAAAATTACCCATATTACTTTTTCGCCCTATATCTAACTCCTCAACGTCTCTTGTAAACTATTTGAAAGTGATGAAACCTTTGATGTGTTTCATTGATTTGGTCAATATTTATAATACAATAGGTTATCTCCTAATATGGTGGAGATTTGGTTACAATCAATACATTATCAATTTACTAAATATACGAACATATATTAATACACCCCCGCAGTCGAATCGTCGGGTGACCCGATGCTGAGACTGGAGCGAAAATCTTCAAACAGCACGCGAGGGAGGCCTTTAGTAAAATGTGTGCAATCTGATGTCGAGAGGGAACGTGTAGAACCTGAACGTGTCCTCGTTGCACCTGTTCACGAACGAAGTGAATGTCGAGTTCGATATGTTTGGTGCGTTGGTGTTGAACGGGGTTGCCCGATAGGTAGACAGCACTAACATTGTCGCAGTAAACCAATGTCGCACGAGTGAGAAGAAGCCGCAGCTCAAGCAATAAATTGCGTATCCAGCAAATGTCAGCAACGACGTTGGCAACGCCCCGATATTCTGCTTCAGCACTGGATCTGGAGATAGTAGACTGACGTTTGGAGGACAAAGAGATAAGGTTGTCACCAAAGTAGACACAGTAACCAGACGTGGAGCGGCGAGTGTCGGGCAACCAGCCCAATCAGCATCTGTGTAAGCAATCAAGGAGGACTGAGGTGTAGGGCCGAGATGAAGCCCGTGATCAGAAGTTCCCTGCAGATATCGAATAATACGCTTCCAAGCATTCCAATGTTCCTGCCTGGGATCATGCATGAACATACAAACCTGCTGAACAGCATAAGAAATGTCAGGACGAGTAAAAGTGAGGTATTGTAGCGCCCCTGCCAGGCTACGATACGTCGATGGGTCATCATGAGGAGGGCCAGAAGAAGCAGAAAGTTTGGACTGGGTGTCAACCGGGGTTGCAACCGGTTTACACGAGTCCATGGCCGCTCGATGAATAATGTCCTTGACATAAGCCTGTTGAGAAAGAAACATGTGATCGTCGTCCCGAGTGACCTGAATGCCCAAAAAATAAGAAAGAGGACCCAAATCTTTCATTGCAAATTCCTCGGATAAAGTATGCAATAACCGTGTGCGAAGCGCCTCGGTAGAAGTGGTGAGAATGATGTCGTCCACATAAATAAGCAGGTAAGCAATGTCGGATCCATTTTGATAAATAAACAACGAGTTGTCCGATTTGCTTTGTTGAAACCCATGTAAAATAACGAAGTCCGTGAACCATTGGTACCAGGCCCTTGGGGCCAGTTTAAGCCCATAGAGCGACTTCCGGAGTCGGCAGACATGGTCAGGAAAATCTCTGTGTCGAAATCCCATGGGTTGGTGCATGTAGACTGTCTCTTCCAAGTTGCCATGAAGGAATGCATTAGTAACGTCCAACTGATGGATTTGCCAAGACTTGGAGAGAACAAGAGTGATAACTAGACGAATGGTAGAAGGCTTAACAACCGGGCTAAAGGTTTCGCCACAGTCAATACCTGTCTGCTGCTTACGACCATCACAAACCAATTGAGCCTTGTAACGCTCCAAGTTCCCATCAGACCTGAACTTATGTTTAAACAACCACAAACAACGTATAACATTCATATCAGGGGTCCTAGGTACAAGCTCCCAGGTCTTATTTTTAATTAGTGCACTAAATTCGTTGGCCATGGCATTGTACCATTCTGGAGAGGACAAGGCAACCTGAGGGTTTTTGGGAAGTGGGGCAGTGGTGGTGGTGTGAAGGTTAAAGTGATGTTTAGGTTTGTGGATGCCGCTCATAGAGCGTGTGTGGATGGTGCGTGATGGAGGAGGTGGTTGTGGAACGGGCTCGTTTGAAGGAGGAGGTGGTGGGGTGGGCTCGCTTGGTATTGGGCCGGGTGAAGGAGCAGGAGGGTCCATGTGAGTGGAAGGTGTATTATGTGGGCCGGGTGGGGGAACAGCATCAGAGACAGGACAGTGGGCCTGATTGACTGGAGTGGGGCGGGATGCGAAAGGGATATCTGGGCCATGATCAGGTGGGCCGGGAGAGATAGGAGTGTTAAGTGGGTGAGTGAATTGTGGGCTGGAGACAGAAGGGTTTGGAGCCGAGGTAGGATGAGTTGGATTGGGGTCGATGTCAGTGGAAGGTTGGTGGACAGTAGGTGAAGTGTTGGATGTAGAGGGAGGATGTTTTTGGAGGTGGTCCCACACTAAGGGATTGATGATGGGATTTAAGAAGGTATATGAGTTTGGAGTGGTGGGAGATTGAATAGCATAAGGGAAGATTGATTCTTCAAAGTAAACATGCCGGGAGATTATGAGTTGGTGAGAGGTGAGGTCTAAACACTTGTAGCCCCGATGGTTGTTGGGATAACCAAGGAAGACACAAGGGTGGGACCGAAAGTCAAGTTTATGAATTGTGGTGGAGGGGGTTAGGGGATAACAAAGGCACCCAAAAGTACGAAGATGATCGTACTCGGGGATGCAGTTGTTGTAACACCCCAACCGATGGCGGAATCATCGAGGTGTCACGTAGTGACGATTGTTCAAAAGCACATGGTACTAAAATGTAAATATTATTGAATAAGCCAAAATTGTCTTACATGGAAATGGAAAATACAATGTCTAAATGAAATGTAAATATTGAAATAACTGATTAAAATAAAGCACTAAATATCCCTTGCTAAGGCACTAGATCAAACTGCACCTGAAACATGTACAAAAATAGGTTTGGTCAACATATGAAATGTTGGTGAGCATTCCTAGTTTTGATATATATAGTAAGTTAAAAAGATATATAATTCAAGTGCAAGCTAAAGTGCAAATATGTAAACTATGTATCATACAAATGAGCGAAATCAACCCTGTGACTGTATAATGTACTGTATGAACGGTGGTGTACTCATCCAATAAATGGGTGATAACTTAACAATGGCCACGGATTCTCCGATGAAAAAGGGGGAGAATCAATCTAGGCGGGTTGTCAATCCAAATAGCGCTATCCAATGTTAAGGTCGGCTTGTACATGGTTAATGATTTCACTAAGTACAAATGTATTCTACATGTAATGTCTAAGCATAAAGCACGTATGTAAGCAAATGCACAATGTACTAGAATTGTAGTGTAAAAATGTGAACTTGTATGTGTATTTTGTATAAGTGTACATGTAACACCCCAAAAGTGTATAAAAGCAAAAAGGGGTAGGAATACTCACATCGTTTGTGATGATAAACTCGCAAGAAATTACGAGAATCAATGTATTATGCTTCAGTCTTAAATTTGTATGTCAACTTGTTAATAATTTCTAGCGTCGCACTCTGAATTCGCGAACATCTAAGTATAACTATATGTGAGATTAAATTCAATATGGGCTTCGTTGATTTACTGATTATCAACAAAAGGTTGCAATTTTAAAGACTGTAGTAAATTGTTTCCTGGATGACCCAATCGTTGATGCCAGCGATCCTAGGAAACTGCAACAAAAGAGGAGGGTGGAGTAGTCTTGAGAGGTAGAGGTGCAGTCAGAGGGTAAAGATCGCCAGTGCTATTGCATCGAAGGATAGGAGCCGAAGTTTTGAGATCCTTCACAAGAAAGCCAAAAGGGTCAAATTCAATGGAAACTAAGTTATCCCTGGTAAGGCGACTGACAGAGATAAGGTTTTTAATAATATTGGGGCATAAAGGACATCATTAAGTTTAAGTGGAGGGTATGGTGGGGGAAGGACTTGGTTGCCTTGGGCCACTACAGGTATAGACATGCCATTACCAACAATAATAAATTTATTAGTGCAAGAATTAAAAGCAGACGGGGAGTATATACCTTGGGCATTAGCCGAGTGAGAGGAGGCACCGGTGTCCATCATGCCATGATCCGAGGGATTGATAGCCAAAGAATAGAGAGCTTGTTCAATATCAGTGGGCGAGTATTCTGTGTGATGTGCTTGATCCGGTCGGGGTCCAAGAATTCCCTGTGAGTTTTAAGAAACGGGCCGAGAGGGGTAGGGGCAAGGGGGTTGGGCAGCAGTGGTATTTTCAGTACGAAAGCCCATTGGGCCGCGGTCCAGCTTTGGGGAAAAATTATGTAGGGGTGGTTTGGGTTGACGGGTGTGTTGGAAGAGGATCTGGGCTGTCTGTTGGTTGGCCTGCAGCGACCCCTACCACGTGAGTTTCTGGGCCGGGGATTAGATGTGTTGGGCTGGGTAGTGGGGTTGTTGTTAGTGGGCTGGGAAGGTGGTTATCTTGGTTGACTGTGCGAGGTGGCTGCAACGGCAGTTGAAGCCGACTGAGATGCCCGGGTAAGTTGGCGTTTCTTTTTATTCTCTTCCATTGTAAGGCGGGAACGGACCTCACTAAATGGTGGAAGTGGGTCACGGTTCTGGAGGACCGTCGAGATGCTATCGTATTGCTCTGTGAGACCGGTTAGCACCTTGAGAACAAGCATGCGGTTGTCAACTGGCGACTCGACACTGGCAAGTTGCTCGGCCAGAAGTTTGGCATGGTCACAGTAATCAGACATAGAGGAAAAATTGTCAAGGCAAAGATTTGCAAATTCTTGACCGAGAAAGATGGCACGTGTATTCTGGTTGTCATTACATTCGCTCTCTACTGCAATCCAGGCATCATAAGCAGTCTGCCCGGGTTGGATAATAATGCGAAGCAGAGGTTGAGACAGGGTAGCGTAGATCCACTGTTTGACCAACACGTCGAGACGGGACCATAATTGGTCAGCAGCGAGTGCTGCCGCCTCTGCCTTGGCCACGGCAGCGGGTCAGAGGACGAAGGAGGGACACGTGTGGTTGCAGGTTTCGGAAGCAAATGAGCAGCGACCTCATAGGCTTCGCAATGCACCTGGAAGATTGGAATGCTTTGAAGTTTATTATTCGATATCTATTTGCAATGTTTTGAAGCCCGGACTTGTTAGACCGTCGCCCTAGGCGGTGTAGTTCGTGGTGTTGCAGGACCGGTTCTACATGTAGCCGTCCGCTCGGAACGGAGACCATCGGCCAAACCGTAGATTCGGTGATAAGTGGCAGCCAGGCCGGCTAACTTCGATCTACACGGGCGAATCCTTGACTGATGTTAAAACATTCGGGTCTTGTGCCGAAAAGGATATGTGGCTAGAAGCCGTGGTTCCCTTTAAGAGCAAAGTCAAAATGAATCCAACAACTACCAACCATATGTTTCCACAAGTTTCACCACAGTCATCTAATGAGGATAAAAAGTTCAAAGTATTTTCAATGTAACATATTAAAATAGCTTAAAATGAAATGGGCAAATAAATCGAATGTCGACTAAATCATGTTACTAAAAAAATGAACTATTATAACTATTTTCTAATCATATTTACAACATTTATGGTTAGAAAAGAAATAGTTGGCCAATTTTGTGGCTTCTCTACTACAACTGAAAGAATCAAGCGTGAACAAAAATGTGATAGAAAGCATACATTGTCACCTTTTGTTTGGGTAGTTGATGATGTCACACCCTCAAAATCCACTTGCGGAGTCTTACCGCGAGGCGCATGACAAACCAGGATCCAAACCAACGATCACAATAAACAAATCTAAATGAATATAAATGCAATTTCAAAACATAGTTTAAAATCCCGTTTACAGCGGAAGCTTATTCAAAACAGTATCTCAACAGTGAAACAATAGTTCAACGTTTATATGACCATGCAACCCTAGTTAGACGCCGTGCAGACGCGTGCGCCCTAGTCCAGTCGTGCTACCTTAGCGACCTGAGAAAACATGTAAAAGTTTACGTCAGCACAAAAATGCTGGTGAGTTTACAGGTTTTGTATCCAAGTACCAAGTCAACCTGTCCATACTATAACAAATCGAAAACCAGTATACGCTAGCTAGGCGTACGTTTTGTTACTACCACGATTGGAAAACCATTACTAACTCGAATACCAGATGTTGTGCCCGAAAAGTACCAGTTGTTCCTGTTGTTCCTGTTTGAGACAATATGCACTCGCCCGGCCCTCCAAGCCGACGAGCGGGGTTGGTCACTCCCAATAGCGCTATTCACATTTCCCCGTTGTGCAAACCCGCACATTCATGGTTCCCCCCGGGACTTCCAAAGATCGTGTAGTACACAATAGAAACCCATAGTATGACAGTAATTACCAAATAATCGTTTTAACACATGTTTTCTCCCCCGAAAGTATAAAACCAGTTTAAAAGAGGGGCCGTAAACTCACCTTAAGTTGCGTTACTCCTTAACCCGAGTAAACTCAGCTGCTATGCTAGTCCCGTAAGCGGCGACCTAACATATGACAGTTACAAGTACTTAGACTAATAACCCGCAGGTTAATTAGTCCCTAGATGTCCAGACCATAACCAAGTTCGTTTGAAAACACCGTGACTGTTTAACTGACCCAAAGTACAAGACTCGACATCCCATTGGTGACCCGAGACTCCCCGTGTTATGTTTATGCTCTCAAACATGCAATCATGCAATCACACTTAACATACGTTAACGCACACCAAGTTATAGCACATAGTTCACGTATCACCGAATTACATCCAAACATATGTTACAAAGTTATTAGATATGTCACGAGGTTCCTAGCATGTTACTACATGTCAAATCGGGTCTCGAAATGCTAATTTACACTTACAGCAGCAGTACACGCGATTAGGAAAAGTAAACTAGCCTTTAGGACTAATTGCATATAAAAACTAGCAATCAGGGCTGATTGCATATAAAAACTAGCAATCAGGGCTGATTGCATATAAGTTCATGTGATTAGGGCTGATTGCATATAAGTTCATGTGATTAGGGCTGATTGCATATAAGTTCATGTGATTAGGGCTGATTGCATATAAGTTCATGCGATTAGGGCTGATCGCATGTAAGTTCATGCGATTGGGCTGATCGCATGTAAGTTCATGCGATTGGGCCCTGATTGCATGAAAAACTGGCGATTAGCAATCCTAATCGCCTGTAACCTTGCTGTTCCAGTTTTTCGCGCGTTTAACGCTCCAAATCAGATCCAGAACGTGTGTAACTACCCAATATCATCCCAAACACTATCCTAAACATGTTTCAACCAAAACCCTTCGTTTTGCCTCGTATTATCAGCCCTGCATGCAATCACGTAATCCAAACACCATTCACATAGCATGCAATCATCATACTAACATGCATAGTAATAACCCTAATAATCAATTACTCAGATATTATCATCATAACATTAATATTATTCTGATTTAACCTAGTAATATGTTAATCCATCATTATAAATCATAAAAACCCTAGCTTTCTAATCATAAACACCCATAACACATGTATACTAGTTAGAATCCGATTAACAACCCTTATTAACGATTTTCAGAAAGCTTTTTTTTCGTTTTAGAACAGGTCTGGACCATTAGGGATTGATTAAAAACGTTTATAAAGATTCATGGATGGAAACCAAACCTTAGAATTGTGAAAGAATGAAGGATTATGCTTGAATCCTTGTGTTTTGATCAAAAATCGCGTTCCAGAGGTTGTGTGTGTGTTGGGGCAGGTTATGGGACGACTAGGGTTTGTATAATGAAGTTTATGAGGTCAAGTATGGTATTTATAGTCGTTTTTAGTCGTCCAGCACGTAACATGCGATTATGCAGCTTTACACGCGATCAGGAAGCCTAATCGCATGTAAGTTCATGCGATTGGGGCCTAATCGCATGAACAGTCATGCGATCAGTCCCCCTACTCGCCCCATATGAGCCTACTCGCCTCCCTTATGGGCGATTAGGCTTGCCTAATCGCCTATAGGGGCTGGTTTCTTGCGTTTTGTGCGTTAAACCCCGTTTTAACATATGTTAACACATATTCACATACCGACAAGTCACATAATGATTGTAAACACATAACACATGTAAATACACATATTCACCCTCGTTCACCAATTCCCGGGACTCGAGACTCGTATGTTCCGTATGCCCTGACGATCCTACAAATCGTCACCGTTTGTACACTTGGTTAAGGACTGACATCTAATGAACCTCTAGACCAACATCCAATGATCCTCTAGACTAAACCGATAGTTCCCGAACCATAACCCGACTTAACTAACCCAGTTAAGTACAATATACGCGTGACTCGCTAAGGTAGACTTTCATCTAGACAACGTTGTTAACCAGAATTTGCCGGGTGTCACATCATCCCCACGTTAAAAGAATTTTCGTCCCGAAAATTGCACAAGTACCAAAAGAACAAGGAAATAACGAAGGGAACAAACAAAAGATAGAAATCAAAAGAGAGATTTACCCGAGTTGTCACATCATCCCCACGTTAAAAGGAATCTCGCCCCGAGATTCATTCAGCTGCAGAAGAGACATATCTCGACTCGAACGCTTCCTTAGGAAAGAGGTGAGGATATTTAGACTTCATCTGATCCTCCCGTTCCCACGTATACTCTGGTCCCCGGTTCGAGTTCCACCGAACCTTAACGATACGAATCTTGCTGTGACGTAGGCTACGAATCTTGTAATCAAGGATCTCCACAGGTTCTTCCACAATCCGAAGACGATCATCAACCTTGATCTCTTCCAGTGGAACGATGAGAGACTCGTCAGCCAGACACTTCTTCAAGTTTGACACGTGGAAGATGTTATGTACGTTACCGAGCTCCGTCGGTAAATCAAGACGATATGCCACCGGTCCAATCCGTTCCAGGATCGTAAATGGTCCGACATACCGTGGGTTGAGTTTGCCACGCTTCCCAAAGCGTATGACGCCCTTCCACGGTGAGACTTTTAGAAGTACTTTGTCATTAACTTGGAATTCCAATGGTTTGCAACGCTGATCGGCATAACTCTTTTGCCGGTCCCGTGCCGCTGCCAACCGGTTACGAATCTGTACGATCTTTTCCGAAGTTTCGTACACTAGTTCAGGCCCAGTGAGTTGACTCTCACCCACTTCAGCCCAACAAAGAGGAGAACGGCATTTCCGTCCGTATAGTGCCTCGAACGGAGCCGCCTTGATGCTCGTGTGATAACTGTTGTTGTACGAGAATTCTACTAACTGTAGATGAGCTTCCCAACCTTTGCCAAAATCAATCACACATGCCCGCAGCATATCTTCTAAAGTTTGAATCGTGCGCTCACTCTGACCGTCAGTCTGTGGATGATAAGCTGTACTCATGTCTAGTTAGGTACCCAAAGCCTTGTGCAAAGACTTCCAGAAGTGCGAAGTAAAATGGGAGTCACGATCCGAGATAATAGAAACTGGCACCCCGTGTTTAGAAACAACTTCCTTCAGGTAAAGACGAGCCAAACGATCCATGGTGTCGGTCTCCTTAATAGCAAGAAAATGGGCTGATTTCGTCAACCGATCGACAATCACCCATATCTTGTCATTCCCGCTTGGTGATTTAGGAAGTTGTGTGACAAAATCCATAGTAATTCGTTCCCATTTCCATTCCGGGATTTCAGGTTGTTGTAAGAGACCCGACGGTTTCTGGTATTCCACCTTGACCTTAGCACAGGTCAAGCATTTGCTCACGTATGAGGCTATATCCGACCTCATGTTTGGCCACCAGTAAAGCACCTTCAGATCTTGGTACATCTTATCCGAACCAGGATGAATAGAATACCGGGACTTATGAGCCTCATCAAGGACAAGCTCCCGTAGTCCCCCGAATAAAGGAACCCATATGCGTTCTGCGAAGTAGTGCAGGCCATCAGGCCTTCGCTCGAGGTGCTTGTCGGCACCGTGCATAGTTTCAGCTTTAAGGTTTTCCTCCTTCAAAGCTTCTAACTGGGCAGAACGGAGTTGATCAGGTAGGGATGAATGAATGGTGAGCTGCAATGCCCGAACGCGACGAGGTTTAGTCGATTTCTTCCTGCTCAAGGCGTCTGCTACAACATTCGCCTTGCCAGGATGGTACTTAATAGCACAATCATAGTCGTTCAGGAGTTCAATCCAACGACGCTGCCGTATGTTCAAGTGTTGTTGGTCGAAAATGTGTTGGAGACTCTTATGATCGGTGTAGATGGTGCATTTGGTACCGTACAAGTAATGTCTCCAAATTTTCAACGCGAATACCACGGCACCCAACTCCAAGTCATGGGTGGTGTAGTTCTTCTCGTGCACCTTGAGTTGACGAGAAGCATACGCAATCACCTTCTCGCGTTGCATCAACACACAACCGAGACCATGAATAGAAGCATCACAGTAAACAACGAAATCATCAGGGCCTTCAGGTAAGGACAAAATAGGAGCAGAACAAAGTTTAGACTTCAGTTCTTCAAACGCTGACTCTTGTGGTTCACCCCAGTCGAATTTCCTATCCTTCTGCGTGAGAGTGGTCAGGGGTTGAGCGATCTTCGAGAACCCCTGAATGAAACGACGATAGTAGCCCGTAAGGCCTAGGAATTGCCGCACCTCAGTTGGCGTCTTTGGTGCTCCCCAGTCCTTGATCGCTTCGATCTTAGCTGGATCGACATGAATTCCTAATTCATTAACCACATGTCCTAGGAACTGAACTTCGCGTAACCAAAAGTCACACTTTGAGAACTTGGCGTAAAGTTGTTCCCGTCGCAAGAGTTCCAAAACTAACCGCAGATGTTCCCCGTGTTCGGTCTCGTTCTTGGAGTAGATCAGAATGTCATCAATAAACACAATGACGAACTTGTCAAGATATGGTTTGCAAACGCGGTTCATCAAATCCATGAAAACCGCCGGTGCGTTCGTAAGACCGAAAGGCATGACCAAGAATTCGAAATGGCCATAACGTGTTCGAAAGGTAGTCTTGGCAACGTCAGCCTCCCTGACGCGCAGCTGGTGATAACCGGACCTCAAGTCAATCTTGGAATAATAACTAGAACCCTGAAGCTGGTCGAATAGATCATCAATACGTGGAAGAGGATAACGGTTCTTGACGGTCAATTTGTTCAGTTCTCTGTAGTCCACACACAATCGGAAACTTCCATCCTTCTTCTTAACAAATAAAATCGGGGCTCCCCAAGGGGAAGAACTTGGCCTGATGAAACCCTTGTCCAAGAGTTCCTGTAACTAACTAGACAATTCCTGCATATCGGGAGGTGCAAGACGATAGGGGGCCCGAGCAATAGGAGCAGCCCCTGGTACAAGATCAATACCGAACTCGACTTGACGATGAGGAGGAAGACCAGATAAATCATCGGGAAAAACATCAGGAAACTCGCGTACCACCGGAATGTCGTCGATCTTCTTCTCATCACTAGAGGAAACAGATAAAAGCGCCAAAACGGCTGGATAACCCTTTCAAAGACACTTAAGGGCTTTCATGCTAGAGATGATGTTTAGCGGAACACCACCCTTGATACCGTACACAGAAAGGAATTCTCCATCAGGGAGAGGAATCCGAATAACCTTATCGTAACAGACAATCTCCGCGCGATACAAAGATAACCAATCCATTCCTACCACAACGTCAAAACTACCCTATGGTACCGGCATAAGGTCGATGGGGAATGATAAACCCGACAACTCTAATTGACATTCCCGAAGGATACTAGTAGCTTCAATCGTTTTCCCGTCAGCCAACTCAATAATATACTTGGTCTCTAATGGTACGGGTACTACATCTAGCAGTCGACTAACATCCAAGGATACAAAACTCTTGTCGGCACCAGAATCAAATAACACACTAACAGAACGATTATTGAGAAGAAACGTACCGGTGACTGTGTCAGGGTCCTGTCTAGCCTCAGCGGCTCCAATGACGAAGGCACGTGCATTTCTGCCGCCGCCCCCGTTGTTCCCATTTCCGTTGTTTCCACCCTGCTTCAGTTTTGGGCAATCCTTCTTGTAATGCCCAGTCTCTCCACAATTGTAACATCCTTGTTTTCCTGTAGTCCCCTGAGTAGTCGGAGCTGAGTTAGTAGTCGGGGCCTGGGTCGATGGAAGTGTAACCCGACAATCTTTAGCATAATGCCCTGTTCGCTGGCAGCGGTGACAACGGTTAATGTCGCAGTTCCCTTGATGATGGCGTCCACACTTGTTGCATTTGGGCAGTTTCCCCGCATAACCACCCTGCTTGTTACCCGAAGAAGAAGAACCCCCATTATCAAACCTCTTACCCTGCTGTGTTGGCCCAGATCCTTTCCCGTCATTTTCCCACTTGCGCTTGTTGTTCTCTGGGGCCTTAACAGTCGAACCCTTTGCAGGCAAAATACCCTCATTCACCTTTAAGTTGGTCATCCTATGTGCCGATCGGACTACCTCTGCATACGTAGGATGATTTCCCGCAGCCACTAACCCTGCAATTTCCGGTACTAACCCCGAGACATAGTGTTCAATCCTACGGTATTCTGGCACATGCAGATCGGGACACAGCACTGCCAACTCATTCCGCCTCACAGTATACTTCTCAATTTCCGACCCAGTCATCTTGAGGTTCCATACCTCGTGCTCCAGCTTCTGTATCTCTTCCCTCGGACAATACTCACGCTTCAGCAACTGCACAAAATTCTCCCATGGCATAGCATATGCCTCCCCAATACCCATATTCTGGGTGATGCCATTCCACCAAGTCAATGCCACATCCTGGAATAACGCAGCAGCATACTTAACCCGATCTTCCGGGAGACAGTTACACATCAGAAATACTGACTCCACTTTCTCCAGCCACCTAAGCAAGCTCACCGCACCCTCAGTGCCAGAGAATTCCTGGGGTTTACAGTCCCGGAACATCTTGTAGGTGCACATGGGTGGGGGTGGGTTAACAGGACCACCTGAAATGAAACGTATGAGAAACCACGAAGAATGTAAACAAGGTTCACCAATGAGGCAAAGAAAATGGATAAATCAACTTACCACCACCGTTGTGCCCTAACTGAAAGGCAGCTTGGAGTAAGTTGTTCAGATCAGCCTGCGATAGGTTAATACCTCCACCACGACCACCAGCACCACCGCGACCACCACCACGTCCACCATTGCGACCACCTCCACGTCCTCCTCGTACTCCAGACATGATTCTGGCAGAAAGAACGAGAAAATTTAGTTTCGCAGATAAAGATAACCACTAATGTTCACAAGATCAAAGCTAGATCCAATCCAGGACTATCCCTTCAAACCCAGAGTTCACCAGGGCTTCCATGCATTTCGGTTTATGATTTTGTGTGCACCCAAAATGATAAACCGCTCTACATGGTCCTCCAAGTGTTCTCCTAGTTCAAAGTTCAAATCACCGAACATAGACTCTTAGCTACACACCGTAATACTACGGTAGTTTATGGCAAGTGTTTCTATTGGAGTATGAAAGGGAGATGTCCGAGTCTTGGACAAATCTCAAGAGTACACGATTTACTCCAATATACTACCCCGCCTAGAAAGTACGTAACCCGACCCAAGATAGAACGGATGATGTAACGTAGAAAGACCAACAATTTAGAGACACCCCGACAAGACCATACGTAAACCACCATAATGTTTAGTACCATGTGATCGTCTAGTGTGTGCGACTCGGCTATAGACTAGACTCTACATGCAGTCCTAGTTCACTATAACCATTGGCTCTGATACCAATCTGTCACACCCTCAAAATCCACTTGCGGAGTCTTACCGCGAGGCGCATGACAAACCAGGATCCAAACCAACGATCACAATAAACAAATCTAAATGAATATAAATGCAATTTCAAAACATAGTTTAAAATCCCGTTTACAGCGGAAGCTTATTCAAAACAGTATCTCAACAGTGAAACAATAGTTCAACGTTTATACGACCATGCAACCCTAGTTAGACGCCGTGCAGACGCGTGCGCCCTAGTCCAGTCGTGCTACCTTAGCGACCTGAGAAAACATGTAAAAGTTTACGTCAGCACAAAAATGCTGGTGAGTTTACAGGTTTTGTATCCAAGTACCAAGTCAACCTGTCCATACTATAACAAATCGAAAACCAGTATACGCTAGCTAGGCGTACGTTTTGTTACTACCACGATTGGAAAACCATTACTAACTCGAATACCAGATGTTGTGCCCGAAAAGTACCAGTTGTTCCTGTTGTTCCTGTTTGAGACAATATGCACTCGCCCGGCCCTCCAAGCCGACGAGCGGGGTTGGTCACTCCCAATAGCGCTATTCACATTTCCCCGTTGTGCAAACCCGCACATTCATGGTTCCCCCCGGGACTTCCAAAGATCGTGTAGTACACAATAGAAACCCATAGTATGACAGTAATTACCAAATAATCGTTTTAACACATGTTTTCTCCCCCGAAAGTATAAAACCAGTTTAAAAGAGGGGCCGTAAACTCACCTTAAGTTGCGTTACTCCTTAACCCGAGTAAACTCAGCTGCTATGCTAGTCCCGTAAGCGGCGACCTAACATATGACAGTTACAAGTACTTAGACTAATAACCCGCAGGTTAATTAGTCCCTAGATGTCCAGACCATAACCAAGTTCGTTTGAAAACACCGTGACTGTTTAACTGACCCAAAGTACAAGACTCGACATCCCATTGGTGACCCGAGACTCCCCGTGTTATGTTTATGCTCTCAAACATGCAATCATGCAATCACACTTAACATACGTTAACGCACACCAAGTTATAGCACATAGTTCACGTATCACCGAATTACATCCAAACATATGTTACCAAGTTATTAGATATGTCACGAGGTTCCTAGCATGTTACTACATGTCAAATCGGGTCTCGAAATGCTAATTTACACTTACAGCAGCAGTACACGCGATTAGGAAAAGTAAACTAGCCTTTAGGACTAATTGCATATAAAAACTAGCAATCAGGGCTGATTGCATATAAAAACTAGCAATCAGGGCTGATTGCATATAAGTTCATGTGATTAGGGCTGATTGCATATAAGTTCATGTGATTAGGGCTGATTGCATATAAGTTCATGTGATTAGGGCTGATTGCATATAAGTTCATGCGATTAGGGCTGATCGCATGTAAGTTCATGCGATTGGGCTGATCGCATGTAAGTTCATGCGATTGGGCCCTGATTGCATGAAAAACTGGCGATTAGCAATCCTAATCGCCTGTAACCTTGCTGTTCCAGTTTTTCGCGCGTTTAACGCTCCAAATCAGATCCAGAACGTGTGTAACTACCCAATATCATCCCAAACACTATCCTAAACATGTTTCAACCAAAACCCTTCGTTTTGCCTCGTATTATCAGCCCTGCATGCAATCACGTAATCCAAACACCATTCACATAGCATGCAATCATCATACTAACATGCATAGTAATAACCCTAATAATCAATTACTCAGATATTATCATCATAACATTAATATTATTCTGATTTAACCTAGTAATATGTTAATCCATCATTATAAATCATAAAAACCCTAGCTTTCTAATCATAAACACCCATAACACATGTATACTAGTTAGAATCCGATTAACAACCCTTATTAACGATTTTCAGAAAGCTTTTTTTCGTTTTAGAACAGGTCTGGACCATTAGGGATTGATTAAAAACGTTTATAAAGATTCATGGATGGAAACCAAACCTTAGAATTGTGAAAGAATGAAGGATTATGCTTGAATCCTTGTGTTTTGATCAAAAATCGCGTTCCAGAGGTTGTGTGTGTGTTGGGGCAGGTTATGGGACGACTAGGGTTTGTATAATGAAGTTTATGAGGTCAAGTATGGTATTTATAGTCGTTTTTAGTCGTCCAGCACGTAACATGCGATTATGCAGCTTTACACGCGATCAGGAAGCCTAATCGCATGTAAGTTCATGCGATTGGGGCCTAATCGCATGAACAGTCATGCGATCAGTCCCCCTACTCGCCCCATATGAGCCTACTCGCCTCCCTTATGGGCGATTAGGCTTGCCTAATCGCCTATAGGGGCTGGTTTCTTGCGTTTTGTGCGTTAAACCCCGTTTTAACATATGTTAACACATATTCACATACCGACAAGTCACATAATGATTGTAAACACATAACACATGTAAATACACATATTCACCCTCGTTCACCAATTCCCGGGACTCGAGACTCGTATGTTCCGTATGCCCTGACGATCCTACAAATCGTCACCGTTTGTACACTTGGTTAAGGACTGACATCTAATGAACCTCTAGACCAACATCCAATGATCCTCTAGACTAAACCGATAGTTCCCGAACCATAACCCGACTTAACTAACCCAGTTAAGTACAATATACGCGTGACTCGCTAAGGTAGACTTTCATCTAGACAACGTTGTTAACCAGAATTTGCCGGGTGTCACATCATCCCCACGTTAAAAGAATTTTCGTCCCGAAAATTGCACAAGTACCAAAAGAACAAGGAAATAACGAAGGGAACAAACAAAAGATAGAAATCAAAAGAGAGATTTACCCGAGTTGTCACATCATCCCCACGTTAAAAGGAATCTCGCCCCGAGATTCATTCAGCTGCAGAAGAGACATATCTCGACTCGAACGCTTCCTTAGGAAAGAGGTGAGGATATTTAGACTTCATCTGATCCTCCCGTTCCCACGTATACTCTGGTCCCCGGTTCGAGTTCCACCGAACCTTAACGATACGAATCTTGCTGTGACGTAGGCTACGAATCTTGTAATCAAGGATCTCCACAGGTTCTTCCACAATCCGAAGACGATCATCAACCTTGATCTCTTCCAGTGGAACGATGAGAGACTCGTCAGCCAGACACTTCTTCAAGTTTGACACGTGGAAGATGTTATGTACGTTACCGAGCTCCGTCGGTAAATCAAGACGATATGCCACCGGTCCAATCCGTTCCAGGATCGTAAATGGTCCGACATACCGTGGGTTGAGTTTGCCACGCTTCCCAAAGCGTATGACGCCCTTCCACGGTGAGACTTTTAGAAGTACTTTGTCATTAACTTGGAATTCCAATGGTTTGCGACGCTGATCGGCATAACTCTTTTGCCGGTCCCGTGCCGCTGCCAACCGGTTACGAATCTGTATGATCTTTTCCGAAGTTTCGTACACTAGTTCAGGCCCAGTGAGTTGACTCTCACCCACTTCAGCCCAACAAAGAGGAGAACGGCATTTCCGTCCGTATAGTGCCTCGAACGGAGCCGCCTTGATGCTCGTGTGATAACTGTTGTTGTACGAGAATTCTACTAACGGTAGATGAGCTTCCCAACCTTTGCCAAAATCAATCACACATGCCCGCAGCATATCTTCTAAAGTTTGAATCGTGCGCTCACTCTGACCGTCAGTCTGTGGATGATAAGCTGTACTCATGTCTAGTTGGGTACCCAAAGCCTTGTGCAAAGACTTCCAGAAGTGCGAAGTAAAATGGGAGTCACGATCCGAGATAATAGAAACTGGCACCCCGTGTTTAGAAACAACTTCCTTCAGGTAAAGACGAGCCAAACGATCCATGGTGTCGGTCTCCTTAATAGCAAGAAAATGGGCTGATTTCGTCAACCGATCGACAATCACCCATATCTTGTCATTCCCGCTTGGTGATTTAGGAAGTTGTGTGACAAAATCCATAGTAATTCGTTCCCATTTCCATTCCGGGATTTCAGGTTGTTGTAAGAGACCCGACGGTTTCTGGTATTCCACCTTGACCTTAGCACAGGTCAAGCATTTGCTCACGTATGAGGCTATATCCGACCTCATGTTTGGCCACCAGTAAAGCACCTTCAGATCTTGGTACATCTTATCCGAACCAGGATGAATAGAATACCGGGACTTATGAGCCTCATCAAGGACAAGCTCCCGTAGTCCCCCGAATAAAGGAACCCATATGCGTTCTGCGAAGTAGTGCAGGCCATCAGGCCTTCGCTCGAGGTGCTTGTCGGCACCGTGCATAGTTTCAGCTTTAAGGTTTTCCTCCTTCAAAGCTTCTAACTGGGCAGAACGGAGTTGATCAGGTAGGGATGAATGAATGGTGAGCTGCAATGCCCGAACGCGACGAGGCTTAGTCGATTCCTTCCTGCTCAAGGCGTCTGCTACAACATTCGCCTTGCCAGGATGGTACTTAATAGCACAATCATAATCGTTCAGGAGTTCAATCCAACGACGCTGCCGTATGTTCAAGTGTTGTTGGTCGAAAATGTGTTGGAGACTCTTGTGATCGGTGTAGATGGTGCATTTGGTACCGTACAAGTAATGTCTCCAAATTTTCAACGCGAATACCACGGCACCCAACTCCAAGTCATGGGTGGTGTAGTTCTTCTCGTGCACCTTGAGTTGACGAGAAGCATACGCAATCACCTTCTCGCGTTGCATCATCACACAACCGAGACCATGAATAGAAGCATCACAGTAAACAACGAAATCATCAGGGCCTTCAGGTAAGGACAAAATAGGAGCAGAACAAAGTTTAGACTTCAGTTCTTCAAACGCTGACTCTTGTGGTTCACCCCAGTCGAATTTCCTATCCTTCTGCGTGAGAGTGGTCAGGGGTTGAGCGATCTTCGAGAACCCCTGAATGAAACGACGATAGTAGCCCGCAAGGCCTAGGAATTGCCGCACCTCAGTTGGCGTCTTTGGTGCTCCCCAGTCCTTGATCGCTTCGATCTTAGCTGGATCGACATGAATTCCTAATTCATTAACCACATGTCCTAGGAACTGAACTTCGCGTAACCAAAAGTCACACTTTGAGAACTTGGCGTAAAGTTGTTCCCGTCGCAAGAGTTCCAAAACTAACCGCAGATGTTCCCCGTGTTCGGTCTCGTTCTTGGAGTAGATCAGAATGTCATCAATAAACACAATGACGAACTTGTCAAGATATGGTTTGCAAACGCGGTTCATCAAATCCATGAAAACCGCCGGTGCGTTCGTAAGACCGAAAGGCATGACCAAGAATTCGAAATGGCCATAACGTGTTCGAAAGGTAGTCTTGGCAACGTCAGCCTCCCTGACGCGCAGCTGGTGATAACCGGACCTCAAGTCAATCTTGGAATAATAACTAGAACCCTGAAGCTGGTCGAATAGATCATCAATACGTGGAAGAGGATAACGGTTCTTGACGGTCAATTTGTTCAGTTCTCTGTAGTCCACACACAATCGGAAACTTCCATCCTTCTTCTTAACAAATAGAATCGGGGCTCCCCAAGGGGAAGAACTTGGCCTGATGAAACCCTTGTCCAAGAGTTCCTGTAACTGACTAGACAATTCCTGCATCTCGGGAGGTGCAAGACGATAGGGGGCCCGAGCAATAGGAGCAGCCCCTGGTACAAGATCAATACCGAACTCGACTTGACGATGAGGAGGAAGACCAGATAAATCATCGGGAAAAACATCAGGAAACTCGCGTACCACCGGAATGTCGTCGATCTTCTTCTCATCACTAGAGGAAACAGATAAAAGCGCCAAAACGGCTGGATAACCCTTTCGAAGACACTTAAGGGCTTTCATGCTAGAGATGATGTTTAGCGGAACACCACCCTTGATACCGTACACAGAAAGGAATTCTCCATCAGGGAGAGGAATCCGAATAACCTTATCGTAACAGACAATCTCCGCGCGATACAAAGATAACCAATCCATTCCTACCACAACGTCAAAACTACCCAATGGTACCGGCATAAGGTCGATGGGGAATGATAAACCCGACAACTCTAATTGACATTCCCGAAGGATACTAGTAGCTTCAATCGTTTTCCCGTCAGCCAACTCAATAATATACTTGGTCTCTAATGGTACGGGTACTACATCTAGCAGTCGACTAACATCCAAGGATACAAAACTCTTGTCGGCACCAGAATCAAATAACACACTAACAGAACGATTATTGAGAAGAAACGTACCGGTGACTGTGTCAGGGTCCTGTCTAGCCTCAGCGGCTCCAATGACGAAGGCACGTGCATTTCTGCCGCCGCCCCCGTTGTTCCCATTTCCGTTGTTTCCACCCTGCTTCAGTTTTGGGCAATCCTTCTTGTAATGCCCAGTCTCTCCACAATTGTAACATCCTTGTTTTCCTGTAGTCCCCTGAGTAGTCGGAGCTGAGTTAGTAGTCGGGGCCTGGGTCGATATAAGTGTAACCCGACAATCTTTAGCATAATGCCCTGTTCGCTGGCAGCGGTGACAACGGTTAATGTCGCAGTTCCCTTGATGATGGCGTCCACACTTGTTGCATTTGGGCAGTTTCCCCGCATAACCACCCTGCTTGTTACCCGAAGAAGAAGAACCCCCATTATCAAACATCTTACCCTGCTGTGTTGGCCCAGATCCTTTCCCGTCATTTTCCCACTTGCGCTTGTTGTTCTCTGGGGCCTTAACAGTCGAACCCTTTGCAGGCAAAATACCCTCATTCACCTTTAAGTTGGTCATCCTATGTGCCGATCGGACTACCTCTGCATACGTAGGATGATTTCCCGCAGCCACTAACCCTGCAATTTCCGGTACTAACCCCGAGACATAGTGTTCAATCCTACGGTATTCTGGCACATGCAGATCGGGACACAGCACTGCCAACTCATTCCGCCTCACAGTATACTTCTCAATTTCCGACCCAGTCATCTTGAGGTTCCATACCTCGTGCTCCAGCTTCTGTATCTCTTCCCTCGGACAATACTCACGCTTCAGCAACTGCACAAAATTCTCCCATGGCATAGCATATGCCTCCCCAATACCCATATTCTGGGTGATGCCATTCCACCAAGTCAATGCCACATCCTGGAATAACGCAGCAGCATACTTAACCCGATCTTCCGGGAGACAGTTACACATCAGAAATACTGACTCCACTTTCTCCAGCCACCTAAGCAAGCTCACCGCACCCTCAGTGCCAGAGAATTCCTGGGGTTTACAGTCCCGGAACATCTTGTAGGTGCACATGGGTGGGGGTGGGTTAACAGGACCACCTGAAATGAAACGTATGAGAAACCACGAAGAATGTAAACAAGGTTCACCAATGAGGCAAAGAAAATGGATAAATCAACTTACCACCACCGTTGTGCCCTAACTGAAAGGCAGCTTGGAGTAAGTTGTTCAGATCAGCCTGCGATAGGTTAATACCTCCACCACGACCACCAGCACCACCGCGACCACCACCACGTCCACCATTGCGACCACCTCCACGTCCTCCTCGTACTCCAGACATGATTCTGGCAGAAAGAACGAGAAAATTTAGTTTCGCAGATAAAGATAACCACTAATGTTCACAAGATCAAAGCTAGATCCAATCCAGGACTATCCCTTCAAACCCAGAGTTCACCAGGGCTTCCATGCATTTCGGTTTATGATTTTGTGTGCACCCAAAATGATAAACCGCTCTACATGGTCCTCCAAGTGTTCTCCTAGTTCAAAGTTCAAATCACCGAACATAGACTCTTAGCTACACACCGTAATACTACGGTAGTTTATGGCAAGTGTTTCTATTGGAGTATGAAAGGGAGATGTCCGAGTCTTGGACAAATCTCAAGAGTACACGATTTACTCCAATATACTACCCCGCCTAGAAAGTACGTAACCCGACCCAAGATAGAACGGATGATGTAACGTAGAAAGACCAACAATTTAGAGACACCCCGACAAGACCATACGTAAACCACCATAATGTTTAGTACCATGTGATCGTCTAGTGTGTGCGACTCGGCTATAGACTAGACTCTACATGCAGTCCTAGTTCACTATAACCATTGGCTCTGATACCAATCTGTCACACCCTCAAAATCCACTTGCGGAGTCTTACCGCGAGGCGCATGACAAACCAGGATCCAAACCAACGATCACAATAAACAAATCTAAATGAATATAAATGCAATTTCAAAACATAGTTTAAAATCCCGTTTACAGCGGAAGCTTATTCAAAACAGTATCTCAACAGTGAAACAATAGTTCAACGTTTATACGACCATGCAACCCTAGTTAGACGCCGTGCAGACGCGTGCGCCCTAGTCCAGTCGTGCTACCTTAGCGACCTGAGAAAACATGTAAAAGTTTACGTCAGCACAAAAATGCTGGTGAGTTTACAGGTTTTGTATCCAAGTACCAAGTCAACCTGTCCATACTATAACAAATCGAAAACCAGTATACGCTAGCTAGGCGTACGTTTTGTTACTACCACGATTGGAAAACCATTACTAACTCGAATACCAGATGTTATGCCCGAAAAGTACCAGTTGTTCCTGTTGTTCCTATTTGAGACAATATGCACTCGCCCGGCCCTCCAAGCCGACGAGCGGGGTTGGTCACTCCCAATAGCGCTATTCACATTTCCCCGTTGTGCAAACCCGCACATTCATGGTTCCCCCGGGACTTCCAAAGATCGTGTAGTACACAATAGAAACCCATAGTATGACAGTAATTACCAAATAATCGTTTTAACACATGTTTTCTCCCCCGAAAGTATAAAACCAGTTTAAAAGAGGGGCCGTAAACTCACCTTAAGTTGCGTTACTCCTTAACCCGAGTAAACTCAGCTGCTATGCTAGTCCCGTAAGCGGCGACCTAACATATGACAGTTACAAGTACTTAGACTAATAACCCGCAGGTTAATTAGTCCCTAGATGTCCAGACCATAACCAAGTTCGTTTGAAAACACCGTGACTGTTTAACTGACCCAAAGTACAAGACTCGACATCCCATTGGTGACCCGAGACTCCCCGTGTTATGTTTATGCTCTCAAACATGCAATCATGCAATCACACTTAACATACGTTAACGCACACCAAGTTATAGCACATAGTTCACGTATCACCGAATTACATCCAAACATATGTTACCAAGTTATTAGATATGTCACGAGGTTCCTAGCATGTTACTACATGTCAAATCGGGTCTCGAAATGCTAATTTACACTTACAGCAGCAGTACACGCGATTAGGAAAAGTAAACTAGCCTTTAGGACTAATTGCATATAAAAACTAGCAATCAGGGCTGATTGCATATAAAAACTAGCAATCAGGGCTGATTGCATATAAGTTCATGTGATTAGGGCTGATTGCATATAAGTTCATGTGATTAGGGCTGATTGCATATAAGTTCATGCGATTAGGGCTGATCGCATGTAAGTTCATGCGATTGGGCTGATCGCATGTAAGTTCATGCGATTGGGCCCTGATTGCATGAAAAACTGGCGATTAGCAATCCTAATCGCCTGTAACCTTGCTGTTCCAGTTTTTCGCGCGTTTAACGCTCCAAATCAGATCCAGAACGTGTGTAACTACCCAATATCATCCCAAACACTATCCTAAACATGTTTCAACCAAAACCCTTCGTTTTGCCTCGTATTATCAGCCCTGCATGCAATCACGTAATCCAAACACCATTCACATAGCATGCAATCATCATACTAACATGCATAGTAATAACCCTAATAATCAATTACTCAGATATTATCATCATAACATTAATATTATTCTGATTTAACCTAGTAATATGTTAATCCATCATTATAAATCATAAAAACCCTAGCTTTCTAATCATAAACACCCATAACACATGTATACTAGTTAGAATCCGATTAACAACCCTTATTAACGATTTTCAGAAAGCTTTTTTTTCGTTTTAGAACAGGTCTGGACCATTAGGGATTGATTAAAAACGTTTATAAAGATTCATGGATGGAAACCAAACCTTAGAATTGTGAAAGAATGAAGGATTATGCTTGAATCCTTGTATTTTGATCAAAAATCGCGTTCCAGAGGTTGTGTGTGTGTTGGGGCAGGTTATGGGACGACTAGGGTTTGTATAATGAAGTTTATGAGGTCAAGTATGGTATTTATAGTCGTTTTTAGTCGTCCAGCACGTAACATGCGATTATGCAGCTTTACACGCGATCAGGAAGCCTAATCGCATGTAAGTTCATGCGATTGGGGCCTAATCGCATGAACAGTCATGCGATCAGTCCCCCTACTCGCCCCATATGAGCCTACTCGCCTCCCTTATGGGCGATTAGGCTTGCCTAATCGCCTATAGGGGCTGGTTTCTTGCGTTTTGTGCGTTAAACCCCGTTTTAACATATGTTAACACATATTCACATACCGACAAGTCACATAATGATTGTAAACACATAACACATGTAAATACACATATTCACCCTCGTTCACCAATTCCCGGGACTCGAGACTCGTATGTTCCGTATGCCCTGACGATCCTACAAATCGTCACCGTTTGTACACTTGGTTAAGGACCGACATCTAATGAACCTCTAGACCAACATCCAATGATCCTCTAGACTAAACCGATAGTTCCCGAACCATAACCCGACTTAACTAACCCAGTTAAGTACAATATACGCGTGACTCGCTAAGGTAGACTTTCATCTAGACAACGTTGTTAACCAGAATTTGCCGGGTGTCACAGATGAACTATTGTCCTGTTATGCATGTAAGTCAAGTCATCATTGTTGTAACCTATGAAGACAATACATATGAACTTTATGTTTACTGAAAAACCACAATTTATTACCTGATCATCAGTTGCATCAATGCTCGAATCAGACAATGGAGGACCCTGTCAGATTTAATACTTAAGGAAGAGCAACACTTGGATCAAAACAATAATAATTTAAAATAGGTGAAACAATGATAAAACTATAGAAAAAAAAACAACATTTTCTTGAGGTTACAATATAAAAAAACTTTACGTGATGCATTCGCCAAAGCTGCATCCTAAACCAATAAAACTATGCCAATGGTTTTTCACAAGTCCAAAATAAATCATATGATACTTGAGGTGCGCGTCTAGTTAGCATCAAAATAGCCAATTATAGATTTATCACTTAGAAGAAATTTATATTCGTGAGTAGATCATCATCAAGATTATATTAGAAAGATAGAGGTGAAGACACTACAATTTGGTCGGGTGGCCTTATGGTCATTTGTCCTGCACACACATGTCTCAGGATAATAATCTATAGGGCTGCCCTTTTTAACTGAGACCTGATAACCGAACTCGACCTGCCTTAATGATGGCAAAAGGCAACAACACTTGGTATTCGGACAATTATGAACTTTGCATCAACTTCTGTATATCGTCCACCTCTGTATTCAATACAAAGGTTGACTAACTTAACTACCTCAACTCATTAATCAACAAATGACACAATTTAAAATAGAACATCCTCTTACCCGATAGTATCCGATCAGTAAATTCTCAATCTTCACACAATATATGTATTCCACAAAACAAATTAACTTCTGGTCACTTATGTAAACATACAAGAATAGCAACAAATAAAGTCGAGTTCTTTTGCTGGCTTAGCAAAGTCAACCAACACTTGTTCTTTGAATGGACGGTTTTATCAATGCATCGTCTTCCGGTCAGTTATGTTTGACCTTCATGAAGTGCAAACTTGTGAGAACCAATTTCTTTGAAAATTCAATTTTTGTTATAAGAGCATAGATTTAGTGTGATTATGATAGTAACATTAGAATAATTCAAAAAAGTAAAAAAAAAAATAGACCACTTATGAATCTGGTCACAGTTGAGACCCGCGTCCCAAACTGCTTGTCCGACCGCTCAAGTTGTAGGCGATATGAATATGTTTCTTCTGCGAACATGAATGCCACCTTTCCAGGCTCCAGCAACTTCGAGCCACCATGTTTGCTGCAAAGAGTCCACAAAACGAAACCGGTAACCGTGGGTTAACACGAAACCAAGAAAAAGAAATAGTTATTTTATTAATTCAGTAGTTTATAAAGCAGTAACATCAAACACACTTACCTATATGAATTAGTGGATCGTAAGTTGTTAACACATAAAATACATTACAGAAGCACAATTATCGGTTCAAAACAACTCAATTGCCAATTTTCAAAACATATAACACACACCAAACCATAAATATATGAAGATAATGACATATAATACCTAAAAACTGGGGTGCTCAACGGATCGAGGCAAACCGGGCAATCCAACATATCACGATTGGTCCACACCTCCTCCATTTGCATTGTTAAACACTGGCGAAGCAGGCAAGAAAATCCGATTTGCAGTAACAACATTTGCTAGAAAACTGAAAAGTGCAGGTTATAAAAGACAAAAAAAAATTGTGAATACAATTTCAAAATCTCAATTATAAGAAATTAATGTGATTGTGATTACCATTAAAAGGAACAATAACCAACTCGCTACATAAAAGGCAACTCATAAAAAATAGCATATCGGTGAGGGCTCAGGAAAAAAATAAACAAAAATGAACAAAATCGTCATATACCTCTACAATGAAACATCAAATCGCATGGCTTGATCAGTAGTTCGCTAACGATGATGAACTTACAAGCGCATAGAGACCAATATATTGAATAATTACATTGACTTCACAAATTTCACAACTCGATTCTCATTTTTAAATTAACTGTATGAAAAAATAAATACCTTAGAGTGCTTGTTTGGAGGATCGTGGTGAGCAAATTCGTCTGCCCAACACCGCTTCGAATAAGATTTGAACGTTGATGTTTTTTTATTAGCTGAACCCTCGATCCGGTGAACGGTTCTTAAAGCGTTCTCGTTCTGCTGCACCCAGATCTCCCATCGTAATACTCCAAAGAAAACCTACTTCTCTATGTTTACATATGAATCGTCCTGTGTAACTTCCAATGAACATAAGTCTCCGTAACTGCAGGAGCTTATTAATGAAAGTATAAAAGACTTATTTACCCCTAAATTTTTGTTAACTCATGCATCATAGTTTGTACCTTATGCAATTGTAATTGTACTACTTAAGTTTTAAGAAGTCCTTGCCTCATGCATTATAATATAGTATAGATTGTATTGGTGAGCATACCCTGTTTGCATATGTATATAATAGATTTAAAAGTGGTTGTATGCCTTTTGTTATTTCGTTCCTTCTTAGATTCTTACAATGTTCATAAATTGACGTGTGTAGCATACACATATAGTAATATGGGATTTACTTTTTTCATCGTGCTATATTTGTTATGTTTTAATGAAAGGTATTAGTTGTTTATTAATGTAGGATTTCTAGCTTTAACTTTCATATGCACAGTTTTACATTGGATGAATATGCAAGTGTCAAAAACAGTAGAACTCTAAATTAAATGTTTGCAGCTGGTTATTGTATTGCTTAATTGGAATTGTTGAAAAATGCATTTTAAAAGAACTTGAAACTATCATATGCAATGAACCACGACACGCTATTGAAATTATAACACTTAAAAAAACCCACGGTTTTGCTATTTTTTCATGCTATCTACACGAAACTATCATATGCAATGAACCACGACGTACATGTTAGTTTCATCATTAACTTTAAGTTTTTCTACACATGTACGCTCATGTATTTGATTTGTTTAAGAGTGCATATCATAATCAAGTTCTCGCCCTAGTAGTAACAAATATAGCATGCTCACCTTACATGTAACTTACCATGATGATTATCATGCTCACATGCTCTTCACAACTTTCTTTTGCTTTGGCAGTTACGGGTCCGTAACGAGCAATGTGTGAGCTATGTGTTAAGTAATTGTTTTTCGCATACTAACACACCCTCCCAGCCAAGAATTTTACCAGTTGTAAGTGTATGCAATAAGTGGACGGTATACGTTCCTCTCAACACGTGGATTTGAAAAGATCATTGTACTCCTAAATTCACAGTAGTAAACAAACGTTGTTAATTCGCAGCCTCGATTACTTTGGTTATACAATGAACTTTGAAACCAGTAGTTATAGCCCTCAAACAAGAATTTTGTTCCCTTTTCAATCCAGTCTTAAGGGCATGTCAAAACTATGTCACTAATAGTTACTTTGTGTTTGCTTGCAACTAACACACGAGTTACTCCTTTGGAACCCAACAACTACAACATACAAGCATTTTTCATCATAACAAATCATTTACAAAACACCACACACACAACGAACCCTAACAACTATGAGGCAACAAAAAGAAACGTGCCCACAACAACGTGCAGACATTCCTACAAGTTATATATGATACCTGGGTAAAGTCGAAACACTAAAAACTTAATGGGTTAAATTTTAAAACTTGTAAAATGGAGTGTGTTGATTATATTAATAAGAACATAAGGTATAAACATAAAAATTAATCATGTGTACGTGATATGCTTAACCATTCAGGAACCTCAGTAATGGAAGATACCATCATCTTGATTGGGTTCCCTTTAGTGTGTACAGTAATGATGGCTAATGATCACATGGTGATCGTTTGAGAGGGAGGGGTAGGCGGCGGCTTTAGGGTTATGGTGTTATGTCATTATATCAAAACATCAACCTCTATCCCTCTATTTATACACACAGGGGACACCCTAATAAGGCCCATCTAATGACAAGTCCGTCCATCAAAGACATGTCTGTTATTGGGCTTAGGATAATATTAATAATTGATCATCATTATATAAATGATTATAATGGCTATCGATAAATATACAAACGTCACGTATATTTATTCCAACATTCTCCCACTTAGCCGAGTAATCATTTATTATGAGTATTACGTAATTCTGCAGAGATTAATACTCATTTTAGTTCTAAACCCAAAATGTAGCAGAGAAATACAGCCGTTAAGTCTTTATTCGACTTAGGACCCCCATTAATCATACTACATCCAAATTTAAAACTTAACATTAGGATCAATTAACGTTATGCCCTTAGTTGATTTGTTATATTATTATCTTTATGCCATTATGCTAGCTTAGCATACTAATAGACAAACAAATCATAATGAGGAAAAATTAATCATTAGTCATAAGTCATTCATAGTACGATATGCAGTTGTACATGGTCATTAGTAATACCCTTTTCTCTTAGTTGGCCCTTAGTGAGACTTTATGGGTAATAGACCTTTAGTTATTGGATCCATAAGCATATCATGAATGCATTCGATACAAAATCCTGATTTCCTCTATTTGTTCTTAACATAAGCGAACAATAATTTCGTATCGAACTCTAGTGCAGCTCCTCTCAAACTGTTACTATTTGAGAAATTATGGTAGCTGACTTTATCACAGTAAGTCTTCAACTTAGTATTTATATGGAGTTAATAAGTTATGAGTCAACTGATAAATTTAGCAACAACATTTAATGACCATTATGTTGTGATTTGCAACACATTATGTCATGATAACTTAGGTTGTTGTTAATTGTTCCTTATGACTCCTCCATAAGATAGTTATGTCTGCTAACGTTATAATATATACCCACGAAATTGACATTTGATTTCCTTTGAATATAACAAAGTTAGAGTAAGAGTAGTCAATCACTTTAGGTTCTCACTTCTTCTTTAGATTATAGTCTCTTGTTTCTTAAAGATATTGTAATGTTCCATTAGATGCTTTTCATCAATGTAGACAAGTCTAGTATCAAGCAATACGAACAATATCATAAACAAACATAGACTTAAATTTACATCAGTCTTCTAATTAATGAAGCATAAAATGATAATCTCAAATTATCCTATTATCCTCTAAAAGAGAGCAATGTTGTATGTTACACACTTAAGGACCCACTTAGAGTAAAACCTATGGGATGAAACTAATATCCCGTTGGGTCTATCTCGGTATATTTTGATTCCTGTCACGTAAGAGGAATCCCCGATGTTCATCATGTCAAAATTATGCATGAACAATGCTTTGACTTAGGTAACATATACTTGTCAAGAGAAACGTCATCTATGTAAGGACAAGTTTTCATTAGTTGTTCCCACTCATCTTGAGGTAGGTTCTTTAATCCACTTAGTTCTTGTTGAAGAGTAATTTCATTATGATTCAAACACATTTTATGCTTGCATCAACCCATACATGGATCTTATTGACTTACAGACTAAGTGTTCTTAACCTTCAGTTTAGAACTTTCAGGTTGCTTAATGAACATGTAGGTCAATGTTATGGAAAGTTGTCTTAATGTCCATCTAATGTGGCTCTTAGTCATTATGAGCTACTGGGACGGTAATGATCCTCAAAGAAATCTTTTGTAATACAGATAAGAAGATTCTTTGATAATCTAATCCCTCATTGAGTATAATCTTTTACAATCAATCTTATCTAACAAAGTTCCCATTCGGATCTGGTTTAATTATGAATACCTTTAGGTTATTCAACCAAATCCCAAACGTTATTCTAATTTATGGAATTAAATTTTGCTAATAATAGCTTTATTCCATTTAGAAGATTGATTGATACTAATGATTTAATTAGAAGAGGTAGGATCGGTAATCTTTCCAAACATCCATTTTGTATTAGTCAGGTAGGTTACATAATCATCAAAGTTAGTGGGCTTTTAAACCCAGATGACCTCCTGATATGAACATTGGGTTTATTATGATACAAACTTAACTTTAGTTAAGTGTTTTTATTTTCAGGTATATAAGGAGCAACATTAGTTTCTAAGTGTGTAAGAGTTGGTGCAGTAAGGTGTACAAGAGGAATAATCGAAGTTAAATTCGGAGTTAAACTTAATGAGTCTCTCCCCCGCATCTTGTACTTCCGAAAAAGTCATAATAAGGACTTTACTGCTCCCACTTACCTTAGAGATCTTAATGAATTCAGCATGCTTAAGATCTAACATTTGGAAGATCCATAGATTTTAATAGAGAAAACAACCTAATGATGTTTATTGTCGATTCTCTTAAGGAGGATTACTTTAGTAAGAAATCTAAGTTCGCCCATATTTAGGCATCTACAAAACCTTGTTAGGAGTACGTTAAATGCTAAGGAGACAAGTTGTGATAGAGCGTTGTCTAGTGCAAGAGGTGTAATTTGAGGATAGATCAAATTTTCGTTCCCCCCACCTCTGTAACTTTTGCAAGTCATAAGTAGGACATCTAATGCTCCCACTAATCTTTTAGGTCTCTTAGTATCTCCACATAATAAGTTTTAATGATGCGTGTGAACGAGAATATTTCATATATTTTATACTTGATTTCCCTTATTTGTCCAGATTTCATAAGGTATTTTAAGGACATACTTAGAGGGAATCTCATTAAGTATATATGAATTGATTTCTTTAATACTTTTGGTCGGTAGGAAACGGAAAAGATACAATTAGATATTTATCTAAGCTCCACTGATGTCAATTAGTTATGACTTATGATGGAAACCCATTTATTCCTTTCGCCATTTAATGTTTAGGGCGTTTAACACATGCTATAAAGTCACTGAGAATGAGATTTGATAGCCAAGCATCCTTTAGTGACCTGTTCATGATTTCTCATGAAATTTTGGTCTTAGTGGATGAATTGCATGGGTCTCATTTTCCTTTGTTAAATTCTCATTTTCATGATAACAAAGTTGTGAAAAACGTTATTGGATCATCTAGTTTTATTTCATAAGGTTTCTATTCAGATAATGACAACAAACAATATGAGAGTTTAACTTAATAGTGGCTTTGGGTTGGTCATTAAAACCTTGTAACTGTCAAAAAAATTGTAGCTTTTAGTATTGATACTAAATTCTGAGTAATCTTAAGAATATCGTAAGGTATCATAAAGCTTCAACACTAAGATGAGTTATTAATGGTTAATAAACCCTTAATTTTGCCACCAACTCTCATCTTAAGTATTTGTTGAATTATGGTAAGGAAACGTGTAAAACTAGACTCAACCATCATGTGTTAATTGGAATTCATTAGCATTTATGGAGTTAAATATCCTTAATTAGGCACTACATATCTTAGCCAACCATTCTCCTTTTTTATGGGTAATCTTTTTGCTTATGCCTATGCTTAATGACACAGTTTTGCTTAATAAGACTTTCCCTTTGGAGAAACTTATAGCTGAAAGTAGTACTTGTATTTTGTTTCCAGACCTTATAATTATCTTCTCTATGATAATTATTCTTCCTCTTTTAGGTCTAATGGTAGTAAGGTGAATAACATCAACTTTTCTAGTTTAATGCGTTCTTTTCCTGTACGTAATTCGCTATCAACCCACTCATTTTACTTTGATATTTCTGAGTGTTATTAGTTGATTCATAATGCATCTAATCGTACTGATGAAAAAGTTATTATGCACTAGAAATTTATTGATTTTCATGTGTAACCCTTAGCTTTATGGGTCATGTTATTCAATATTAAGATGTATTCACAGATCCCATTTAACCATAGAGTTAGATTTATTTATTTCATGCTTCTTAAGAATTTGTTATTCTTTCATTTCCATAGATAATACATTAGTCCTAGGAATTTCAGAATCTTTAATAGCTCACCTGATAGGAATCAGTAAAGGCGTTCTTAATTACCATAAGAGACATTTTTATTCCACTTATTATGCTCATGTGTTATTCTGTAATACTTTATCAGATAGAGCGTAGGAATGTCATGTCTTAAGAGGTAACTTAATAAGAACAAAATTTAAGCAAACTCTTCTTAGTTTTGATAATTAGAGTGGATTACTTAGTTTTGAGATAGTAATTTATAGAAGAATGAGATATTAGTTTTGAGTTACGGGTATTGATGTAAGGCAAACTTAGATTATGATCATTATATTAATGAAGGATCATTAATTGTGAGGATCAATTTTGTAATGAAGACGTGATAATATCATAACACCAACATAAGCTACTTAAATAACATGCTCTAGCTTTGGCTATACGCTATTTATTTAAGTATTAAGTTGCTAACAGTGAATGTAACACATCACCTTTGGGCAGAAGTGAGACACTCAAAGTTCTAATGCAATACGCTCAGTTCACCAACATAATATGTTACACATCACCTTTGGGCAGAAGTGAAACCTTATGGCACTTATGTGAACGAGCTATAATGCTTAACGAGATCTTTATAACGAACTAATGTGACACATCACCTTTGGGCAGAAGTGACACCTCAAAATGTTATTGCAAGTTAAGCAAGGTTTTGCAATGTTTTGAATAAACTTGATACATTAGGTTTTATCAAAACTGTAAATTTTATTAGAGATCCCAAAAAACAATGGGTTCTCAGTAATCTTATGAGTTCCCGAAAAAGGAGAGTTCTCGAATTAGCTTATGAGTTCTCGAAATAATGGGTTCTCAAATAATTGAGTTCTCAAAAAAAATTATATGAGTTCTCGAATAGCATAAGGGGTTCTCGAAAAAATAATGAGTTCCCAGAAAACTTATGAGATCTCGAATAACATAAGGGGTTCTCGAAAGTGATGAGTTCCCGGAAAACTTATGAGATCTCGAATAAATTGTAAGTACTCGCAGGCTTAATGAGTTCTCAGATATCATAATGAGTTCTCGAATATAACTTATGTTTTCGGATAACTTTAACAGTTCTCGGATTCTTTAATAGTTCTCGAAAAATATTGGTTCTCGAATACATGATAGTTCTCGATAAATAAGATGGGTTCTTGGAAACATTATGGGTTCTCGAAAAACATTATGGTTTTCGAAGATGAAGACCTTGACCGAGAACTCCTGTCCGTGAACCTGATCGAAAGCTTTAAAACCGAGAACTTATACACCGAGTGTGACACCCGGCATGTTCGGCTTAAACATATTAGTAACATCTAAGTCTACCTTAGCGAGAAACGTTTGTAAACAAACTTAACTGGGTTAGTTGAGTCGGGTCAAGTTAGGATTGTCCAGGGTACAATGATCTGGAGGATCATTGGGAGTCGTTTTGGTAATACACTAGTACCGGGTTCCGTTGTTGGTGACATTACATGAACTAATTAAGTATATGTGTAGATTATGGGTCGTGTGGTGGATTATATACATAGATGTGTTTAAATGATGTGTAAATGATTATCTGTGCCTAAATGTGTTAAATATGGACTAAGGATGCATGCTTATGTGTTAGGATGTGTTAGAATGCGTTAAACACGACAAACTGGAAAACTAGTTAAAAAGGGGTTCTGGTTCGACCACTTCGAGTGGTCGAAGGAGAAGAAAAGGGTCTGGTTCGACCCATGCAAGTGGGCGAACCAGGGAAGTGGAAATTGAGAAATTTCCTTCGACCAAACAGGGCTCATTCGACCCTGTGAAAGGGGCGAAGGAGCCTACATTCGACCAAGGAGTTGGTGCGAAGGAAGACTAGTATAAATACCAACCTTTGTCATTTTTCATCATTTCACAAACCCTAACCGTCCCAAAACGCTCTCAAACGATCTTAAACACTAAGGAAGGAGTTTTTGCTCTTCTTTTTCATAATCTAGCCCATCTACAACATCTAAACAAGAATCCAAGGTGTGTTCATAATCCTAAATCTTTTAAAAGCATTTTAATTCGTTTTCATCTAACCCAAATTGTCCAGATCTGTTCTAAAGGTGTTTTTATGATTAAAAACCTTTTAAACATCTTTCTAAATCAAAACATGATCATTTAACATAGGTTTTCATAATGAATAACATGTGTTAGTTGTGTGTTATGTAGTGTTATGTGTTGTTCACTGAGTTGCTGCTATATCTATGATAGAAACATGATATAGGATTGCTGTTAATGATTGGATTATGGTTGTCTAGGGTTAAGATTGAGTATATTGATATTTGGGGGTTTTATGAGATTAATACTTGATGCATGAATGTTTATGATCAATAGAATGAATAAGAAAGATCGGATAATCGACAAACTGAGTATTTTGAGCTAAACATGAATCGATTTCAAAAGTTTCCAAATTGGGTAAATAATCCATGCATGAGAGTGATGTTTCCATAATCGTTACCATTTTGGGAAAGGGCTGAAACGGACGTATTATCGGGGGAAATCGATGGGGTTTTGTAGGGATAAGTTATTCATACTCGACTGCTGTGTTTGATGGTGTTTCGGGTCGTTTTGAATGTGTTTGAAGCGTTTTTAGGAAAAATAATACAACAGGGGCGAACCTGGCCTCCTTCGACCAGTCGATGGTGCGAAGGAGGGATCCAGGGTCGAACCTGGGATTTTTATGGGACGAATGAGAATAAACGGGCGAAGGAAGCATCAAACGGTCGAACGTACTATAAATGGTGCGAAGGAGACAAAAAGTTGCGAAGGAGACTCAAAACTGACTGGTTCGACCGTTCTGATGCAGAAATGAGATTTTTGATACAAACTAAGTGTTTTATGCTTGAACCTTGTGTGTAATCTATGTATACTTGATTAGTTAGGGTAATGGGTCACCAACGGGATGTCGGGTCGGTCTAGTGTGTCGGTTAAACATTTAATAACGTTTTAAAACATACTTGGTTACGATCTGGACAATCGGGGACTAGATAGCCTTATGGTTATTAGTCGGAACACTTATGTGAACATTTTGATAGATCTCCGGTAGAGGGATTATCAAGGGCTAAACATCTTTACTTATATTTGAAGAACGCAACTTAAGGTGAGTTCACGGCCCCACTTTTACTGCTTTAACTTTTGGGGGAGAAAACATGCGCTAAACTGTTTTGGTAACATATGTCATACTATGGTTTTAACTTATTATTGCTATACGATCTTTTGGAAAGTCCCGGGGGAAACCATGAATGTGCGGGTTTGCACAACGGGGGAAATGTGGATAGATCTATTGGGCGTGACCTGCCCCACTCGTCGGCTTGGAGGGCCGGGCGGGTGCATATTGTCTCGAACAGGTACATTGGTATCATGCTGAACATACGGGCTGCTTAAACATGCTGAACATTGCTAAACGTGTCTAGTAATGGTTTCCAATCGTAGTAGTAATGAAACATACGCCTAGCTAGCGTACTTGGTAACATTGATATAGTATGGACATGGTAACACTTTAGTAACATTTTTGAACAAACCTGTGAACTCACCAGCATTATATGTTGACATCTTTTTGGCATGTTTTTCTCAGGTCGCTAAGGTAGCAATGAACGGAACTAGGCGCACGGGTCTGCATTGGCGTCTAGATTTTAGTGCACGTTTTGTAATAATTGTCTTGGATACTTGGGAACACTGTTTTGTAGAGATTAAATTCTTTAAATGCTTCCGCTTATGAAATTTATGTTTTGGGTTTACGTACTTCATATAGTGTCGTTTATTGTGATCGTTGACTTGGATCCTGGTTTGTCATGCGCCTCGCGGTAAAACCCCGCATGTGGTAATTTGAGGGTGTGACAGATTGGTATCAGAGCCAATGGTTATAGTGAACTAGGACTGCATGTAGAGTCTGGTCTATAGCCGAGTCGCACACACTAGACGGTCACATACTCTGGGTCTATTAGTGGAATATGTACTAACGTTGTCGGGGTGTCCTTACATCATCATCATGTTTCCTTGTTACATCATCCGTTTTTAATTGGATTCTTACCTACTCTTGTCTTCTTCTTCTGGATTGAAGGAGGAGGGGTTGATTTGTTGGTTCTTGCACACACATGCCTTCTTACACTTGCACCTATTGCCACATAGGCGACAATGTTCGGTGACTGGGGTCTAGATTAGGGGTACATCTGGAGGACCATGTAGAGCAGTTTATCATTTCGGGTGCACACGAAATAATAAACTGGGATACATGAAAATCCCGACGGACTTCGAGTTTGGATGTATGGTCCTGAATTTGTCCCTAGGTTAACTCTTGTAAATTCCTAGTGGTTGATACTGGAAGTGAATCTGAATCCTTCGATTTCTTGGTTTGTTAGATCATGTCTGGTGCTCGTGGTGGTGGACGTCGTGGTGGAGGCGGTGGCCGTGCTGGCGGCGGTGGTCGTGCCGGAGGCGGTGGTCGTGGGAACATCAACATGACCCAAGCTGAGCTGAACAACTTGCTCCAGCAGCAAGTGAATATGGCTATGGCTAATTTCCAGGCTGGAATTAACGCCATGGGTGGTGAGTTGATTTCTGTCGACCTTGCCTCATTTTTGGGTTTCGTGTCCTTTCGTTTGTGTTTTACTCGTGTACCGTGTTTCAGGTGTTGGTGCCAATCCACCCCCACCTCAGTGCTCTTATAAGAAGTTTAGGGACTGTCAGCCCCATAACTTCGCTGGAACTGAGGGAGCGGTGGGACTGCTCCGATGGCTAGAGAAGGTGGAATCTGTGTTTGTCATGTGTAACTGTCCTGCTGGGGACCGAGTGAAGTATGCTACTGCGACATTTGAGGGGCCTGCATTGTCGTGGTGGAATGCTACTACTCAGAACGTGGGACTGGGAGAGGCTATTGCTATGCCTTGGGCGAAGTTTGTGCAGCTTTTGAGAGGTGAGTACTGTCCGAGGGAGGAGATACAGAAGTTGGAGCATGAGGTCTGGAGTTACAAGATGGTTGGGTCGGAGATTGAGGAGTATACTGTGAGGAGGAACGAGCTGGCGGTGTTGTGTCCTGACTTACACACACCCGAGTACAGGAGGATCGAGCACTATGTGTCTGGACTAGTGCCCGAGATTGCTGGGTTGGTGGCTGCTGGGAATCTTCCCACTATTGCTGAAGTTGTCCGATCAGCTCATCGGATGACTAACCTGAAGGTGGCGGAAGGCGTTTTGCCACCCAAGGGTACTACTGTGAAGGCTGCTGAAGGGAACAAGAGGAAGTGGGAGAGTGTGGGGAAGAGTGTGGTGCCAGCTCAGCCGGCGAAGAAGTTTGATACATCTGGGTCTTCTTCTGGGTCGAAGACGGGTGGGTATGTTGGGAAGCATCCCAAGTGTAACAAGTGTGGTTTCCATCATTCGGGGAGTTGCGATAGGGCTCGTTGTCATCGGTGCCATCAGTTGGGGCACCATGCTAAGGATTGCAAGGTGGTGCTCACCCCAACTCAGACTCCTGCGGCTACTCCTGCTCCTGTTGCTCAGGAGACTCAGGGGAGACAGGGGTGTTATAACTGTGGTGACACGGGGCATTTCAAGCGTGACTGTCCCAAACTGAAACAGGGCGATAATGGGAGGGGCGGGAACGGTAACGGGAACAATGGCGGCGGAGGCAGGACTGCACGTGCTTTCGTCATTGGATCTGCAGAGGCTAGGCAGGATCCAGACACAGTTACCGGTACGTTCCTTCATAATGATCGCTATGTTTCTGTTTTGTTTGATTCTGGTGCCGATAAGAGTTTCGTATCTTTGGATATTAGTCGATTGCTAGATATAGTACCCACACCTTTAGAGGCTAAGTACTTAATAGAATTGGCTGATGGTAAGAAAATCGAAGCGACACACACCCTTAGGGAATGTCGTTTGGAACTGTCGGGTTTGTCTTTCCCCATTGACCTTATGCCGGTACCTCTGGGTAGTTTTGATGTCGTGGTTGGCATGGATTGGTTATCATTGTATCGCGCGGAGATCGTTTGTTTTGACAAGGTTATTCGGATCCCTCTCCCTGATGGAGAGATTCTTTCGGTTCGTGGCGAGAAAAGCGGTGCTCCGATGAGTATCATTTCTAGCATGAAAGCCCGTAAGTATCTTCGGAAGGGCTGTTCGGCCATTCTGGCACTTGTTAACGTTTCTACTGACGATGAGAAGAAGATCGAAGATATCCCGGTGGTTCGTGACTTTTCTGATGTGTTTCCTGATGATTTACCTGGTCTTCCTCCCCATCGTCAGGTTGAGTTTGGTATTGATCTCACTCCGGGCGCAGCTCCTATTGCCCGAGCCCCGTATCGTCTTGCACCTCCCGAGATGCAAGAGTTGTCCAGCCAGTTGCAGGAACTCTTGGAAAAGGGTTTCATCCGACCGAGTTCTTCCCCGTGGGGAGCTCCTATTTTGTTTGTGAAGAAGAAGGACGGAAGTCTTCGTATGTGTATTGATTATCGTGAGCTGAACAAAGTGACCATCAAGAATCGTTATCCTCTTCCTCGCATTGATGATCTCTTTGACCAGCTTCAGGGCTCCAGCTATTATTCGAAGATTGATTTGCGGTCCGGTTATCACCAGTTGCGCGTCAGGGAAGCTGACATTCAGAAGACTGCCTTTCGCACTCGTTATGGCCATTTTGAGTTCTTGGTCATGCCTTTTGGTCTCACTAACGCACCTGCGGTGTTCATGGATTTGATGAACCGCGTTTGCAAGCCTTACCTTGATAAGTTCGTCATCGTGTTTATTGACGACATTCTGATCTATTCCAAGAACAAGGCGGATCACGAGGAACATCTGCGGTTGGTCTTGGAACTTTTGAGACAAGAGCAGTTGTATGCTAAGTTCTCAAAGTGTGATTTTTGGTTGCGTGAAGTTCAATTCCTAGGACATGTGGTGAATGAACTGGGAATTCATGTCGATCCGGCTAAGATCGAAGCTATTAAAGACTGGGAAGCACCAAAGACGCCATCTGAGGTGCGGCAATTCCTAGGTCTTGCGGGTTACTATCGTCGTTTCATTGAGGGATTTTCGAAGATTGCTCAACCCCTCACTGCCCTTACCCAGAAGGATCGAAAGTTCGACTGGGATGAACCACAAGAATCAGCATTTCAGATGCTGAAGCTTAAACTTTGTTCTGCACCTATCTTATCCCTTCCTGAGGGTACGGATGATTTCGTTGTGTACTGTGATGCTTCCATTCGGGGTCTTGGTTGCGTGTTGATGCAGCGCGGGAAGGTTATTGCTTATGCTTCTCGTCAACTCAAAGTTCATGAGAAGAACTACACTACTCATGACTTGGAACTGGGTGCAGTGGTCTTTGCGTTGAAAATCTGGAGACATTACTTGTACGGTACCAAGTGTGAAGTATATACCGATCACAAGAGTCTTCAGCATATTTTCGATCAGAAGGTGTTGAACATGCGGCAGCGTCGCTGGGTTGAACTCCTGAACGATTATGACTGTGCCATCAAGTATCATCCTGGCAAGGCGAACGTTGTGGCGGACGCCTTGAGCAGGAAGGAGTCTGTTAACCCTCGCCGTGTTCGAGCCTTACAGCTCACCATTCATTCGTCGTTGCCTGACCGAATCCGTTCTGCACAATTGGAAGCCTTGAAGGAGGAAAACCTTAAGGCTGAAACGATGCACAGTGCTGACAAACATCTTGAGCTCAGGACTGATGGCTTGCACTATTTTGCGGGACGTGTTTGGGTCCCATTGTTCGGGGGATTGCGCGAGCTTGTTCTGGATGAAGCTCACAAATCCCGGTATTCTATTCACCCTGGCTTCGATAAGATGTATCAGGATTTGAAGATACTTTATTGGTGGCCGAACATGAAAGCTGATATAGCCTCTTATGTCAGCAAATGTTTGACTTGTGCTAAAGTCAAGGTGGAGTATCAGAGGCCGTCTGGTCTCCTGCAACAACCAGAGGTTCCAGAATGGAAGTGGGAACGAATCACGATGGATTTTGTCACCAAGCTGCCAAGGTCACCTAGTGGTTATGATATGATTTGGGTGATTGTTGAC
Organism: Ambrosia x helenae; assembly: GCA_030844895.1. Lineage (NCBI taxonomy): Eukaryota > Viridiplantae > Streptophyta > Magnoliopsida > Asterales > Asteraceae > Ambrosia > Ambrosia x helenae. Next base: position 108,974,859 of record CM061231.1, on the reverse strand, counting down.
CGGCTGACAAAATCGGCACGTTTTATACCTATTAAGGAAACCGATGGACTCGAGCGGTTAGCTCGACTTTACCTTAAGGAGGTGGTTGCTCGGAACGGGGTGCCTGTTTCTATTATCTCTGATCGTGATTCTCGTTTCGCTTCGCGTTTCTGGAAGGCTCTGCACAAGGCTTTGGGTACTCAGTTGGATATGAGTACGGCTTATCATCCGCAAACTGATGGACAGAGTGAACGGACGATTCAAACCTTGGAAGACATGCTTCGGGCATGTGTTATCGATTTTGGCAAAAGTTGGGAGATCCACCTGCCGTTAGTGGAGTTCTCCTACAACAACAGCTATCACTCTAGCATCAAGGCAGCTCCGTTCGAGGCCCTTTACGGACGGAAATGCCGATCACCACTTTGTTGGGCCGAGGTGGGCGAGAGCCAGCTCACTGGTCCGGAACTCGTGTACGAAACTTCGGAGAAAATCGTACAGATCCGTCAACGTTTAGCCGCTGCACGGGATCGTCAGAAGAGCTATGCTGATCGCCGTCGAAAACCTTTAGAGTTCCAGGTTGGGGACAAGGTACTTCTGAAAGTTTCACCATGGAAGGGCGTCATACGCTTTGGAAAGCGTGGCAAGCTTAACCCTCGTTATGTCGGACCGTTCACAATCCTGGATCGGATTGGACCGGTGGCATATAGACTTGACTTACCGGCGGAGCTCGGTAGTGTGCACAACGTCTTCCATGTGTCTAACTTGAAGAAGTGTTTGGCTGATGAATCTCTCATTGTACCACTGGAAGAGATCAAGGTTGATGATCGTCTTCGCATTGTGGAGGAACCTGTCGAGATTCTCGACTACAAGATTCGTAGCCTTCGTCGGAGTAAAATCCGCATCGTTAAAGTCCGTTGGAACTCGAACCGTGGACCTGAGTTCACATGGGAACGGGAGGATCAGATGAAATCTAAGTATCCTCATCTCTTTCCGAAGCGCGCATTTGAATCGAGGCATGTTACTGCTGAAGCAGAATGAATCTCGGGTCGAGATTCCTTTCAACGTGGGGATGATGTGACATCCGGTAAGTTTCTTTTTGTTCGGTTCTTTCCGTTTCTTTCTTTTTGGGCTTTGCGCAATTTTCGGGACGAAAATTCTTTCAACGTGGGGATGATGTGACACCCGGCATGTTCGGCTTAAACATATTAGTAACATCTAAGTCTACCTTAGCGAGAAACGTTTGTAAACAAACTTAACTGGGTTAGTTGAGTCGGGTCAAGTTAGGATTGTCCAGGGTACAATGATCTGGAGGATCATTGGGAGTCGTTTTGGTAATACACTAGTACCGGGTTCCGTTGTTGGTGACATTACATGAACTAATTAAGTATATGTGTAGATTATGGGTCGTGTGGTGGATTATATACATAGATGTGTTTAAATGATGTGTAAATGATTATCTGTGCCTAAATGTGTTAAATATGGACTAAGGATGCATGCTTATGTGTTAGGATGTGTTAGAATGCGTTAAACACGACAAACTGGAAAACTAGTTAAAAAGGGGTTCTGGTTCGACCACTTCGAGTGGTCGAAGGAGAAGAAAAGGGTCTGGTTCGACCCATGCAAGTGGGCGAACCAGGGAAGTGGAAATTGAGAAATTTCCTTCGACCAAACAGGGCTCATTCGACCTTGTGAAAGGGGCGAAGGAGCCTACATTCGACCAAGGAGTTGGTGCGAAGGAAGACTAGTATAAATACCAACCTTTGTCATTTTTCATCATTTCACAAACCCTAACCGTCCCAAAACGCTCTCAAACGATCTTAAACACTAAGGAAGGAGTTTTTGCTCTTCTTTTTCATAATCTAGCCCATCTACAACATCTAAACAAGAATCCAAGGTGTGTTCATAATCCTAAATCTTTTAAAAGCATTTTAATTCGTTTTCATCTAACCCAAATTGTCCAGATCTGTTCTAAAGGTGTTTTTATGATTAAAAACCTTTTAAACATCTTTCTAAATCAAAACATGATCATTTAACATAGGTTTTCATAATGAATAACATGTGTTAGTTGTGTGTTATGTAGTGTTATGTGTTGTTCACTGAGTTGCTGCTATATCTATGATAGAAACATGATATAGGATTGCTGTTAATGATTGGATTATGGTTGTCTAGGGTTAAGATTGGGTATATTGATATTTGGGGGTTTTATGAGATTAATACTTGATGCATGAATGTTTATGATCAATAGAATGAATAAGAAAGATCGGATAATCGACAAACTGAGTATTTTGAGCTAAACATGAATCGATTTCAAAAGTTTCCAAATTGGGTAAATAATCCATGCATGAGAGTGATGTTTCCATAATCGTTACCATTTTGGGAAAGGGCTGAAACGGACGTATTATCGGGGGAAATCGATGGGGTTTTGTAGGGATAAGTTATTCATACTCGACTGCTGTGTTTGATGGTGTTTCGGGTCGTTTTGAATGTGTTTGAAGCGTTTTTAGGAAAAATAATACAACAGGGGCGAACCTGGCCTCCTTCGACCAGTCGATGGTGCGAAGGAGGGATCCAGGGTCGAACCTGGGATTTTTATGGGACGAATGAGAATAAACGGGCGAAGGAAGCATCAAACGGTCGAACGTACTGTAAATGGTGCGAAGGAGACAAAAAGGTGCGAAGGAGACTCAAAACTGACTGGTTCGACCGTTCTGATGCAGAAATGAGATTTTTGATACAAACTAAGTGTTTTATGCTTGAACCTTGTGTGTAATCTATGTATACTTGATTAGTTAGGGTAATGGGTCACCAACGGGATGTCGGGTCGGTCTAGTGTGTCGGTTAAACATTTAATAACGTTTTAAAACATACTTGGTTACGATCTGGACAATCGGGGACTAGATAGCCTTATGGTTATTAGTCGGAACACTTATGTGAACATTTTGATAGATCTCCGGTAGAGGGATTATCAAGGGCTAAACATCTTTACTTATATTTGAAGAACGCAACTTAAGGTGAGTTCACGGCCCCACTTTTACTGCTTTAACTTTTGGGGGAGAAAACATGCGCTAAACTGTTTTGGTAACATATGTCATACTATGGTTTTAACTTATTATTGCTATACGATCTTTTGGAAAGTCCCGGGGGAAACCATGAATGTGCGGGTTTGCACAACGGGGGAAATGTGGATAGATCTATTGGGCGTGACCTGCCCCACTCGTCGGCTTGGAGGGCCGGGCGGGTGCATATTGTCTCGAACAGGTACATTGGTATCATGCTGAACATACGGGCTGCTTAAACATGCTGAACATTGCTAAACGTGTCTAGTAATGGTTTCCAATCGTAGTAGTAATGAAACATACGCCTAGCTAGCGTACTTGGTAACATTGATATAGTATGGACATGGTAACACTTTAGTAACATTTTTGAACAAACCTGTGAACTCACCAGCATTATATGTTGACATCTTTTTGGCATGTTTTTCTCAGGTCGCTAAGGTAGCAATGAACGGAACTAGGCGCACGGGTCTGCATTGGCGTCTAGATTTTAGTGCACGTTTTGTAATAATTGTCTTGGATACTTGGGAACACTGTTTTGTAGAGATTAAATTCTTTAAATGCTTCCGCTTATGAAATTTATGTTTTGGGTTTACGTACTTCATATAGTGTCGTTTATTGTGATCGTTGACTTGGATCCTGGTTTGTCATGCGCCTCGCGGTAAAACCCCGCATGTGGTAATTTGAGGGTGTGACACCGAGGACCATTATCCAAAACTTAACTAATAATCCGAGAACTAAATTCGTTAACCTTAAAACCGAAAACTTATTATTCAAGAACTAATACTAAATAAACGTGGTTCGAAATTTTAGGGATTTTACATAATATCAGTTTCCTATTTTAAAAGGATTTTAATTATCTCCAAAATTTCTAAGATTTTGAAATCAGTTTATCGATTTAGTTGATTTCGAAAATATTAGGAGATAAAATAAGATCCTCATTTTTAGGAAACATGATTTGATCCATCCTCAAACCAAAATATACTAAAATTTTCGGTTTTCTTATGTGTTCGTAAAGAACATCAACCAAAAACATAAACAATATAATTTTTTTTAATCTCATGAATCCGTAGTTATCTCCGGTTTAATTTATGGAGTGAATTCAAATTAAGAAAAAAACGTTCATTCAATTAATAAATCATCACTGAATTGATGTTTTACTGATAAGATCAATTCAAAATTATGATAAAAAAATTCTCTTCTATATTAAATGAGCGACACATTAACAGTGATTTACAAAAGCCACAACACAGAGTACAAGTACCCGTCTACTTTTGTTTGCTTTATATTTATTGCATAGAATATTATTATATTCTATTGTCTATGTATTAATTGAAGGACTTTTAACATATATATATATATATATATATAGGGGAGGGTTATAATAAAAACCCTCTAAAATGAGAAAACCATGTAAACTCATTTGTGGCCATTGATTAAACTTGATGGAGGGTCTAGATTTAATCTCTATATTAAAATGCAATAAAGTACATTAAAGGAGGAGAGAGGCATTAATAAGGGTATTGTAGTAATTGACCATCAAACTCTGTTGGTTACTGCATGGTTGCAGAAACCGTCACATCATCCCTCTCTCTATCAATAAGATCTCCCTCTCTCTTTTATTGCATTTACAAACCTCCAAATTTCAAAAATCCCCCCAACCCCTGTTCTCTCTAACAGTCCATCGAGAGTGGTTGTTCATCAACAAAGAAGATTATTTGAAGAAACCAAAAAAACAATTACTGATCAAACATCAACGAAAGGATGGCATCGTTCATGGGGAGCCTATCGTCGTTTGCTCGACGGTTAGGTTCGAAGAAAACTTCAAAAAGGTATGGGTTTAATGTTTTTGATTACCATTGTTATTCACTGTGAAAAAGTTTTGATGGTTCTCGAGTCTGGTGGAGTAAATTACTGGTATCGAAGTTTTTGAATTTGGAATAGTTGATATGCCCTGAAATGGGGGTTCTGGAAATTGTTTATTAGAATATGAATAATTATAGGGTGGGGTATCTTGTGAATGGGGGCCTTGTGAATATGACATACTCGTGTTGAAAAATGGACATATGGCCTGAATACCTTGATACTTTGTTTGAAACAGGAAGAAAAGGAAAGTGATCATTTTGTCTGATGATTCAAAATCAAAAAGACGTGGTAAACGAACTACAAAAAAAACCACTGACCCCAAAGAAGTAAAGCGTCAATTAGGTAAGTATTACATATGTTATGGATATTAATGATTGAGGATATTTTCATTTATATGCTGCTGTGCTTCTATTTGTGTTTGTGGTAATCCTGTATTAATGATGATATGTTGTTTAGAATGTAATTATGTTTTCTTAACTGTTCTGTTATTAGAGTATGATTCGGACACACCGCTTGTCAATTTAAAAAGACGGTGTAAAAAAGTCGTCAAACATTGTCCGAATGATGATCCAGGGCCGTCTAGGGAGAAAACTACAGATGACGAGGAGGGTGGAGAAACATCAGTTGAAGCGTCTGATGATAGTGATGCTGAGTTTTCCGGGACTGGAAAAAGTGAGGATGATGAATCAAGCGTGAAGCCACGTAAGGGTAAGGGTCAGTATTGAAAATATATTTTAAATCCATGTCAAGTATATTACTATGCCTTAATTTGCGAATTGTTGTGTTTTGTGTCAAGCAGAGAAGCCGTCGTTCTTTTCTAACCGTCGCCTTCGACAGGCAGCGAAAAATAAAGGTATGTGATAAGATATGTTTTCGATTCTGTGCCCGTTACGTATGTAAATCAGTTTTATGTGATGGCGTTCAGCCATATCTCCTGATTTCTTATGTTTTGTAGAAGCAAACAAGAATATAGCATCTGGAGAAGTTCAAACAAAAACAAAGAAAGGTGGATCAGTTATTGATATTTACATTGCTATAGTGACTAAACAGTTAACACCTAAGATGGTTACATGTGTAACAGGTGAAGAAGTCATGCATGTCTATGATGTGTCCTCGAGCTCACCAGTTAGGATGACCAGATCAAAAGCACGAGCGTTGCAGATTTCACCTGAAAAACCAAGGGCCAAAAATGCCAAACCAAAGAAGGCAAACAAACGTAAGAGGGCAGAGAAGTCGTCGAACGATAGCATGAAGCCTCGTAAGCAGCGCAAAAGGTCGAAGTTGAACGAGTGGCTGGGAATACGTACTAGGTCATCACCAACACAGTTTACAAGGTGCATAAATGCCCTAAGCGACGAACAACGACTGGCGGTTAAGGAAATGGGTTTTGGTCGGCTGCTGGGTATAAAAATGGATGGGATACCAGCAAAGTTAGGGCATTATGTTGTGGATAACTTGGACCCAGATAGTTTGGAGTTGACCTTGCCGTCTGCAACTCTTAGCATTGACGCTGAAGTCGTACACAAGATACTCGGTATTCCAATTGGAGGAGTGTCTTTCAATGCGCTAGAGAGTAGGGACGAACATGATGAAGGGATAGCTAAATGGAAAAAGAGGTACCCGCCGAGCAGATTTATATCTCCAAAACAAATGGTTGATATGATTGAGAAAGAGTCCAATGGTGAGGATGACTTCAATTTCCGAATGGATTTTATAATGTGCTTCTATACTATCATGGTTGATTGCCACAAACAAGGCAGTTTGAAGGACAACATACTAGACTATCTGACGGATGATTTGGATTTTGCTGGACTTGATTGGTGTGAGTTAGTAGTGGAGGTGCTTAGGAGTTGTAAAGTTGGTTGGAGGCGAGACAGTTTGGATCCACCTTTTACAGGGCCGCTAACCTTTTTGACAGTAAGTTAATATTTTACGTATGTTACATATTCACTTAGGTACTACTGACCGTATTTGTTTTCTTGATACTAATCATGTATACAACATCTATTTTGCAGCTTTTGTACGTGGATAGTTTTAAATGCAAAGGTGTTGATGTTGATTCTTCGGTGGTTCCTATGAGTTTCTGGACATTCCAAAGGTTAAGAGACAGGGAAAGGATTGAGATAAAAGAAGGGGGTTTCGGAAGGGGTACTTTGAAGCCGTTAACTTCGTACGAGGGTGTGAAGCTTGGAATAGATGAGCCAAGCATCAAGGTTGGTAAAAAATTATGTACTACAACATAACAGTTCATGTATTCCCCATATTACATATTTTTGGCATGCTAACAATAAATTACCAAACAGGAAAGGGTAGCAAGTGTGGGGGATCTCGTCGATGTTTTGATTAGAACGAGAAAGAGGGTTGAATCGGCCATCTGCAAGTTAGATGAGGACTATCCAGGTAGAAAAGAAGTTGTTGCTGTCAAGGCTAGGTATGATGAGTTCATTAAAGACATGGGGAAGGCGAGTGAGGTCGGAGCTGTTGCGCGTGTAAATGCTGATGGAGAAATCTCCTCTGTTATAGCTGCCATAGGTAAATGTACCACCATTGCTAACTGCCAGTTTGATGTTTAAGCACAATACCAAATTTTGTTAAATATAAATCCATTGAACGTCTATATCGAAAAATTAGCAGATAAGGCTGAACAAAGCAACAAAGGAAAAGCAGTCGAGGATGATGTGTTGAGTTTGGGTGATTCGCCGCTAAACAAGTCCCCAATCACACGATCAAAAAAGAAAAGCGTTGGTGGCACGCTGGATGAGGCAGGGGCATTGGAAAGTCCGATTCTAAGCCAATACAGGAAGAATCTGCATGACAGTGCAAAGCAGAAAAATGATGGTTCCAAAACAGGTGCTACATGTGTTACACACATTAGGAACATTATGTTTAACTGTTTATGTATTTAACACTATGCACATTCCATTCATTAGGAAGCATTGTGTGTGACTGTTTTTATATTTAACATACGTAACAGGAGATGAAGATCTTGCCAGGAATTTAACCAACAAATTTTCTGAGGTTAGTGAAGACGTGCAAAATGAACAGGATGTAGCAGGACAATCAGGGGGACTAGAAAAAGAAGGTAAGTAAAATATAGCTAGGGTAGGTTCGGTTACATACGCATAGGTCAGCGGGTGGGGAGAATTTGTTAAGATTGTAATGTTATGATATGTTACAGATGTCGATGCCAGCAGACAAATTGCTGAAAATGTGTTAGGTGATGTGTTTCCCACTTGCAATGAAGAGGAATTGGTGAGCACACAAACCTTGGGTGCAACACAAGAGGCCGAATTAGGTAAATAATGAATTCTTTTTTATACACGTGTAAAATCGTAATAAACAACAAACTGAAAATTAACTAGCTGTTAAATGTTAATTAACTTTAAGCACGGAATAATATTGTTGTTTCAGAACTGGATGCACCAAACAATGAAATTGAACAGGAGGTTCTGACCACACAAACACAGGCAGCAACACAAAGTGAACCAATAGGTATGCCGGTTGACTGTTATAAAATTGCTAATGTATACATCTGTTTTATGATTGTTATCTGGTGACGTATGTTACACAGTCTCCTCAGGCGGCACTCCATCACATGAAGCTACTGGTGAAGACAACAAAGATGACTCAAGTGTGAAGGTGGGAGACACAAAAACAGATGAACAACTGCAAGAGGAGAAAACAGGTATTGTTATAAAAACCATATATATCCACGACTAAAGGCAGGTAGAACGCATCGCCAAACATATTAATCATGTGTTTTAAAACGTTGTATTCCAGGCGATGAAAAAATTTCAACAAGCGAAGCAGATGTGCACACAACGAGTAACAAAGAGTCAGGTATGATATTGTAATATTTATAAGTACATGGATAGCTGATTTGGATGTGTGATAAGTGGGCTTGTGCGAAAATGTCCTACAGAAGTACAGCCAGACACGGCAGAAACTAGTGATAGGGGCAAGCAAGTTGCTGAGCCGGGGAAGATACACAAGCAGGTATGCAAATAAAACCAAATTGAAATAAGTCTGTAATCCACAAAAAAGTCCACATATTATTTGGGGTAACACATTTGCAGGAATCTCCTGGATTATTCCATCTATGTCGACACCGGATAGCAACGATGCGCCAAGTTTTAGCTTTGGCTTAACACAGGCAGAACCAACAGATCAGGGGGGGTCAGGTGTGAATTGACTTCTTAAAAATAAAAAAATATAGAAATGTTATATAAATGCTCTGTGTTTTTAACAGTTTTTAATGCTTATCTTACAGGATCTGTCACAATGTCTCAGACAATGGAACCTGGTTTGAAGGACCAACCAGGTGAATCAGGTATCAACTCTATATCTTAACAATGTTGAACTGCTGGATCGGATAAGTCAGCTAATGAAAGTTGTGACGTACGTTACAGATGGTGGCGGTGTGGCTCCAAATGAAAAGACAGTTTGCCAGGACATTGTCGCATCAATGGTGTATCCGTTGGTGCAACCTGTGAGTTCATATGACGCACAGACTCAGATTTACAATGAGTATGGCCCTAGTGGAAATCTGCAAGAAGATGACGACAACATGACCTTGGCGATGCGTCAAGAAATGATCGCCAAGATGGATGCAACCAAGAGAAACCCACTACGTGAAAGGAATGTGACATACGTTCATAAGTCACCTTTTCACATAAGGGGGGTAAATTTGGGAGAGGGGGTGACGAAGGATGATGATGCTGTGTGGAACTTTGTTTACAAGGACGAGGATCCGTTGAATATGTTGTGTGGTTCTGAGGAAAGAAGGAGGGTAGCCATAAGTAATCGGTAAGTAACATGAACAATGCATGTGGTAATAAGTTCATGAACTGCTGTAACATGTGTAACTGGGAGCATTTTGTTTTCTGTTTTTTTCAGCATAGAGCATGGAGAACCGGTGGAAAATGTAGACATACCCGATGATGAAATAGATAACGCACTTGCCAAGTAAGACCATGACCAATGTTTAAACTTATAAGACTGCTTCAAAAAATTTATCTTGGTTAACATGCGTACAGTGAGGTGTTGTTCAAAAGTTTATGTGACGTGGAAGCCACACGTAGCATGATCAAAACTTTGAAGCCGGGGAAGCAGGTGATGGATGTGATCATTGACTGTTGGGTGGATGTTTTAAACTACGAGGAGAGGTTAAAATCGGACGGGGCCCCTCTTCGTTTGTTTGTAAGCACAACCGCAGTGGTAAGTTATTTAAAAAGACAACATCGGTTTACGTATGTTATGAAAACTGGTATTGATTTTTTTTTTCTAAAAAAAAAATAGGTTCCATGGATGCTTAATGATACCAAGTGTGATCCGATCCATCGAGCTTCGCGGTTTTCAAACGCGATGTCTGCCGCAGTGCCGGCCTATGAGACCAACCGTGACTTCAAACGATATGATATCGTCTTTTTCCCAATCCTTGAAAGGGCCCACTACTACTTATTGGTCTTTGAGCTAAAGAATATCGCCATAATGCTGATTGATAATGACAAAAAACGAGGGAGGCGAACATGCAAGGATCATGCTGACTTCCACAAAAAGGATACTGTGCACAAATATGTAAGTTGTTTTAATCAATTCTGAAAAACGTAAAACATTGGTCATTTAAAATCAAATGTTTATTTCGTGATGATTTGTTTTTGGGTTTCATGATCCATGATAATTGCAGAAGCACATGTTTGTGGAGTTCCTTAAAAGCATCAACCATCCGAAGGCGGGAAAGATCGGAGGGGCGGAGATACATAGGTTGGATGTAGAGTGGGGAACGGCTGGTAATGCCACAGATTGTGGGGTCTTCCTAATGAGACACATGGAGAGATTCATGGGGCTTCATGTACCGTTTGAATGCAATTTCAGTAAGCATTGGCGCACTAAAGAAGGCGAGATCAACAAGCTACGTTCGAAGTACACAGCGCATATTTTGCGTTCACCGGTTAACACAAAGAAGGGTGAGGTGGAAGCTAGGGCACATTTGAAGTAAGGAGGAACGTTCGTGAAGGGGGGGTTGTTTAACTGTGTATGACAATTATGTAGTGTTTGAAACTGTTTTTTGGGTGATAATACACCTAACATACTGCTGGGTTCTGTAAGATAACTTAACTAGTATGGTCACTTGTTGAACAACTAACTGTCTTTGATTATAATAGTATTCTGTTACGTATGTAAAAGTGTTGTCAGCAAGTCTGTTACATACATAACAGCTGCGTACGTGGTTAGGTGGTACGGTAATCTGAGTGTTATGGATATTGAGTTATAGGTTAATTGATTAAGAGAGGGTTAATATGTTATTTGACTACTTAACAAATCTGTTACATACATAACAGGTGCCTACATGGTTAGGGTGTTCCTTGACATACCATACTAGTCTTAGAAAGGTAAGATGTTTTTTTATGAAAGAAATGGTAACTGATATGGAATGCAACAAGTATTAAAAGTGCATAATTATAACGGCTCTGTAATCCAAAGTCATGCACATACTGTACACTGACAGAAAAATAGATTTACACAAAGAACTTCTTACACATTTAGCAATATTTTTAAGAGTTATAGGAAACATCAGGGAATTTTGACATACAAAAGCTATATAACCAGAAGTACCAACCGATCAAATACCAAATATGGTGTTTGGTGAAATCAACTTGTTACACATGTAACATGAGGGTTTCTTATGTCTAGGATTAATATTCACCAGCAAGTACCTTGGCTACACAACAAGGACTGTTCAATACCCCTGATTTGTGGGGCACAACTGACCTGTTACACATGTAGCATAAGGTTTTGAACAGAAAACCCTAAAAGACAAACAAGTTGCAAAATGGGTACAGGACAAGTGTTAAAGTATAGGGGGCTCAAATGTGTTATTTTACTATTTAATAAATCTGTTACGTACATAACAGATAGCTACCTGGTTAGAGTGTGACATACCATGTTAGTCTTAAAAAGGAAAGCTGAATTTTTGGTGTGTTACATACATAGAGTATGGGGGCTCAAATGTGTTATTTTACTATTTAATAAATGGCAAACTGATTGAAAATTAACCTGTTACACATGTAACATGAGGGTTTTTTATGTCTCGGAATAATATTCACCCCCAATCACATTGGAAACACCACAAAGGGATGTTCAATATCCCTGATTGGTGTGGCACAACTATGTTGTTACACATGTAGCACAATGTTTTTAACAAATAACCCTAAAAGACAAACAGGTTTAAAAATGGGTACATGACAATTGTTAAAGCATAGGGGTTAATATGTTATTTTACTACTTAACAAATCTGTTACATACATAACAGATAGCTACATAATCAGACTGTGACATACCACACTAGTCTTAAGCAAACACATGATAATAAAAAACTACATAGACAGTCCTTAATAAGGTTAAGACTTAGACAATAACACATAACAAAGGTACGACTACCCAGCAAAAAAAGGTTAATCAACAAAAGCATAACCATCGTAAGTTGCAGCCATTATGGCGAGAATTTTCCATACTGCGCTTCCAAGCTCAGCTCCGACATTTCACTGTCCTCGTCTTCCCAAGGGTTGTAACTTGCCCACCTGGCGAGGGTATTTGGGGAATTTGGACACAATGGACAACCGCAATACTCGTGATCATACTCAACACCTGGACATGCAACAGCCGATATTGATACAGGCTCTTTGGTTACCGAGTACGCAGTGCCAACTGACACCCCTCCGTCAACTTCCATCTGTGCATCGCCCGACGACGCCGGTGTACTATTACCATCTTGCATCATTAGAGTTTCGACACCTTTTTTCGGTACTTTGCTCTCGTTGGTATCATTAACATCATTCCAAGCATGAATGGCTTGGTGTTCAGTACGCTCCAGTAACGCCCAAAAATCAGTTACTTTTGAAGTGACCTCCTCTTCGCTTTTTGTCTTCTGGCGCTTGGCTGCATGAGGTTTTGAAGGGCTTTCCATTTGCAGAAAGTGTTTCTTTTGGTAAGTTAGGAAGACTATTATTATGGGATGGAACAATGATTTCTATTTTACCAAAATGAGGTATATAAACTATGTTCAAGGATGGGTGGTTGGGTGGTTGGTGATAATTTAATTTGGGTTTAATGCTATAGTGGTAGATTTTGCTTTATGTCAAATCAACATGTCATAAATATTTTTGGGTGCTAGGGAGTGCATCATGATTTTATATTTTATTCTCTTCATTTATTACTTTGTGAAGTACATATTTTATTAGATTTTGGTAGTTCCCTAGGTCTTCCGTACCAAAACTACAACACATACCCATGCTTTCTTTCTGTCCATGGGCCCTATGGTAATTAATGATATGTAATATAGGGGATCTAATATAATAATCACATTGGCCCAGCTACCTTTTTGTTGCGTATGTTACCAATGCGGCCCCTGTTACCAACTACTTATAAGACAGAACATAGATCCTAAAACACACCACATTATATATTACAAAACACAAAAAAGCATGTCTAGTGGGTGAAGATTATACATAAAAAGTAATTCTACCAAATAAAAATAGAAGTAGCTGGGGAACAACAAACACACCAAAATGTGACAACCATGTTACACACGTAACAACAAAAAGGGACTGCATGTGCTTCTAACTGTTACCAGTGTCCAACATGGTTCAAAAAGCAGGGATAGTAGTGCTGCCCCATTAATTACCATAAACCTAACTAGGCTTTCCGGGCTTGTGCCGCCTCCTCCTTGGCCCTTTTCATCGCAGCAACCTTCTCACAATTCCTTGCATCATGATCCGTGACATATTGGTGGCAGTTGTTGCATAGGCGTGGGGCCTTAGGCATTTTCGGACGCTTTGGGTTGCCCTTCTCACCAGCTCCAGATATTCTTCGAGTTTTCCCACAACCCTTGTTGCGTGCCACATCAGGATTGGCAACCACAGTTTCAGTATCGGCCGATTGGCCAATAATTTCTTCCACGTCGGTTGGAGACGGTTGGTCCGGAATAACAGAAATTGGTTCCCTGGATAACAAGTGCAGCTTGATAGATTTGAGCTGTTCAACTAAGTCCGCCAGGGCAGTTTCATCAGTTCTGGCAACATCTACACATTCAGTTACAAGTTCAAGTACCTCATTCCTCAACAGCGAACCTGGATGAGTGTCAACACCGTAACGTCCAGAAATGGAGAACACTCTCTTGGGTAAAATATCACGTAACCACCTTTCGACCACATATTGCTGCGGGATGCGGTCAACTTTCTTAATAATGTAAACTGCAAAAACATGGCGGCAAAGGTAGCCGAGACGTGTAAAACATCGGCATGAGCATTCAGCCGTTGAATCAATGCTATCAAACCGCACCTGCATAATTGATGCTAGAAATGGTAAGACCTATGTTTGCAACAAGTATTAAAGGAACATAATTATAAACAGCTGTGTAGTCCAAAGTCATGCACATACTGTACTCTGACAAAAGTCATGAAAACAGTTCTAATAAACTTTAGGGAATTTTGACAGAGAAAAACTAAATAACCAGAAGTACAAAACAATTTAATTCCATATATGGTGTTTGGTACAATTAAATTGATACATATGTAACAAGAGGGTTTAATATGTCTAAGATTAATATTCAGCCTAAATCACGTTGGCTACACTGCAAGGCCTGTACTCTGACAAAAGTATATTGGCACAGCTAACTTGTTACACATGTAGCAAACTTTCTAACAGTTCTAATAAAATTTAGGGATTTTTGACAGAGAAAAACTAAATAACCAGAAGTACAAAACAATCAAATTCTAGATATGGTGTTTGGTGCAATTAAATTGTTACATATGTAACAAGAGGGTTTATTATGTCTAAGATTAATATTCAGCCTAAATCACATTGGCTACACTGCAAGGCCTGTTTCAATAACCATCACTGCTGTGGTACAAAGTAACTTGTTACACATGTAGCAAGGGGATTTTTTAACAGAAACCCCTAAAAGACAAAAAGGTTGAAAGTTCAACTTATTAAAAGACCAATAGCCTGAACTGGTGTGGTACAACTAACTTGTTACACAAGTAACATAAATTTTTAAAACATTTATAACAATCAAATCAGTAGTTTCTAACAATAACATAAATGGCTACCTGGTAAACATTAGTAACATCACGACGCTTGTCAAGTTGGGTGACTGAAAAGACGGTAGGCATGTTGTCCTTTTCATCAACATTGGAGATGTAGCATGAAAACTTCCCCTTCATAATCTCCTTCTTAACTTCCTGGAACACAATATTGGTGTACAAGGTAAACGCATGCTGCTCAATGGGAAAGTCCGTAGACCCATAAAAAACCGTTGATGATGTTTTGTACTCGGCAACACGCTGACGGTAACGTTGGCTATCAAGACGGGATTCAAAACATAACATGAACTGAACAAGTGTGTGGGCACTAGTGGAATTGACCTTGAATGAACTGTTTGAACTCTCACTTCTGGATGTTGTTTTCATCAAACATGACATTGGAATCTCCCTAAAGTACGCCGGCACCCACAGTTCTTTGATTGCAAACATATCGCTCAACCACTGGTTTTCCTGAATCCCAAATGTCTCTAGCAGCGCATTCCATCGACTCTCAAATGTTGAAGGTTTTATGAAAATGTTCCACACCAATTTGTGAATGCAGGACCGGAATTCAGTGTTGGATAAAATATCAGCACCAACCTAGGTGCAGAAGCATAAAATCAATGTAAGACATCTTTAACATAAAACACTTAAGTAGTTGCATACATAACATTACCTTGATGGGTAGTTTTTTCATTATATGCCACATACATAGCCTGTGGCGAGCCTCACTGAACACTTTTGGTACAGCCTGCATCATCGACGGGTCTTGGTCAGTCAACACTAGCCTGGGCTGTGAACCATGAGCTTTTAAAAAACATTCAAGCAACCAAACGTAGGAATCTATGGTCTCATTAATTATCAATCCTGCACCAAAAGTCACACACTGCTTGTGGTGGTCCACACCGGTGAAAGGGACAAAAACCATGTTGTACCTACACGTTAAATGAACAGCCACATGTTATTTACGTATGTTAAGCAGTAAAAAATGCAAACACATAAAACCTGTAACGCACGTTAAGGTAACTTACTTGTTTGTGTTGTATGTTGCATCGAACGACACAACATCACCGAAGGCCTTGTAGTTCAATTTTGAAATTTCATCCGCCCAAAAAACAGAATGCAGTTTACCATCGCGAACAACAAAGTCATAAAAAAATTCTGGCAAGTTTTCAAACCGATCACGCAGGCGGTCAAGGAATAAAGACGAGTCCCTCTCGCCAATAAAAATTCGAAGCTCCTTACTAAAGTTCTTGAAATCAGAAGCAGTTCCATGCACATTGTGGTGACCACCTTTAAGAGACACTAAGTAACGATGAGCTTTCGCAGGTCCAACTCGGTTAAGAGACATGTTATGAATGAATTGTTTAGTTGAGAAAGAAAGTTTACGAGAAATCTTACTAAGGTCAATGTTATCTTTATCACACAGCTGATGGTTGTGAACATCGTTAAAACGAATGACTTTAAACAACGAACCTCCACAAGTGATTGACACTAACACATGCGCTTGGCAATTGGAAAGGCTGAACGAAGTTTTACGGGGTTTAACAGAAGTTTCAACTAAGGTGTCAAAGGTTTTGTTAAACTGAGGTTTACCATATTTGCAACAACGCATGTACTTGTGTGTCGGTTCCCCATTCCAGACCTTGGTTTGTCCCTTCTTAACGGAAAAACCGGCCTGCCTAGCATATTCTTTGTACATGGACATTGCAGCCTCAAACGTCGGGAAAACCTGACCAATAGCAGGCAAATACCGGGGGCTAACATTGGGGATCCAGAATTGGGTGCCGTTCGGGGTTGCAATAACATAGTACGGCTCAATGTCTTGGTTTTCACCTGTTAAATTAAAAACAGGTTATATTTCTATATTTATAATCCCCTTATGTGTTACATACGTTATAAGTGTATTCTTTAACAGAAAGCATGTTGTACATAAAACATATAAGACACAAAAAAGGCTATAAAAAATATATATTCAAGAAAAAAAGTTGGTACACCAAAACAGTTTCTATGTAACACATGTAACAAATTTCTGCTTTGGCCAAAAAATAGCTTTCACCACACACTACTATGACAAACACAAAGATGCATGATAGTAAAGTCAATGTTGGGCAAAAGTTTCTTACCAGACTCAACACCTACATATATCTCTTCATTCCCTCCTATTTCATTTCCATCAACAAGATCCCCTCCATCAACATTCCTCAACAAAGATGAAGACCCAGCTGAGAAACCAAAATTAAGGCCTGAAAACTGTCACACCCCGACTTTTCCCTCGTCGGATGCGACGTTTGGTGCCTTTGCCAGCGCAGCGGAAAGATGCATCTAAGACTCTTATATCCTGAACGCCATTGCTAACCCTCTAGGATCCCCGATCCCAATATGCCGACTACTCCAACCGTGCCGTTACCAAAGTTTAAACCTGAAAGACATACTTAAAAAGTCAACATAAAGCTGGTGAGTTCATAAGTTTTGCATAAATAAGTCCACAAGTTTTTATAAAAGAGTTTCCATAAGTCTGAAAAGATCATTCCCGTTAATACTATGTCATAAGAACGTTAGCTAGACGTTAAGTGTTTTTACTACTACGGTTGGGAACCCATTACTAAACGTGTCCAAAAGTTGATACCAGCCCAGATGACTGGGCTACCGATGCCTCGGTAACCCGATAGGTAGAGACAATATGCACCCGCCCGGCCCCGCCGTCGAGTGGGGCTTGTGAGGCCACAATAGATCTATCCACATTTCCCTCGTTGTGCATGCCAGCACATTCATGGTTTCCCCCTGGGACTTTCCATAAAAGCCGTATAGTAATATAAAGTGCCCATAGTATAACATGATCTTTAAAACGATGTAAATAGTACTCATGTTTCTTTCCCGAATGTAAAACCAGTAACAACAGGGCCGTGACACTCACGCGCCCATTTCATTTTTCCAAAACTTGTTTCGTTTTAAGTTCCTCAGTTTTTCATAAAAGAAGCATGTCTTCCACCCCGGAAACATTTATAAAACAGTAAAAAGTGGGGTTATGAACTCACCTCAAATTCCATGCTAAGCTAGCAAATAAAGTCCAAGCCTCGACCGGCTTCCTCGTGCCCTATTACAACAAAGGACACCTTAAAGTCTAACACATATAAACCTAGCCTATAATCCGGCTAAAAGATAGTTTATCCAACTATCTAACTCGTGTGTATAACTCGAGTACTAATATGCCTTAACTCGTCGAACCGATCGTGACTTATCTTACTTATGCGTTAACACACGACATAGTACCCAAGTTGCGCACTTGTCACCATTCGTGTGTACACCACGTTGGACTATGTTATGAAACGTATAACTTATCCCGAGCCGTAGCTCGTCTTATAATTATATTTTAGGAAAATACTCTTTGATAAAAATATAACTATAGTTATTTAAAACTGATCCATAACAAGTGTCGCTTCTTTTCCAAATCCGAACATATAAGTTATTCAAAACTTTGCCTTTTGTAAAAATAGTTCCCAAGTAAAATGTTTATATGTTTTTAAATCCAAACAATACACATTATTTAGATACCGAAGACCCTTCGAAAACTCGTCATACTTGACGTTCGGCGAAACTATATATATATGTTTTGAAAGTATTGTCCGGGTTTTACTTATCATTGTTAAACATATCTTTTGTCAAAACGTCACTATTTTGCACAACTACACTTACCACGACACTTAGGGAACTTCATTTATAAAATATGCGACAAATTCTATTTTCGTTGCGCCGTGGATTTTATAAAAATTTGGGCAGAGTTTCCTCTGTTTTTGTACAAACCAGGCGACACAAGTCGCCTACAATTTTCCCAAAATCAACTTCAAAACACAAGACTACAATTCATTTATCCGCAATTCCAATTCAAACAAGACTTATACGTTTCGACGCTTTTATATGAAAACTATACTTATTTGAATAAAGACACGACAATGTATATGTATATACTATAGTCCAACCAATTTAGTCCGGTATCGATTTTATAAGTCACGCCTTTATATACTTAACAATAATAATATTGTCGGTTCGTTCGCGAGGTAACGCTATTTATATATATTCGTATTTATACATAAATATATATCTTTTTAACTACAATCACAAAAATAAATACGAAATATTTAGTTGTACCATAATCGCTCGCACGACAACACCGCCTCGCGCGACATGCTGACCGTTGACCACAGTTGACCAGCCGTGACCGCGTGTTGACCGAAGCTTGACCATCCAGATCTGGCCCGAACCGCCCGGATCTGACTCGAACCATCTTGTACCGAGCCTTGGGACCGTACCAACAAACAACCCGATCCCAAAACTGAACCGAGCCAACAACGTGAGCCACCGTGACCATAACCCGTACTGGAACGTAACCCGACCTGGAGCAACACCCAAAACCCATAACTCGGGTCTGACCCGGTTGCCGATGAAAAACTAACACAATAACAACCACCTACCGGAGACCAAACCACCATTATCAACAACCACTTCGGGCCACCACAAACCACCACAACGAGCCGCTAACTACCACCCGGATCTGACCCCAAAGCAACCCAACCCATCGGACCCGAACCACAACCGAGCCAAACCCAAGTCCCAAAACAGACCCGAACCCATCGGACTTTGAACCTGAACCAACCCCCACCGCTGAACGCCGCCGCCGCCTTCATCAACCACAACCTAACCTGCCACCGCTCAGAACCACAACCACCAACCCGTCACCCCTTTAAACTGGAACAACCACCTTGAACCCGAGACCCAAACCCGATCGGGACCCAAACCAAACCCAACCCGGCCCCTGTGGGTTTTCCGAGCCACCACGCCGCCGCCACCACCCCTTGGTGGCCGGCCGGCTTTTGAACAGAGGAGAGAGAGGGGAGTGAGATGAGGTAGGAGGTCGGGTAGAGAGGGAGACAGATTTGAGGAGAAAGAGAGAGGTCTAGAGAGAGAGTAGAGAGAGAGAGAGAGAGCAGCGAGAGAGATGAGGGGGGGGGGGGTATGGCTGCTGAAATGGGATGGAAGGAGGAGGTTATAAGCTTTTATAGTTAGGGTTTTGGGGTAGGTGAGTTATACCGCGTGTCGAACCCGTTTTAAACATAAACGCCTCGGTTTCTATTCTAGGCCCAATAATAAATTATAAAAAGTAGTCGGTTTTGTTCGAAATACAAAACCGAGTATAAATATAAATATCTTCGACGTCCGACGCGTGTTTTCAGAACACGCGTTTAAATCGCGTTAATTAAATCGGTTGCAGTTTCGATCGTAAAAACAGTCAGTAAACTTCCGAAACTTAATAATTAGAAATATTTAAAATAAATATTTAATTTTTAATATTAAAAATCACGTCGGTGTAGATCGGAAATTGCCGGGTGTCACATCCTCCCAATGTTACAGGAATTTTGTCCTCAAAATTTGAGGTAGGATATCATCCAAGAACCAATGGTAGTATAACAAAAATAGTCAACGGACTTGCCGGTACAAATGGCACGAAATAAGGTTTCAGGATCAACTGGATGCAAAGTGTAAACAATAACTCTGTCAACAAATACTATTGGCGCACCTCAAACGAAGCAACTAGTGCACCAACTTTTCATTACACACCACAAGGTGTGTCTGCATTTAAGGCAATAACAAACAAGTTGATGAAAGTGAGACATGTCAATAAAATCATTCGTTATTCCAAGTAGATTGAATATTCACCGCAAGGTGCTGTATCAAATTCCAACAATTCGATTCAACTGAAACGTCGACTTTAAAGAAACTCGTCGACGAAGTATCAAGGGATTCATTGCCCACAATGGCCTGACATAGCAAGACTAGAAGACAAACATTACGAGCAACGTAATGATAAAGCAAATCATTAATGAAACAATTGTTTGATGCGAAGCCCTACAATGGACCTTCACAGGTTTAAAGAATCCAAACATATAACAGTTGACACGTGTACGAAACGTGTGTCTAATTTGATGAAAAGAATAAGGAATCAACAAAAAAATAAATTCCTTTATGATTGAATGTTGAAGGCCACGAATACAAAAGAAGAGAGATGCAAATCGAGTCCAAAGATATAACTAGGTCCTAAAACAGGAACCTTAGAAGCTCAAGAAACAAGATCATCAAGATCTTAAACTGGTTTTAGAAAAGCAAGGTCACAAATGACACGAACAGGGGAGAATTGGCAATCACGTCCGTATAACAAAATAATGAAAAAACCCTTATCCATTATTTATATATATAAATATATATACAACAACACATAGGATACCCTCATGATAGAATTTCTTAGAACTATCAGGTGCCTGTAAATTTGCAATAACGTGACGTCTACGTTATCAAAAATTTACCTCACCAGATCATCCTATTAACCTCCATCATAAGTTGTATCACGAGCACTCGTCACATTCATATAATAACACGTATATATATACAACATAATATAATGTTCGTCGTGTGCGCCGCCTTTCCGAGTGCTCTTCCCGTCCGCATTCCCGCTTCACAGCATCATCAGCAAAACGAGGTGCCTCATCAAGACGCCTTCGGCCCAAACCGACCTTGACGACATAGCATACTCCAAACACGGGATGCGAGACCGCAGATGCTACAACAATCCCTTTGCCAACTCGTCCAACAAACGTGACACGTGTGAGCGTTCTAGATACGTCCAAGCTAGAGTCAACAACCATCGGCGATACGTACTATATATACTTTACATAAATACACGTAGTATACAACAAGTAGATTGTTCCTCATACCAAGAAACAATGACTCGGCTAACTCTATGTGAATAATCGCTCTGAAGTCTAAAACGATGACTCGCCAGTCACCAGTGAGGTATGCCTAACCACTACATACCAATGTCCTTTCTATATACCACTATAGAAAATACCGACTTCCTATTCACATAAGAAAAATAAATGTTCCTTGCGCCGAAGGAATGCACGCTGAGCTAGTGTGATACACTAATAGTCATGTAACATACTTGGCAACGGTTGGAATTCCAGTTCCTAGGCGTTCATACTAAATATCATGTCTTAGAAATTTTGGTCCCAACTTCGAAACAAACTCAGGTTAAAGCCTAGATATCTACCCAGACACCTAGTTCGCTAAAACCTATGGCTCTGATACCAAACTGTCACACCCCGACTTTTCCCTCGTCGGATGCGACGTTTGGTGCCTTTGCCAGCGCAGCGGAAAGATGCATCTAAGACTCTTATATCCTGAACGCCATTGCTAACCCTCTAGGATCCCCGATCCCAATATGCCGACTACTCCAACCGTGCCGTTACCAAAGTTTAAACCTGAAAGACATACTTAAAAAGTCAACATAAAGCTGGTGAGTTCATAAGTTTTGCATAAATAAGTCCACAAGTTTTTATAAAAGAGTTTCCATAAGTCTGAAAAGATCATTCCCGTTAATACTATGTCATAAGAACGTTAGCTAGACGTTAAGTGTTTTTACTACTACGGTTGGGAACCCATTACTAAACGTGTCCAAAAGTTGATACCAGCCCAGATGACTGGGCTACCGATGCCTCGGTAACCCGATAGGTAGAGACAATATGCACCCGCCCGGCCCCGCCGTCGAGTGGGGCTTGTGAGGCCACAATAGATCTATCCACATTTCCCTCGTTGTGCATGCCAGCACATTCATGGTTTCCCCCTGGGACTTTCCATAAAAGCCGTATAGTAATATAAAGTGCCCATAGTATAACATGATCTTTAAAACGATGTAAATAGTACTCATGTTTCTTTCCCGAATGTAAAACCAGTAACAACAGGGCCGTGACACTCACGCGCCCATTTCATTTTTCCAAAACTTGTTTCGTTTTAAGTTCCTCAGTTTTTCATAAAAGAAGCATGTCTTCCACCCCGGAAACATTTATAAAACAGTAAAAAGTGGGGTTATGAACTCACCTCAAATTCCATGCTAAGCTAGCAAATAAAGTCCAAGCCTCGACCGGCTTCCTCGTGCCCTATTACAACAAAGGACACCTTAAAGTCTAACACATATAAACCTAGCCTATAATCCGGCTAAAAGATAGTTTATCCAACTATCTAACTCGTGTGTATAACTCGAGTACTAATATGCCTTAACTCGTCGAACCGATCGTGACTTATCTTACTTATGCGTTAACACACGACATAGTACCCAAGTTGCGCACTTGTCACCATTCGTGTGTACACCACGTTGGACTATGTTATGAAACGTATAACTTATCCCGAGCCGTAGCTCGTCTTATAATTATATTTTAGGAAAATACTCTTTGATAAAAATATAACTATAGTTATTTAAAACTGATCCATAACAAGTGTCGCTTCTTTTCCAAATCCGAACATATAAGTTATTCAAAACTTTGCCTTTTGTAAAAATAGTTCCCAAGTAAAATGTTTATATGTTTTTAAATCCAAACAATACACATTATTTAGATACCGAAGACCCTTCGAAAACTCGTCATACTTGACGTTCGGCGAAACTATATATATATGTTTTGAAAGTATTGTCCGGGTTTTACTTATCATTGTTAAACATATCTTTTGTCAAAACGTCACTATTTTGCACAACTACACTTACCACGACACTTAGGGAACTTCATTTATAAAATATGCGACAAATTCTATTTTCGTTGCGCCGTGGATTTTATAAAAATTTGGGCAGAGTTTCCTCTGTTTTTGTACAAACCAGGCGACACAAGTCGCCTACAATTTTCCCAAAATCAACTTCAAAACACAAGACTACAATTCATTTATCCGCAATTCCAATTCAAACAAGACTTATACGTTTCGACGCTTTTATATGAAAACTATACTTATTTGAATAAAGACACGACAATGTATATGTATATACTATAGTCCAACCAATTTAGTCCGGTATCGATTTTATAAGTCACGCCTTTATATACTTAACAATAATAATATTGTCGGTTCGTTCGCGAGGTAACGCTATTTATATATATTCGTATTTATACATAAATATATATCTTTTTAACTACAATCACAAAAATAAATACGAAATATTTAGTTGTACCATAATCGCTCGCACGACAACACCGCCTCGCGCGACATGCTGACCGTTGACCACAGTTGACCAGCCGTGACCGCGTGTTGACCGAAGCTTGACCATCCAGATCTGGCCCGAACCGCCCGGATCTGACTCGAACCATCTTGTACCGAGCCTTGGGACCGTACCAACAAACAACCCGATCCCAAAACTGAACCGAGCCAACAACGTGAGCCACCGTGACCATAACCCGTACTGGAACGTAACCCGACCTGGAGCAACACCCAAAACCCATAACTCGGGTCTGACCCGGTTGCCGATGAAAAACTAACACAATAACAACCACCTACCGGAGACCAAACCACCATTATCAACAACCACTTCGGGCCACCACAAACCACCACAACGAGCCGCTAACTACCACCCGGATCTGACCCCAAAGCAACCCAACCCATCGGACCCGAACCACAACCGAGCCAAACCCAAGTCCCAAAACAGACCCGAACCCATCGGACTTTGAACCTGAACCAACCCCCACCGCTGAACGCCGCCGCCGCCTTCATCAACCACAACCTAACCTGCCACCGCTCAGAACCACAACCACCAACCCGTCACCCCTTTAAACTGGAACAACCACCTTGAACCCGAGACCCAAACCCGATCGGGACCCAAACCAAACCCAACCCGGCCCCTGTGGGTTTTCCGAGCCACCACGCCGCCGCCACCACCCTTGGTGGCCGGCCGGCTTTTGAACAGAGGAGAGAGAGGGGAGTGAGATGAGGTAGGAGGTCGGGTAGAGAGGGAGACAGATTTGAGGAGAAAGAGAGAGGTCTAGAGAGAGAGTAGAGAGAGAGAGAGAGAGCAGCGAGAGAGATGAGGGGGGGGGGGGTATGGCTGCTGAAATGGGATGGAAGGAGGAGGTTATAAGCTTTTATAGTTAGGGTTTTGGGGTAGGTGAGTTATACCGCGTGTCGAACCCGTTTTAAACATAAACGCCTCGGTTTCTATTCTAGGCCCAATAATAAATTATAAAAAGTAGTCGGTTTTGTTCGAAATACAAAACCGAGTATAAATATAAATATCTTCGACGTCCGACGCGTGTTTTCAGAACACGCGTTTAAATCGCGTTAATTAAATCGGTTGCAGTTTCGATCGTAAAAACAGTCAGTAAACTTCCGAAACTTAATAATTAGAAATATTTAAAATAAATATTTAATTTTTAATATTAAAAATCACGTCGGTGTAGATCGGAAATTGCCGGGTGTCACAAAAACAGCAAAAAAAATATAAAACATTACAACACAAACCTAAAACAAAATAACTAAAAACCTTAGATAGTAGTAAAACCATTAAAAAACATCCTAACACTATATAACCCTGTTAACAACAAAATTTGGAAACTTTAAAAAAACTAAAACTAAATCAGTATAACTATGAGAAACACTATAAACATGAACAAACAAAAAATGCTACTTTCTAAACTATATAAAAACCTGCTCCAAACCCTATGATCATGAGCAGTGCTATAAACAAAGTAGGAAATATTATATGACCGGCGTTAAAAAAATCATATAAAAACCTTGAGATCCAGTATCACCACTATCATCCTCTGTTTCTGATACAAAATCAGACGATGCATGGTTATTCACGGAATCCAAGATCATTGAATGTGGATTGATTTGAGGATTCGATTCCATCGCATGAAAGAGTTAATGAGGCAGGAAGAACTTTAAGTGAACTTATTGAGGTTTCAGGGAAGTTAATGAGAGGAAGAAGACCCTCGAGAAGAAGACATCTGTGTTTGGTGTGGGTAATTGAGAGTGGAAAGGGTGGGAAGGTGTATGGGGAAAGTAAATAATTATGATCTAGACTTTAGTATGCACCAGGTGTCATAAACATTGAAAAAGCAACCAAAGCAAATGTCTAATATACCCTTTCCCTCCCAAATAAAACATAGTGAGGTGGATTAATTAGAACCACTAGTTAGGTTTCCATGGTTTTCTCATTTTAGGGGGTTTCTTTTTACCTTTCCCCTATATATATATATATATATATATATATATATATATATATATATATATATATATATTGGCGAATAACTTTTATGTTAACTATATTTTCTGCAACTAACTTTTAGGTTAAGTTTATTTTTTTTCAATTTGACGATCAAACTTTTATCTTTTAGGATTTAAAACATTGGTCATTAGCTTTTAGCTTAACTTTATTTTCTTTTAATTTGACCACTAAACTTAGACCATCAAATTTTTAGCTTTTATGATTTTAAACTTTGACCACCAAACTTTTAACTTTTAGGATTTCAAACTTTGACCACCCAACTTTGGCCACTAACTTTCTTACTAACTTATGTACTTTATTTTCTTCCAATTTGACCACCAAACTTTGACCGGCAAACTTTTAACTTTTAAGATTTCAAACTTTTATCATCAAACTTTTAGCTTTTAGGGTTTCAAACTTTGACCACCAAACTTTGGCCATTAACTTTCTTACTAACTTATGTATTTTCTTTTCTTCCAATTTGACCACCAAACTTTTAGCTTTTATGATTTCAAACTTTGACCGCCAAACTTTTAACTTTTAGCCGCGAGTATTTTTTTGAAGCCCACGCGACAATAACAGTCACTTAATATTATCTTTTATGTCCACGAAACCGTCCACAATTACGCGAAAGAATAAAGGAAAATCGTTGCCCATAGTGCTACTAAACAGTTCTGCACAACAAACGTGCCCCGCCGCTTTGCGGCGGGTTAACAAAAACCCTAGTTAATATGAATGAATTAAAATCAAAGAAATATATTCATGTCCACGTCGTGAGAGTTATTTAATTTCAATATTAAATTATAATCAATCACTAAGAATCCTTTGGCATCCTCACTTTATATGTTATTCGATGCAATATATAAAGTTACGATTCCTTTTATGAATCAATTTGCAGTTTGCGAAAACAAATTTTGAAGTTTCTGAATGAATCGATTCATAAAAAAAGGATTGATTGACATGAATTAAACGATATAATCAACATTTCTCTGATACCACATGTTGATTATATTAATATGAACATAAGCTATAAACATAAAAATTAATCATGTGTACCTGATATGCTTAACCATTCAGGAACCTCAGTAATGGAAGATACCATCATCTTGATTGGGTTCCCTTTAGTGTGTACAGTAATGATGGCTAATGATCACATGGTGATCGTTTGAGAGGGAGGGGTAGGCGGCGGCTTTAGGGTTATGGTGTTATGTCATTATATCTAAACATCAACCTCTATCCCTCTATTTATACACACAGGGGACACCCTAATAAGGCCCATCTAATGACAAGTCCGTCCATCAAAGACATGTCTGTTATTGGGCTTAGGATAATATTAATAATTGATCATCATTATATAAATGATTATAATGGCTATCGATAAATATACAAACGTCACGTATATTTATTCTAACAGAGTGGTCTAGGGATTATTATTACCATTTTGTGAGACTTAGAAGATAACAAAGCCAATGGGCTAAAGTTGCAATTTATTGAAAGTTTAGGATGAAGCAATAATAGGGTGGAATTAGCAAAGCCAATGAGCTAAAGTTGAAATTTGTTGAAAGTTTAAGAGGAAACAACAAATAGGGTGGTACTAGACTACCCGCTATCGTGACATTATAAAGCAACCGGTTACAATAAATCCACTACAGACAAAAATGTTTTAAGAAAATAAATAAGAACTTTCCACATTTTCCACAACCGGTATACGCCAACTACCCTAGGTTGCAATTGGTTGGATATTATAATATTGTATTTTCTTATGAATTACTGAACTTATTTGATATAAATACAACCAAGTTAATAAACATTTTATATTATATGTAATATCACATCTTTTTATATTATTTAAAATGGTTTCATATTAATTATTATTAGTTGTTATTTTAAGGGAAATTGGATTTTAACACCCTAAACTATTGATAATTGGTCGCTGACGCACTGAACTACAAAATTGAACAACAACGCACTGTACTTTCAACTTATTGGCCTGTATCACCCTCAGACTAACCATGGTTAATTTTTGCTGACGTGGCATGGTGACGTGTCCATTTTTGCTGACGTGGCATGGGGAATAAGCTGATGTGGCATGGACACATCACCTGTCACGTCAGCAAAAATGGACACGTCACCATGCCACGTCAACAAAAAATTAACCATGGTTAGTCTCATGGTGATACAGGCCAATAAGTTAAAAGTACAGTGCGGTGTTGGTCAATTTTGTAGTTCAGTGCGTCAACGGCCAATTGTCAATAGTTCAGGGTGTTAAAATCCAATTTCCCTTATTTTAAATGTTATCTCATTCTATCTCAACATGCCATATATCAATTTATAAGTGGCTTGGTAGTTTTTATTATCCAAAAAAATATATAATATCTTATCCAAGAAAAATGCAAGAATAATCAATTTTCAAATTTGTATACGACACTTGACGATTCTGAAAATTACCAGAATAATCAATACTTTGAAAACTCTTCATTTTCTCCAAATCCAAGTTAACTTCCTTTCACTCAAAATCCTCAAATGTCACAAAATACTAAAAAACAACCATCCACCACTAAATAGGAAGATGCTGAAGACGCCGCTTTAATGTCAACACGGTGTATGGCTAGTGGAGATAGCCTTCATGGAAACAACAAGAAGAAAACATCATTGTGGAAAGAAGTAAAGAAAATGTATGATGCAGCTTAAGCAGAAAATTCGGAATAGCTTGGTGAAAGGAATATTGAAAAAATGAAAGGTTGTTTACCTAGACTTTTAACGAAAACGACGGAAAATGGGTTGGTGCGTGCCGGGAAGCATATCACCGAGCAACAAGTTGAACGTCTCTAAAAGATATAGAGAGTGATGCTCATATGATTTATGAGACAAGTGGGAAAAATTTAACAAGTCCATTATTTTCAATGAAGTTATGTGTAACTGCCCAACATGGGCTTTAGATATGCCTCGTGGCACAACACGTTACCGTCCTGAACGTGAAGTGGATGATGAAGAAAGTGGTGGTAGTACGAAAAGAACAATGACTTCAGAAGAAGGGGACTATTTTGTGAATTCCAACCAAGAATCGCCAATTAGTGGTGGTTCATTAATACAACGTCCAACACGTAGAGATGAAGCTAAAAAAGAAAGGAAAGCATAAGGTTTCTAAGGAAATGGTTGAAGAATTTCGTGCAATGAGGCTTACCCGAGATAGTCAAATTGATTTGTGAAAAAAAGATTGGAGTTCGATTAAGAAAAGGAACAAAATAAGATTCATAGAGAACAAATTAAGGCTCAAAGGTAACAACAAGGGGAAGAAAGGGAGCAAAAGAAAATGCAACTTCTACGTCTTAACGCATTGTTACAAAGGGAGCATTTGTCTCCTAAAGAAAAACAAATCAAACTTTCTCGAATGTCTAAGTTTTATGGCAACTGAATCTTGTTCAAGACGTTTTTATTTCTAGTTCGTTCTTAATGCATTTGTAAGATATTGAATTTTCAATTCGTTTGTAATGCATCGAGTCTATGTATGTGTAAAGTTATCTTCATTTTCCATTTGTAAGATATTGAATGTTTAGGGTGTTATAATTTGTAGTTCGTTTTTTAATGATTATCTAGTAAATGTGACTTTATCATAATTTTCCATTTGTCCAATTTCTATTGGATGCTTGGATTTTATTGAGATAAGAAAAGTTGGTGAGAATTACATAGGTTTTGATAATTGAATAAAACTTGTACAATAAGTTTCAATATATGATTTAAATAAATTACATACAATTGTTCTAAGAATTTGTACATCAAGATAAAAAAAAATACTAGCTACGCATCTTCAAGCATTAACTCTAATCTTCGAGCAATCTATAACCTGAAACATGTTAAGTTTGAAAATATTTTGGGTCAACAAAAGTTCGTGAGAATTACATAGGTTCTTATAATTGAATAAAACTTGTACAATTCAAGTGTCATGGCAAGTCTAGTCCATATGTGAAAACATACTATCAGGTAAATCGAGTGCATTATCAAACCTTGTGACTAGAATATTGTGGTCCATCCCTACGCTCATGGTTCACTCGATTATGTTATGAATTCGATAACAATCACCCACGCTACCTATGTAGGAGGTACACGTATCCGGGTGGGATTGTCAGTCCAATAGATCTATCATTGTATACCGTCGGCTGATCAATGTTAATGATTATGCTAGAATATTGTGCTTACCCTAGTCATGTTTAAGACATAATGCAACATAGAATAACACATAGACACTTTATGATTGAATTGTAGATAGAATGTTGTAACATGTTTCACCCCAAAATAGTGAAATAGAAAAGGGGCTATGCAAAACTCACCTGAAATTCACTGTGTAGGTACTACCAGGTAGCAACAAGTCTGAACTTGGATTAATTGAACTCTTGTATCCTATTACAAATAAATGATGCCTTAAATTCTAATGCAAATAACTTTGTTTCATTTATTGATTGTATAGATAGTTTATTCAACTACCTAGACTCGCATTGAATGAATGCGCGTCTTAAAGTGTGTATGACTTAACGAACCGATAGTAACTTGGTTTGGATTCTTGAAAATATATGTGTGTGCATGGTTATTTGAATAAATACTTCATTATAGTATACGAAGTTGTATATTGAAATTACTGTTAAAGCAATATTTTGATTAATAAAAATATAATGTTTGCAACTCAACTTGGACGTTAATTCCTTTCGTAGTTCGGGTAGTGTATATATACATTTATATATATATATATATATATATATATTAATATCTCGACGATGTACAGTTTGGAAGCCAACATTTATTTGTAAATATATAGTTTTCGTTTACACAAAGTTATAGATTGGATTTACCTGATTCGTTTCTTATATTTGATAAAAAAAATTGGGCAGAGTCTCCTCTGTTTTTGTATCAAACCGACAACACAAGTCGTCCATTTTTATCTCAATACTCAATAGTCCAATTTCGCAACACGAATCAAGATCTAACTAAGCTTTCACACGTGACAAGTGATTAACCTTCATAAGCTAAACATGAAAGTAAAACATACGCTTCGACAATTAATACATATATTTATATAATTCGCCATTTAGATAAATCTTGTAAAATATATATTGATGTAGGGTAGTCATTACTCGACTCGTCCAAGCTTAACAACAAGAATAATTATTTCCGTTATTAGTCGACTCGGTTCGTTTAAGTTAACAATAAAAATAGTTTTTGTTACAACTCGGTTCGGTTCGCTTACACTTTTAGAATAAGTATTTATATACAATATACACGAAATAAAATAAAATAAAAATAAACTAAGGTCGTGGCGCGCGTTATACCTTCCCGTTAGCTATACTCATGACACGAACTCGGCTCGGAGTATGTGCTGAGCGTTGACCAGGTTTGACCATGATTGACCAGGTTTGACCAGATCTTGAACAATCTGATTGAGGTTGACCGAGATCCTAACCTTGACCATTATTAGTTCCAGCCTTAGTCGGGTTGTCTGCGCTGAGCAGCTGCACCTGAACAATTCTGACCCGTAACCTGTGACTCGAACCAACATCAAAACAAACCCCCCTTCAAGCATCTAGGACCCATTGTCCAGATCTGACCAGAAAAGAAGACCACTCATTACCGGATTTGTGTTGAGGCTCACCGGGATAACCACCAATCAACCCAAACCAAACCTGATGCTACCACCACGAGACCAGAACCAACACTAAACCGGTAAAAAACCCTTCGCGTACCTTGACCCGGCTATGCAGACCCGACCCTAAAACAACTCCAGATGCTCATCCATGTCGTGTCCTTCAATCAACGCCGCCACCACCATCGATTGTGGTGGTCGGGCGGTTCTAATCATGTAGGGGGCCGAGATATGACAGGAGTTTAAAGGTGGTGGTTGAATGACGCCGCCTAGGGGGTCGGCCTATTGTCTTGTGAGGAAGAAAGGTTAGGAGAGGGGTGTTGATTTGTGGTTGCTGAGGTGGTGGTCGGCGGCGGCAGCCGCCGTTGCATATAGAGTGAGAGAGAGCAGGGAAAAGAAAATGAGGGGGAAGGGATGAAGCTTGGATGTAAATGAAGGAGTAGATGAAAGATAAGGTGGTGGATTGAAAGATAAAGAGATGGGGGCTAGGGTTTTTGTGTTGAGATGAAGAAGAAGAAGAGTTAGTGGGATTTAAATAGGTAGGGTCTTGGGTAGGTTAAGTGGAAGGCATCACGTATACTAACTCGTACCGGCCCGGGTCTCGTTTATGAACTGGACCCGTCAATAACATAATTATTTCATAAGTTATATAACTGTAGTGTGAATTAAAACTAGCATTTGGACTATATATTTATATTTTTAGTCGCGTTTAAAATTTACAAAGATAAATGTCGGTTTACTAGTGTGTTATTACTTACGCCGCGTTATTTGGCGAATTTAAATAATTTAAATTTATTACTGAATTAAGAATGTATTTTTTTTTTTGTTAATGAGATATTATTGTTAACGAATTAACGCATCGTCTTATGAATAAAATATTATTATTATATTATTCGAGAAACGTTGGGCGTTACAGTCTCCTCTACTTTTGGGAACTTCGTCCCGAAGTTATTAAAAACACAGGGTTGAGTGTGATTGGGTAGAAATTAAGACAACTGTGGTTTGGAAAAAAAAAATTGGGTTAAGGCACAACGTGAATTTATAAGTAATAGAATAATATGTTTCGAATAATTTGGGTAAGATGATTGATATGTGTGAGTTTTAAGGGTTGAATTAGGTTGGTCTGAAATAGCAAGGAGAATGAGAATCTAGCAAAACACTAAACTTAAGTTTTAGAAATCCTAAAAGAAATGCATGAGTTAATTGACTATAGAAAGACTAAATGAACTACTAGGTAACTAGGGTTTATAATTGGTTATATACCGAAAACCTTGATAGAATTTCACACTACCTTAATGTACCTGTAAATTCATGATTACGTTCCGGACCGCAATCACCAATTTACCTTACATTAGGGTTTTGTGTCCTTCTATGACTCTAAACATACATGTAATAAATATAATGGAAATTAACCTTGTGATTGAATCTTTGTATCAATGAGTCTAATAAATCTTTGTATCAATTTACATGTATAATGTATCCAAAGATGAGTCCAACTGTTGAGCAGGAAAAAGACTTCTACCAGTCAGTGAGTAGGAACCTCTACCGATTGTTGAGCAGGTGCGATAGCCTCTACCAGTCGTTGAGCAGGTTATTAGAACCTCTACCGACTGTTGAGCAGGCATGATGACCTCTACCAATCGTTGAGCAGGTTATTAGGTACTCTACTAATTGTTGAGCAAGTACTTCATCCTCTACCAGTTGTTTGATTAAGTGTAACAATTGTTTTTGGCTTAACACATAAGTTGCAAATTGATAATACATACATGTAAGCAAGTTGGTAAATGCATCAAGTATCAAGTATAGCATGCGAGCTGTAATAGAGTTGCCCTAGACAAGGTTAATGACTTTAGGTGTGTTTATAGAAAATAGTTTATTTTCCATGCTTCCAAATATCATGAATAATCAAATGTTCAGGTAGATAATCAAATCCTCATGGATACCTAAGAATCAAGTTTGATGCAACGAATAATCAAGTTTTCAATAGTTTGGTTATCATAGGGATCAAGTTCATGTTCAAGAAGGTAAAGAGTATGAATTTAGTTCTTGAGAGGATGATGAAGAACTCAAAGTATCATCAAAGTTATGAAAGATAATGCGCGTGAAAATAGTTAATAAAGGGTTTGTTTATAGGTTTTCCAAAGAGGCACAAATAGTAAGGAGATTATTTAGCAGTATGAATCGTGGGGTTTGAATCAAATATTAAAATCAAGGGTATGAGGAAACATGATTGCGGAAAGTACCCAAAAGTTCAAACAAGTTTAAAATAAGTGGGTGTCAATGAAAAAATTGTAGAGTAACTTTTGTTTCTTGTGGATGGAAAAATTTTATTTTCAAAATTGGTTTTGTACATAAAGCAAAAGTCATTAAATAGTACAAACTAAATGGATCTAGATCGAAATATTTCAATGAGTCAGAGGTTTTAACCACGAATGAACGAAAATGTTGGCTTATCAAACTGATCAGATCTAAGTCCAAGGAATTTGCTCTAATAATCTAGAAGTACGTTAGGATTGTAGCAAGTAAGTGAAAGAGAGTAGGCAAGATCAAGTTAGGCTAAGAATAAGGATGAGGATAGGGATAGAGATAAGAATAAGGTAGAGCTGCAAGTAATTGAAGCAAGTACTGGTTAAAGTCCTAAGGTTATAGACAAGATTATTTTTCTAATAACCTAATTCCCTATAACCAAGGCTCTGATACCAATCTGTAACACCCCAACCGATGGCACAAACATCGGGATGTCACGTATTGATGATTGTTCAGTAGCTCATGATAATTAATAAGTTTCAATATATGATTTAAATAAATTACATACAATTGTCTAAGAATTTGTACATCAAGATAAAAAAAAAATACTAGCTATGCATCTTCAAGCATTAACTCTAATCTTCGAGCAACCTATAACCTGAAACATGTTAAGTTTGAAAATATTTTGGGTCAACAAAAGTTGGTGAGAATTACATAGGTTTTGATAATTGAATAAAACTTGTACAATTCAAGTGTCATGGCAAGTCTAGTCCATATGTGAAAACATATGTAACACCCCAACCGATGGCGGAAACATCGAGGTGTCACGTAGTGACGATTGCTCAATAGCTCATGGTACTAAAGTGTAAATTTGAATACATTGAATTAAATAGTTTATTACATTGAAAGGAAAAATACAAAGTACAATGATTCTAAAGCGTCAAGTCTAACTAGATTACCATGAAATCAAAGCTTAAATATAAATCCAAAAGCATAAAAAGAAACGTCTCAATAATAACCTGAAACATGTACGAAAATAGTATATGTCAATACAAAAATGTATTTGTGAGCATACCCTGTTTGAATACATATAGTAGAAAAAGAGTTTCGCAATTCACGTGTTATACTGTCTACAATTTAGTGTTCAAGCCATGTACAAATGCTACCCAAAATCAAACCTTTGTTTAATGAATCAAGAGTCACATATATATAGTATTCGCTCACAGTAGGCGATGAATAATCGTTCATACATAACAATAATTAAGTACTATTTATTGCTATGCTAGGCTGCAGAACGGTTAATGATTCCGGTCATAAGTACACACTATCAGCGAATCAACAAGTAAAACACATACAAGAATTACGATTATGAATATATGATAAAACATGATTAAGTGAGTGAAGTAATGAGCGTACATGAGTCACCCCAAAAGTGTAAAGCATGAAAAAGGGGAAAGATATACTCACAGTTTGCGAAAGCGATCAAAATCCAACTTAAGCGGTCGTGAGCTAAGTAATGGGAATTCCGAAGAATTCAACCTATAATGTATAAGAAATACTAATAAGGAAGTGTCTAAAAAGTCTAAGGTATCTAGGGTCTAAGGCATTAGGGTTTGCTAAGTCGATTTGGGGAATTAGAGTTTTTATGATAAGCCGCGTTAGTGTAAAAGTTGTATATCACAAATAATATATGAAAGGTTGTAAATGTGGTTTAGGTAATATAATTATTACCTATTGAATATTTAGATAAAAATATGTTTGAATAATTAGAACAAAATAATTTAGTTAATTACCTTAACTAACTTAAAATAAATACAATAATCATAAATGTATAAATGAATAATTATGTGTTTCACAATGATCTACAAATGGTAATTAAGATTTCCATACATAAAACATTTCTATTTTATAGGAAAAGTATTTATAAAATAGATGTTAATTAATATAGATAAATAAATGTTTAATTATGTCTAATTAAACATAATTAAGATAAAAATAAAAGACCTGATCCAAAAATGTTATTTTTGTAGGAATTGGATACTTTCTTATGTAAACTAATAACAATAATTTTCCCATAATTTTTATAAACTTATTTATATTTAAAACTGATTTAATGCGATTAAATCATGTTTAAATGATTAAAAATAGGAAAATCAATAAAAATAAAGGTTTTCTGAACCAATAATTTTTAATTAAGTTCATGATGATTAGACATAATTTATCAAAAATTTTGAGATAAAAATCATTAAAAATTATTTTTTAATCAATTAATTATGAGTAAAACAATTTAAATTAATAAAATCATGAAAATAGATATTTTTCAGAAAACTAAAAATATGGCAATTTTCTATGAGGTATCAAGAAGCTACACCTAAATTTTCATGATTTTTGGACAAAAAGTGAATTTATTATGAATATTATAAGTTTTTATGGTTATAATATTATTCATAAAAAGAAATAAACAATAAATAAATAAATAAAAAGAAAACACAAAAATGAAGTGGGGGTTGCCTGGGTTCGAACCCGTGTACCCTTTGTCCCAACATATATCACCAACCACTACACCATTTGATCCATATGTTACTAATTTTTGCTTTATAAACTATTTAAACATTATCTTCAAAGTCATCTTCTTCCCCAAATCAATCAACTAAGAACCCTAACCATACCCTAACCTTCAATTTGTATGATATAACCCCAGATTTCATAGGGCTTTCGTAAAGGGGGATCTAACTAACAAAATGGCACCAAAATAAAGGACTTACAATCACGATTTGAGGTTCGAATTTCCATGTGCAGGTCCGCAACATGGAGGTCGATTTTGGAGCTTTCAAGACACGATTATGATAGAAATTTTGTGGGTTTAGCACATGAATGAGTGCAGAAAGGTTTTGGCGAGTTCTAATTATATAATGGTCAAGTAAAAACGTATGTTTCAACTCATTAAAGATCTCGACGGTTTCGTCTTAAAACCGAATTAAAACGCAAATTAAACTCGATTAAAACACTTATAATTGTCCGAAACTGTTAAGGATTGATGGAGATTACGTTTGGGGTTAATAAAAACGAGTTAAAAAGGATAAAAAAACCTTCGCCGGAGTTTGATCTGAAATAGTTGCCGGCGACTGGGTTCTGGCCGGAAAAAACGTGGGGTGCAGGGGAGGGAAGTCTTTGATTTTAAAACTTTCACATTTTGGCACAAATGGTCCCTGTAGTTAGTTTTATTAATCCAATTTGTTTTTCCTTTATATAAACTTAACCAAGTTGAGTTGATTAACTTTAAAACTTTTTAATACTAAACTATATATTTTTTTATGGAATCTTTTACGACTACGATTCAACATACGCATTTGATAAAACGTATACTAGACCCATAATAAATATTAATGTTAATAATAATAATTTTTTTTTCTTTTAGTTTTCCCTAATATAAATTTTAAAAACGACGAAGCTATTAAGGACTATAATTGAAATATTTGAAGGGCAATTTTTGTCAACTAGATGAAGGACGAGGGTGACGGATGTCACAGTCTCCCCTACTTTAGAAAATTTCGTCTCGAAATTACTTTCAAGTGGAGGCTACTATGAAACAAAAGACGTTGTAAAAGTCATTAGATTTTAAAAGAAAATTCCATCATTTATGATTTGACAAAATTTAGAATAGTTGTCTAATACCCGAAGTAATAGTTTCAAAAATCTTTAACAGTTAACCCAAGGTTAGAAAGTTGAGAGTTTAAATGAGAAAAGTTTTGGGAATGTGTAACGGATGAGGGGTAGAGGTACTAATGAAGCTGTCTCCCCTACTTTAGAAAGGTTTCTAACTGAACTTTATTAGGATACGTAACAAAATTTTCAAATAACAGAGCGTGTAAGGGTATACAAGATTTGTGTTTTCTGTGTGGGTGGTCAAGAGAAAGACTCTAAGAAGACGAATGACGCTCACGTAAGAACGTTCCTATCGAAAATGCTAGCTATTAGTCAACTGTCTAATGAAGAGATAGTAATGGGTAGGTTCTTGGTCAGACTCCTAGTCCGCTCCCGCAGTATCGTTTATGCTTATATATAGGGTGTACCGCAGCTGACCCACCACACTCCCGATACTTTGGATTCGTACTAATTGTCTACCAACATCCTAAATAGAATTACACACCACCCTCATGTACCTGTAAACCCATGATTGCGTTCCGGACCGTAATCATCGATTTACCTTACACTAAGGTGTTATGCTTTTCCATAACCCTATCCTAAGTAATACTAGAAACAAATGCGTGCAATCAGGATATGCTAAGTAATTGATACTGCAATGAAACAATGACATGGTTATAGGTTCTTCCCTTTCGGGTTTACCCTTTAACCGTAATGAGAGTCACATGTAAGTAATAGACATGGTTAGAGGTTCTTCCCTTTCGGGTTCACCCTTAACCGGTAACTTCTGTTCACATCGTTGGGCACTAAACACCTATATTGATAAACTCCGAGATTTACACCGTTCCCCTCGGATTAAATAAATACTCTAGTCCGAGTCGTACGTGGGCACTGACTTAAATCTCATACGAGTTATCAACTAGTATGTTCCCTGGCCATGATGATGAACAAAAATAATGTATGTATAACAGGGTTTTGCTCAAAACAGGAAGGAAAAGGTGCATACCAAATATGCGTTCAAGTAAGTATATAAGTATAGCATAAAATTTCGACTGAAAGAATAGTACAACATAAATCAAATAAATCGCACAATTGCACAAATTGAAAGTAAACGAGTTGAATTAATGCAACTAGGCAATGTGAAAATAATCACAAATGACGTGTTTAGAAATAACTATGAATAAAAATGGTGCAAGAATAAAATAATGAAATTTACGGCAAGTGAGAGTGCACAGAATAGGTGTAATCTAGTAATTTTACATATATGTATTATAAAATAAAAAGACATTTACCAACATTCTGATAAGAGGATATGTCCATTGTTTAAACCAAAAGTTTTGCGACTGAAAGAGTACAAGTGCAGTTTACTCGACTTTGTGATATTGTTGAAAGAATAGTAGTGATGCATGAGAATATTTTTTTAGGAATCGAAGTGTGTTTTAGATTCAAAACAGGTTCATTTGCAAAATCTTCGTAAATACACATTTTCATGTGTTTACGAGAAGTCGAGTTTGAAAAAATGTTATAAGACTTATTATTAGTTGCAAATTTCTCCCGAAAACATATATTGGATACGTCATATGAAAACAAAAGTTTAAAATATGCAATACAAGTTTGTAAAATGCAAAATAAAACCATTTCATGAAGTATTTGTAAATCTAATGTGTTTTAAAAGGCCAAGATTTAAAATGACATGAATGATAAAATTAACGTATGTAATAGATTACAAATATTTAAAAAAAATTCATAATTTATCATTTGAGTAAACAAAACATTAATATCATAAAACATTTGAGATTGTTTCCTTAGGAAACTTTGACTAACTAAAGTAATTGAAATGTGACTTGTGGGGGCGTACTTTAGCCTATAAGTGAATGCTCATCCCGAGAGTTCCCAGGTCGGCATACGGGTCCCTCGTCTGATTGGGATTTATGCGAAATGCCAGGCCTAGACAGAAAACTCAGGATACAGGCGCTCACCCTTCCGGATTGCACGTGTCCCATCACTAGTAAATTCCAAAACTTTAGCGAGATTAAAAACGAGATGCAGAAATAGATCCTTGAGATGTGGATTTCACTCCTAACTCAAAGATGTATTTCAAAATTGAAAATTATTGTGGAATGAAACCAATCACTAAGTTAAGGATATCACTCCCAGCTTAGTGGTTAAGTTCCTTTTTGAAGGAGATACTCTTTGAGGTGTGGATGTCACTCCTATCCCAAAGACATATTCCTAAGATAAATAACATATAGAGGAGTGAAACTAATCACCAAGGTATGGATACCACTCCTAACTTGGTGATATCATTTCATTTGTGAAATACGAGTGTCTTCATCTCCAAGCAAAATATCGAAAGAATAACTTGAAAGAACCATAGCGAAAATATCTCGAAAGAAAATATAAGAATAAAGAGAAATATACACGAGAGGACTCGTGAAAGTAAGCTTAGTTATAGACTAGGCTAAAAGACATTCTAATAACCTAATTCCCTATAACCATGGCTCTGATACCAATCTGTAACACCCCAACCGATGGCGGAAACATCGAGGTGTCACGTAGTGACGATTGCTCAATAGCTCAAGGTACTAAAGTGTAAATTTGAATACATTGAATTAAATAGTTTATTACATTGAAAGGAAAAATACAAAGTACAATGATTCTAAAGCGTCAAGTCTAACTAGATTACAATGAAATCAAAGCTTAAATATAAATCCAAAAGCTTAAAAGAAACGTCTCAATAATAACCTGAAACATGTACGAAAATAGTATATGTCAATACAAAAATGTATTGGTGAGCATACCCTGTTTGAATACATATAGTAGAAAAAGAGTTTCGCAATTCACGTGTTATACTGTCTACAATTTAGTGTTCAAGCCATGTACAAATGCTACCCAAAATCAAACCTTTGTTTAATGAATCAAGAGTCACATATATATAGTATTCGCTCACAGTAGGCGATGAATAATCGTTCACACATAACAATAATTAAGTACTATTTATTGCTATGCTAGGCTGCAGAACGGTTAATGATTCCGGTCATAAGTACACACTATCAGCGAATCAACAAGTAAAACACATACAAGAATTGCGATTATGAATATATGATAAAACATGATTAAGTGAGTGAAGTAATAAGCGTACATGAGTCACCCCAAAAGTGTAAAGCATGAAAAAGGGGAAAGATATACTCACAGTTTGCGAAAGCGATCAAAATCCAACTTAAGCAGTCGTGAGCTAAGTAATGGGAATTCCGAAGAATTCAACCTATAATGTATAAGAAATACTAATAAGGAAATGTCTAAAAAGTCTAAGGTATCTAGGGTCTAAGGCATTAGGGTTTGCTAAGTCGATTTGGGGAATTAGAGTTTTTATGATAAGCCGCGTTAGTGTAAAAGTTGTATATCACAAATAATATATGAAAGGTTGTAAATGTGGTTTAGGTAATATAATTATAACCTATTGAATATTTAGATAAAAATATGTTTGAATAATTAAGACAAAATAATTTAGTTAATTACCTTAACTAACTTAAAATAAATACAATAATCATAAATGTATAAATGAATAATTATGTGTTTCACAATGATCTACAAATGGTAATTAAGATTTTCATACATAAAACATTTCTATTTTATAGGAAAAGTATTTATAAAATAGATGTTAATTAATATAGATAAATAAATGTTTAATTATGTCTAATTAAACATAATTAAGATAAAAATAAAAGACGTGATCCAAAAATGTTATTTTTGTAGGAATTGGATACTTTCTTATGTAAACTAATAACAATAATTTTCCCATAATTTTTATAAACTTATTTATATTTAAAACTGATTTAATGCGATTAAATCATGTTTAAATGATTAAAAATAGGAAAATCAATAAAAATAAAGGTTTTCTGAACCAATAATTTTTAATTAAGTTCATGATGATTAGAAATAATTTATCAAAAATTTTGAGATAAAAATCATTAAAAATGAATTTTTAATCAATTAATTATGAGTAAAACAATTTAAATTAATAAAATCATGAAAATAGATATTTTTCAGAAAACTAAAAATATGACAATTTTCTATGAGGTATCAAGAAGCTACACCTAAATTTTCATGATTTTTGGACAAAAAGTGAATTTATTATGAATATTATAAGTTTTTATGGTTATAATATTATTCATAAAAAGAAATAAACAATAAATAAATAAATAAAAAGAAAACACAAAAATGAAGTGGGGTTACCTGGGTTCGAACCCGGGTACCCTTTGTCCCAACATATATCACCAACCACTACACTATTTGATCCATATGTTACTAATTTTTGCTTTATAAACTATTTAAACATTATCTTCAAAGTCATCTTCTTCCCCAAATCAATCAACTAAGAACCCTAACCCTACCCTAACCTTCAATTCGTATGATATAACCCCAGATTTCATAGGGCTTTCGTAAAGGGGGATTTAAGTAACAAAATGGCACCAAAATAAAGGACTTACAATCACGATTTGAGGTTCGAATTTCCATGTGCAGGTCCGCAACATGGAGGTCGATTTTGGAGCTTTCAAAACACGATTATGATAGAAATTTTGTGGGTTTAGCACATGAATGAGTGCAGAAAGGTTTTGGCGAGTTCTAATTATATAATGGTCAAGTAAAAACGTATGTTTCAACTCATTAAAGATCTCGACGGTTTCGTCTTAAAACCGAATTAAAACGCAAATTAAACTCGATTAAAACACTTATAATTGTCCGAAACTGTTAAGGATTGATGGAGATTACGTTTGGGGTTAATAAAAACGAGTTAAAAAGGATAAAAAAAACCTTCGCCGGAGTTTGATCGGAAATAGTTGCCGGCGACTGGGTTCTGGCCGGAAAAAACGTGGGGTGCAGGGGAGGGAAGTCTTTGATTTTAAAACTTTCACATTTTGGCACAAATGGTCCCTGTAGTTAGTTTTATTAATCCAGTTTGTTTTTCCTTTATATAAACTTAACCAAGTTGAGTTGATTAACTTTAAAACTTTTTAATACTAAACTATATATTTTTTTATGGAATCTTTTACGACTACGATTCAACATACGCATTTGATAAAACGTATACTAGACCCATAATGAATATTAATGTTAATAATAATAATTTTTTTTCTTTTAGTTTTCCCTTATATAAATTTTAAAAACGACGAAGCTATTAAGGACTATAATTGAAATATCTGAAGGGCTATTTTTGTCAACTAGATGAAGGACGAGGGTGACGGATGTCACAGTCTCCCCTACTTTAGAAAATTTCGTCTCGAAATTACTTTCAAGTGGAGGCTACTATGAAACAAAAGACGTTGTAAAAGTCATTAGATTTTAAAAGAAAATTCCATCATTTATGATTTGACAAAATTTAGAATAGTTGTCTAATACCCGAAGTAATAGTTTCAAAAATCTTTAACAGTTAACCCAAGGTTAGAAAGTTGAGAGTTTAAATGAGAAAAGTTTTGGGAATGTGTAACGGATGAAGGGTAGAGGTACTAATGAAGCACTCTCCCCTACTTTAGAAAGGTTTCTAACTGAACCTTATAAGGATACGTAACAAAATTTTCAAATAACAGAGCGTGTAAGGGTATACAAGATTTGTGTTTTCTATGTGGGTGGTCAAGAGAAAGACTCTAAGAAGACGAATGAAGCTCACGTAAGAACGTTCCTATCGAAAATGCTAGCTATTAGTCAACTGTCTAATGAAGAGATAGTAATGGGTAGGTTCTTGGTCAGACTCCTAGTCCGCTCCCGCAGTATCGTTTATGCTTATATATAGGGTGTACCGCATCTGACCCACCACACTCCCGATACTTTGGATTCGTACTAATTGTCTACCAACATCCTAAATAGAATTACACACCACCCTCATGTACCTGTAAACCCATGATTGCGTTCCGGACCGTAATCATCGATTTACCTTACACTAAGGTGTTATGCTTTTCCATAACCCTATCCTAAGTAATACTAGAAACAAATGCGTGCAATCAGGATATGCTAAGTAATTGATACTGCAATGAAACAATGACATGGTTATAGGTTCTTCCCTTTCGGGTTTACCCTTTAACCGTAATGAGAGTCACATGTAAGTAATAGA
Organism: Ambrosia x helenae; assembly: GCA_030844895.1. Lineage (NCBI taxonomy): Eukaryota > Viridiplantae > Streptophyta > Magnoliopsida > Asterales > Asteraceae > Ambrosia > Ambrosia x helenae. The sequence goes on along the minus strand of CM061231.1, from coordinate 108,931,178 downwards.
CATGGTTAGAGGTTCTTCCCTTTCGGTTCACCCTTAACCGGTAACTTCTGTTCACATCGTTGGGCACTAAACACCTATATTGATAAACTCCGAGATTTACACCGTTCCCCTCGGATTAAATAAATACTCTAGTCCGAGTCGTACGTGGGCACTGGCTTGAATCTTGTTCGGGACGTTATTATTTCTAGTTCGTTTTTAATGCATTTGTAAGATATTGAATTTTCAGTTCATTTGTAATGCATCGAGTCTATGTATGTGTAAAGTTATCTTCATTTCCATTTGTAAGATATTGAATGTTTAGGGCGTTTTAATCTGTAGTTCGTTTTTAATGATTATCTAGTAAATGTGACTTTATCATAATTTTCCATTTGTCCAATTTCCATTGGATGCTTGGATTTTATTTAGATAAAAAAATATCAAACATTATCTCTATATAATATTAAAAAAAATCTAGCATTATTTGTCTATATAAATAGAATCTATTGAGATGATTTGTTATATATCCATCTAAAAATCTTAAATTCTACAATGTCTGGCAGTGAAACCTCATATGAGAGTTTGGAGTCATCAAATTTAAGTGAGTATAATGAATGGGTAGCATGAGTTTTTCAAGAAGATATATAACTTGATGTCATCATGTGTGAATTACTCATAATCATGTCTGGCACATCAAGAAGGAGGTATTGTGATCGGGAACGTGAGCAAGGTGAAGCACGTTTAATGGAAGATTACTTTGTTTGAAACCCAAGACATGATCAAGCAACTTTTCATCGTAGATTTCGAATACGAAAACCACTTTTTCTTCGCATGGTGTCTGTTGTTACAACCAATGCAAAAATGTACTAGAGCTATGCGAGTGTTAGCATATGGAACATTAGCAGATGTGCTTGATGAATACTTGAAAATGAGTGTTAGAACAACAAGGGGTGCACTTATAAAGTTCGTAGAAGGAGTCCGCCAAGAGTATCTTCGAATGCCCAGTGATGATGACTTAGCAAGACCACTCCATGTTGGGGAAGAACGTAGGTTCTCGGGAATGGTAGGCAACATTGATTGTATGCACTGGGAATGGTAAAATTGCCATACCGCTTGGGCTGGCAATATGCAGGTAGAAGCGGTAAACCAACAATCATTTTAGAAGTTGTTGCATCGTATGACTTATGGATATGGCATGCATTCTGTCACACCCCGACCAGGAGGGGACCGGACGAAATAACAGATTGTTACCAAACTTGCACAACGGAAGTAACGATGACTAATATTTATTGTTTAATACAAATTCTAATCCAAAAATATAACTGTACAACTTAAATAAATAGATTAACAACTATGCAGGGACGAATCGCGACGGTCGTCGAAGCAGTTGGGAGTATAATCCACTAGTCGATCCAATCTCTATCCGGCTTATCTCAAGATACTCTAAACCGCAACATTTGCAGCAACAATCTTCTATCAAAATAATCTCTAATCCGCAACTAGCTATCATATACTTCGCGATTGCCATCCATCCATTTACAGTACCTGAACACATGCTTAAAAAGAGTTTGGTCAGCAAAATATGCCGGTGATTCCGTGTAAGTAGTTAAGTGGATACAAAAACAGTTTAACAGTTCAAAAACAAGTTTACGAGTTCTCACAACTCAACACATGGTTATGGCACCATTTCAGTTAACCATTACAATCACTAATCCTATCATTGATATTAGACATTATCACATCTATAATCACTATTACTATAATTAATATGTGCAGCTACTGTAACATCGTGTTTTTTTTCCCAAATTTTTTAAATTTATAAAAAATCATCACCTTACCCATCTTATACTTCTTTTGCACAAATATATCCATGTCTAAATTCTTATATTATTTCAAAACATTCTTATATATTTTGAATATTTTAAAGTTGGTATAAATCAAACCTATACGAAAATTTTCAAATAAAGAATGTATTTTACCCTCTTTATACTTCTTTTTATATAATAATAATAATAATAATAATAATAATGAAAAATAATAAATTTCAGAATTTATAAAAATTCATGGAAGTTTAGACAAGCTTCATTTTCATATATATAAAAAAACAAACTTACTTATGTTTTTCTTACAAAACAAAGCCAAAAAAACCATTACCCATCATTGTGACTCCAGTGGCCCACATCCCTAGACCACCTGAAGCCCAAGAAAAACAATCCAGCTCAAACCAGACAAAACCCCACACTTGTGCCCATCTGCTGCTCTCACTCAGACCCGACCCAACCCAGACAAGAAAAGAACCCACCGACACTTGTAAATTCAACCACATTTGACTCTATTGTGGAAAGTTTATGGATAATTGATTACTCATAAAGGACCAACACTTAATTTCCGCTCATTACATTCACTAAAAACGATCAGTTACAGCTCAAAATGAGCTTGATTTACACGATTTTGACCATGAGAGGTCAAAATTCCAAAACCTTCCAATTCGACAATTTTAGTATAAATTGAGACCACATCCGCATTCTGAAAGGGCCGAAAATAAAACCCTCCCAACCAATTTTCGCTCCCGTTCCCTGTGATGCATGCATTGTCCAACCGTTGATGTTTTTGTTGACCTATCGATTTGAAACCATAACAACTTGTAAGTCCCGATCAGAACTCATCCTTATGTTTGTAGTTATATCCGAAACCTAGCCCTTTACCATTGTGTGGTTTAATTTCGTAATTAAGCATATTGTAATTTTAGGGTTTCTAGGTTTGAAATGGGGAAGATGACACACTGGTTATGAGTTTAAAAAGGATTCGAAACAAAACAAAACACCAGCAGGCATGTGTTTACACGATTTTGACCATGAGAGGTCAAAATTCCAAACCTTAGTCTATGTTTAACATTTTTAAGCATGGACGATTATCTACACATCGTTTAAACACATCTATGCACATAATCTACCACACGACAATTAATCTACACGTACACTTAATTAGTTTATGTAATTTCACCAACAACGGGACCCGGTACTAGTGTATTCCCAAAACGACTACCAATGATCCTCCAGATCATTGAACCCTGGACAATCCTAACTTGACCCGACTCAACTAACCTAGCTAAGTCCGTTTATAAACGTTTCCCGCTAAGGTAGACTTAGATGTTACTAAAATGTTTAAGCCAAATATGTCGGGTGTCACACCGGGAAGCATATCGCCGAGCAACAAGTTGAACGTCTCTAAAAGATATAGAGAGTGATGCTCATATGATTTACGAGAAAAGTGGGAAAAAATTTAATAAGTCCATTATTTTCAATGAAGTTATGTGTAACTTCCCAACATGGGCTTTAGAGAAACTTCGTGGCACAACACGTTACTGTCCTGAACGTGAAGTGGATGATGAAGAAAGTGGTGGTAGTACGAAAAGAACAATGACTTCAGAAGAAGGGGACTATTTTGTGAATTCCAACCAAGAATCGCCAATTAGTGGTGGTTCTTCAATACAACGTCTAACAGGTAGAGATGATGCTAAAAAAAGAAAGGAAAACATAAGGTTTCTAATGAATTAGTTGAAGAATTTTGTGCAATGAGGGTAACCCGAGATAGTCAAATTGATTTGTGAAAAAAAAGATTGGGGTTTGATTAAGAAAAAGGAACAAAATAAGATTCATAGAGAACAAATTAAGGCTCAAAGGTAACAACAAAGGGAAGAAAGGGAGCAAAAGAAAATGCAACTTCTACGTCTTAACGCATTGTTACAACGGGAGCATTTGTCTCCTGAATAAAAACAAATCAAACTTTCTCTAATGTCTAAGTTTTAAGGCAACTGAATCTTGTTCAGGACGTTTTTATTTCTAGTTCGTTTTTAATGCATTTGTAAGATATTGAATTTTCAGTTCATTTGTAATGCATCGAGTCTATGTATGTGTAACGTTATCTTCATTTTCCATTTGTAAGATATTGAATGTTTAAGGTGTTTTAATTTGTAGCTCCTTTTTAATGATTATCTAGTAAATGTGACTTTATCATAATTTTCCATTTGTCCAATTTCTATTGGATGCTTGGATTTTATTTAGATAAAAAAAATCAAACATTATCTCTATATAATATTAAAAAAATCTAGCATTATTTGTCTATATAAATAGAATCTATTGAGATGCTTTGTTATATATCTATCCAAAAATCTTAAATTCTCAGTGAAACCTCATATGAGAGTTTGGAGTCATCAAATTTGAGCGAGTATAATGAATGGGAAGCATAAGTTTTTCAAGAAGATATATAACTTGATTTCATCATGTGTGAATTACTCATAAGCATGCCTAGCACATCAAGAATGAGGTATTGTGATCGGGAACGTGCGCAAGGTGAAGCACGTTTAATGGAAGATTACCTTGTTGAAAACCCAAGACATGATCAAGCAACTACAACCATTAATCATGCTGATTTTCCAGATCTGATACTACTATCATCATTAGCATTCACCTCATGACTGCTACTAACCTGATGTCGTTGGAGACCCATCTGAATCACTAATGTTGTCGTCACCATAATCCTTTAATCGGAATCCTATTACAACCATGACTACCCGCCGTTAATCTATCCACCGATTCCCAAAATAGCAACGCCGACATATATGTAAGACCCGCAAAACCGGTGTCAAACAGTTGGGTTAAAATTCTTAAATATGCAAAAACATGAGTAAAATTTTCTTTCGAAATAGTATGTATACGCAGCGGAAAATTGATGGTGCGTGAAGTATATATATATTTTTTGATCCTCGTTTCAGAACAACCTTCTACGTCACAAACTTCTCGGATAGGATAACAGGTTTAAAGCTTCGTGAGGCTTTTCAGTCTCTTGTTACGGTTACGGATGCATGGGTTCCTCGTCGACGGACAATTAAAGGTAGAGTATTCGGGTTCGTAAGATGTGAGAAGATTGCTGATCCTTATTCAGTGTTGCCGGGTTTGAATGAGATTACTATCATGGACTCAAGGTTATCAGTGTCATTAGCCATGTTCGATAGATCCCACAAGAAGATCTCCTATGAGGATGCTGGGGTGGTTCAGAAAGCTTGGGTTCCTAAGGATAAGAATGTGTCAATGGACGAGTTTCCGTCAATGGCTACGGCGTATGGTGGTGCTTCTGGGTCAAGGAAGGTGCTTCAGTTAGATGATGGCGGTGCGATGTATCCGAAACACTCGATTGGTAGGGCGGTTGTTGGGGTGGCGGATAGTATTGCAACACTGCGAACGGTCAAAAGGATGTTGGTTAGGGCTGGGTTTTCGGAAGCGGCAGTGTCCTATCTTGGGGGATTAACAGTGCTCGTCACATTCCGAGATGATGTTCAGATGATGAGTTTCTTGAATGATAAGGAGGAGGTGTGGAAGGAGACCTTTGTCTCAGCGGTCCCTTGGATAGGCCAATATATTCCGGTTGAACGTATAGCGGTGCTAAAAGTGTTCGGTTTACCGGTTCTTGTTCGTGATGGTCCGGTATACGATAAAATAGGGAGCTTATTCGGCAAGGTCGTGTGGCCTTCGGATTTTTCCTGGCTAGGAATGGATAATGCGATTGGCTACTCTCATGTTCTCACTAATAGTTGTTCCAAAATCGATGAAGAAGTGTCTTTAATGTGGGGAAATAAAGGGTACAATGTGTGGGTGGTGGAAGACAACTCTGTGTGGATCCCGGAGTTTGAGCCGGTTTCGACGGATTGCGTTGATGATGAGATGGAGGAGGGCGAAATCCGTGAACCGGCATCGGACATTCCGGCGGCGGCAGTTGCTACGGAGGCAGAGGTTTTCATTGCGGAGGAGATTTCGGCGTCAGTTACGGAGGTCCAGTATGGTAATGTGCATGGGAATGGAAACTTGCCTAATATGGAAGACATTACTACTGGCGCTGAAAATTCAAATGTGGAAGTGGACCAGGGCCTTGGGGAGGATTTTGTCTTGGATGAGAATATGGGCCTTGATCCAGTACTAGTGGCTCCTGTGGGCCTGGAGGCTTCTCAGACTCCTCTTGGGCCGATTTTAAATTCTAACTTGGACTCTAATATTGGGACTCAGTCCAATTTATTTAAATGTAGGAAGCGTAATAGAGTTTTATTCCACAACTCCCCTGAAGACAATGGGATATCCCCTCACATGGCAGAGTCTCCGGTGTTCCATCCCTGCCCGGATCTCAACGTTACCTCAGGGGAGGAGCCGACGATTGTTGATGAGGCATCCTTGGATACGGAAGCTGTTGAACCGGGAGTCGGTGACGCTGGCCAGAGAACAGATGCTACCGCTGTGGACCAGGTACCCAATTCTGATGAGGTTTTTCAGGATGCCTTGGCGATTAACGCTGAGGTAGATGCTACGATTCGTGTCTGTGATTTTGTTGGGATAAATCTTCACCCTTGCTCTAATATGGTTGCGGAGGAAGTCATTTCGGATGTAGATCAGTCTGTTATTAGATGAACTTTTTGTCTCTTAACGTCCGTGGGGTTCGTCGTAGTGATAAGATTAAGTGGGTTCGTGGTCTGAGGATGTCACATGGGGCTGATTTCTTAGCTATTCAGGAGTCGAAAGTTGCGGCTCCATCTTCTTGGCTTTTATCACAGGTTTGGGGTAATTCGTTGTTCGAGTATGATTTTGTTGATTCTGATGGGGCTTCAGGGGGTTTGATTTGCTGGTGGGACCCGGCGTGTTTTAGGAAATCTGGGGTTGTTCGTTCAAAACATGTTCTGGTTATTTCTGGCACTTTGGTGCATTCGGGTGTTTTTGTTAATATTGCCAATATATATGCTCCTAACGACCCTGCAGGTAGGCGTATTCTTTGGAGCGAATTATTGTTCTTTAGAAGGTCTTTGCAGGGTTTGTGGTTGATGATGGGAGATTTTAATGAGGTTCGGGCTGCGGATGAAAGGGTTAATTCGGAATTCTTCCAACAACAGGCGTTTGTTTTTAATAATTTTATTTCTGATGCTGAATTGTTCGGGTATAATATGGGGGGTCTTAAGTACACGTATATGTCTTCTGGGGGCGACAAGTTGAGCAAACTGGACCGGATTCTTGTGTGTAAAGATTTTATGGCTTCCTGGCCGGATGCGAGTGTTACAGCTCTCTCTCGGATGTTGTCAGATCACTGTCCTATTTTGTTGACCTTGAAGAGTACAGATTATGGTCATGTGCCTTTTCGTTTCTTTAATTCTTGGATGGACCTTCCGGGTTTTGTTGAGTACGTGAACTTTATTTCTGATAAATTTCAATTTTCTGGCCCGGCGGATATTACCCTTCTCGCCAAACTTAAATGGTTGAAGGGTAGGATTCGCTTGTGGGTCGATGCTGAAAGGAAAAAGGCGAATGTGAAGCACTTGGAGGCGAAAAAAATTGTTGACGATTTGGAGGCTTTAGCGGATAGCCGGCTCTTGTCTGATGATGAGTTGTTATGTCGTGCGAATGCGCGAAAGGTTGTGTTAGAAGAGGAAAAAATGAAAGCTATGGACGCCAAACAAAAGTCTAGATGTAAATGGGCAATAGACGGGGACGAGAACTCCAAATACTTCCATGGTATTATCAAGCTCAACTCGGCGAGTAATCGCATCCATGGTATTAGTAGTGGAGGTGTGTGGATTAATGAACCGAATCTGGTTAAAGATACGATTGTTGATTTCTTTGTTGAAAAGTTTAGTGAAAGATTGCATTCGAGGCCGGAGTTTATTTGCCCTGAAATTCAGCAGTTATCTGACGAGGAGGTGCTTTCTTTGGATGCCCCGTTTTCTTTGGAAGAGATAGCTAATGCAGTTTGGGAATGTGATGGGGATAAGGCGCCTGGCCCAGACGGGTTTAATTTGTGTTTCATAAAGAAGTTCTGGCCGGTGTTGAAGCAGGATTTTATGAGGATGTTCGAGGAGATTCATTCTAGGGGATATGTAAGTGAGGGTTGTTTTTCAGCCTTCATTGCTCTTATCCCTAAGGGCCGGGACCAGGCGACTTTGTCTGATTATCGGCCTATTAGCCTTGTGGGAGTTCTTAACAAGGTTGTTTCAAAAGTCTTGGTTCTTAGACTTAGAGGTGTTATTTCGCATCTTGTGTCTGAGGAGCAAACTGCCTTTTTCAGTGATCGTCATATTCTTGACGGTCCTTTGGTTCTAAATGAGATGGTTGCGTGGCTTAAGAGGGCAAAGTTGTCTGGGTTATTCTTCAAAGTTGATATAGCTAAAGCCTATGATTCTCTTTGCTGGGATTATTTGGATGACATATTGGGACAGATGAATTTCTCTCAAAAATGGCGGGGTTGGGTTATGTCTATAGTTCGGAATGCTCGAGCATCGGTTTTAGTTAATGGCTCGCCCACCTATGAGTTCTATTGTCGCCGCGGCCTGCGACAGGGAGACCCTTTGTCTCCTTTTCTCTTTATTTTAGCTATGGAAGGTTTGTCTCGTATGATTAGTAGAGCGTGTAATATGGGTGTTTTCCGGGGCATCCAGGTTGGTAGTACGGGGCCTCGGGTCTCCCACTTTATTTATGCGGATGATGTGGTTTTCTGTGGGGAATGGTCCAATGTTAATGCTTTAAATTTAAAACGGCTTCTTCGGGGTTTCTACTTTGTATCTGGCTTGAGGATTAGTCCGAACAAGAGTAACTTGTATGGGGTGGGGGTGGAGGCGAATGAAGTGGCGAATCTGGCTAATGTATTAAAATGTAATCTGGGTAGCTTTCCTTTTACCCATTTGGGAGTTCCTATTGGCTGCAACATGAACTTGATCTGTAGTTGGGACCCGATTATTGAGAAGGTTAAGAAACGTTTATCAAGTTGGAAGGCGAAGACTCTCTCCTATGGAGGCCGAATTACTTTGTTAAAATCGGTTTTGAGCTCTCTTCCTCTTTATTTTTTCTCTCTTTTCCGTGCTCCGGTTCAGGTGTTAAATTCTTTGGAGAAATTGAGGCGTATTTTTTTCTGGGGTGGCAATGATGAGAAAGATAAGATGAGTTGGGTCGCTTGGGAGAAGGTTGTGGCGCCGGAAAAATATGGTGGGGTTGGTCTAGGTTCGCTTCGTGATGCCAACTTGGGACTTTTATCCAAATGGTGATGGAGATTCAAGTCCGATCATTCCTTGTTGTGGCGTAAGGTAATCTGGTCGTTACATGCTAGTGGTCGGGGTTGGAACTTCATTCCTTTGAAGGTTTCGTTAGGTGGTGTTTGGAAGCAGATTGCAAGTGTTCCCAGTTTATTTCAGCGCATGAATATTGACCCGAAACAGTTCGTAAAAGGGAACGTGCGGAATGGCGCTTCTATTCTTTTTTGGCAGGATTGGTGGCTGGGAAATGAGGCGCTTATAGAGACTTTTCCGCTGCTGTTCGCTCTCGATAAGAACAGGTTGTGCACAGTTGCGGACCGCTTGAAGACTGTTAATGGGGCGCTGACCTTAAACTGGGACTGGAAACGCGAGATCCTAGCCACTGCAGAACAGCAGCAGCTGCTGAACCTGTGCGCGCTGGTCGCTGACGTGCAGATGACCGTGGACGCTGACACGTGGACCTGGTCCGCTGGAGGGGAAGTCGGGTTCTCGGTTAAAAATGTTAGATGTTGTATTTTTGAGGCAGGAAACAGCTTACCTGTGTCGGCTTTTGAGTGGTCTAAATGGGTTCCAAAGAAGGTGGGCATTACTGCTTGGCGTGCGGCTTTAGACAGACTCCCGACTGCGGATGCTTTGCTTAAACGTAATATTACTCTTGATTCGCAGCTCTGTAGCTTGTGTAATTCAGCTGTGGAAACGGCTGAGCATTTATTTACTGGGTGCCCGATTGCTTCGGATGTTTGGCACATTATTTTCTCATGGTGCAACGTGCCGAATGTTATTTTGTTCCATGTCACGGACATTTTGAGACTGCACAAAACAGCCAAGCAGGGGGACCGAGCCAGGAAGGCGTTCTATGGGGTTATTCTTACTACTCTTTGGAGTATCTGGCGCGCGAGGAATGATTGTGTGTTTAATCAAAAACAGGTCTCGGTTCGGAAAATTGTTGATGAGGTTAAAGTGATGAGTTACTTATGGGTTACTAACCGAGCGAAGATGGCTGACATGTCTTGGAATGCTTGGTGTAGTTTTGATACTCGGAAGATGGGATAGTCCTGGTTAGGTGGTTTGGGGGTCCTGTGTTTTGTTTTATTTTATCCGGTTGTATGTTCGGACTTTTGCTAGCTCCTTGCTAGCCTTTTGATAATAAAATGGTTGTTGGTTGGTCAAAAAAAAAAAAAAAAAAAAAAATCTCGAATCCATTTAGTTAACAAATGACAATAATCATGGATACATGGAAAGATCGCAAAACTCATAAATGACTAAAATCTTGCTAAAGAAATCTAGCCTTATGATTTGTTGGAAAGTTAGGATGAAAAACACAAACTAACCACCTAAAATCATACAAGTAAATTCAAGTGATACAATCATGTTAATATTTGAAAATATAGATTAATTTCCCATCAAGGATAACTAATCCAACAACCATTTGGAAAGATCATATGAAAAACACATAACCCACCTAAGGTTGATTAATCTAAGTAATATTCATGTATTTCTTCAACTAATGATTTTCATGTCAAGATTACATAAACTAGCAACTCGTGTCAACAAATCCTAGATGAACATAAGACCTAACATGACAAGATTATTACAAACACTTTGTCTTTCCAAACATAAGCATAAGGATGCACATTTAAGAGTTTATCATGAATAATCAAGACTTCATTCACCATTACTAGTTAAAAGACATGAACTAGCATAAACCTATACAATTCCATGAATGAAAGTTTAAATTATGAGTTTTCCAACATTACATAATCAAACAATCATAAGTCTTGAACATCGATTAGAACCTTCAAATACACAATACTATGGGTGGCAAAATGGGTAAGTTGGGTGGGTTTGGTTGTTGGGTCAGGATGGGTTTAGGTTAGGATGGGTATGGGTCAAGATGGGTAGATTAAAAAAATGGGTTAGGATGGGTTGGGTCAGGATGGGTTTGGATATGGATGGTTTGGATTAAGATATGTTCACATTAAAATAAATTAAAATTTAAAAAAAAAATTAAAATAACAATAAAAAATTTAAAAAGTAAATAAAATTAAAAAAAAAATAAAAAAAACAAAAATAAACTTAAATATAAAATTTTAGGGGATCTGAAGTATTTCATTTTGAACCGAACCGGTTCGACCCTATCGGGCTGGATAACAACCCGGACCGTTACGACCCGGCCAGGCCGGGTAGCGACCAGAACTGTATCGACCTGACCCGTCCCGTAACGACCCGCACCGTTTCGACCCGGCCGTTTCAACCTGACCCGTCCCGTTTCGACCCGGCCAGGTCCGGTAGCGACCCGGACCGTTTCAACCCGGTCGGGCCCGGTAAAGACCCGGACCGTTTTGACCCGACAAGACCGGTAGCGACCCAGACCGTTTCGACCCGACCGGGCCCGATAACGACCCAGACCGTTTCGACCTGACCCGTCCCGTAGCGACCCGGATTGTTTCGATCGGGCCGGGCCCGGTAGCGACCCGGACCGTTTCAACCCGGTCGGGCCCGGTAAAGACCCGGACCGTTTTGACCCGACAAGACCGGTAGCGACCCCGACCGTTTCGACCCGACCGGGCCCGGTAACGACCCAAACCGTTTCGACCTGACCCGTCCCGTAGCGACCCGGATTGTTTCGACCAAGCCGGGCCCGGTAACGACCCGGACTGTTTCGACCCGCCCGGGCCCGGTAGCGACCCGGACCGTTTCAACCCGGTCGGGCCCGGTAAAGACCCGGACCGTTTCGACCCGGCAAGACCGGTAGCGACCCAGACCGTTTCGACCCGACCGGGCCCGGTAACGACCGAGACCGTTTCGACCTGACCCGTCCCGTAGCGACCCGGATTGTTTCGACCGGGCCGGGCCCGGCAACGGCCCGGACCGTTTCGACCCGCCCGGGCCCGGTAGCGACCCGGACCGTTTCGACCCGCCGGGCCCGGTAGCGACCCGGACCGTTTCGACCCGAAAGGGACCTGTAGCGACCCAGACCGTTTCGACCCGACGGGGCCCGGTAGCGACCCGGACCGTTTCGACCCGACCGGGCCCGGTAGCGACCTGGACCCTTTCGACCCGACCGGGCCCGGTAACGACCCAGACCGTTTCGACCTGACCCGTCTCGTAGCGACCCGGATTGTTTCGACCGGGCCGGGCCAGGTAACGACCCGGACCGTTTCGACTGGCCCGGGCCCGGTAGCGACCCGGAACGTTTCGACCCGGCCGGGCCCGGTTTACGACCCGGACCGTTTCGACCTGACGGGACCGGTAGCGACCCGGACCGTTTCGACCCGGCCGGGCCCGGTAACGACCCTGACCGTTTCGACCCGACCGGGCCCGGTAACGACCCTGACAGTTTCAACCTGACCCGTCCCGTAGCGACCCGGATTGTTTCGACCAAGCTGGGCCCGGTAACGACCCGGACTGTTTCGACCCGCCCGGGCCCGGTAGCGACCCGGACCGTTTCAACCCGGTCGGGCCCGGTAAAGACCCGGACCGTTTCGACCCGGCAAGACCGGTAGCGACCCAGACCGTTTCGACCCACCGGGCCCGGTAACGACCGAGACCGTTTCGACCTGACCCGTCCCGTAGCGACCCGGATTGTTTCGACCGGGCCGGGCCCGGCAACGGCCCGGACCATTTCGACCCGCCCGGGCCCGGTAGCGACCCGGACCGTTTCGACCCGGTAGCGACCCGGACCGTTTCGACCCGACAGGACCTGTAGCGACCCAGACCGTTTCGACCCGACAGGGCCCGTTAGCGACCCGGACCGTTTCGACCTGACCGGGCCCGGTAGCGACCCGGACCCTTTCGACCCGACCGGGCCCGGTAACGACCCAGACCGTTTCGACCTGACCCGTCTCGTAGCGACCCGGATTGTTTCGACCGGGCCGGGCCAGGTAACGACCCGGACCGTTTCGACTGGCCCGGGCCCGGTAGCGACCCGGAACGTTTCGACCCGGCCGGGCCCAGTTTACGACCCGGACCGTTTCGACCTGACGGGACCGGTAGCGACCCGGACCGTTTCGACCCGGCCGGGCCCGGTAACGACCCTGACCGTTTCGACCCGACCGGGCCCGGTAACGACCCTGACAGTTTCAACCTGACCCGTCCCGTAGCGACCCGGATTGTTTCGACCCGACCGGGCCCGGTAGCGACCCGGACCGTTTCGACCTGGCCGGGCCCTGTAACGACCCGGGCCGGTTTGACCCGACGGGACTGGTATCGGCCCGGACCGTTTCAACCCGACCGTGCCCGGTAACGACCCGGACCGTTTCGACCCGACCGGGCCCGGTAACAACCCAGACCGTTTCAACCTGACCCGTCCTGTATCGACCCGGCCGGGCCCGGTAGCGACCCAGACCGTTTTGACCCGACCGGGCCCGGTAACGACCCAGCCGTTTCAACCTGACCCGTACTGTTTCGACCCGACCAGGCCCGTTAACGACCCAGACCGTTTTGACCTGACCGATCCAGTTTGCAACCTAGACCGTTTCGACCCGACCGGGCCTGTCAACGACCAGACCATTTCGAACCGAATGAGCCGGTCAACAACCCAGACCGTTTGGACTCGATTAAGCCTGCTAACGACTCGAACCATTTCGATGAGGTTGGTCTCGTTAACGATTCGTGTTGTTTCGACATGGTCGTCCGTTAACGACCCGAACGGTTTCAAACCGACTGGGTTATCAACAAATGCAAAAGATATAATTTTTTGTTTTTAGTGACATTGATTTCTATGAGGCACCAACACTTTTGGTGTTGGGTGAGTTTTAATTCAGATTTGTATATGATTATCTAAAAATACCCATCCTGACCCATTTATTTTTTTTGACATACCCATCCTGACCCACTTACTTATTTCCTACAATTAAAATTACCCATCCTAACCCCCTTGAAAATTATACTAAACCCATTTTAACCCACAAGGTCAAATTTTAAACCCAAAACAACCCAAACTCAACTAGATGGGTTGAAATTGCCAGGTCTACACAATACCATTGAAGAATAATCAAGAAATTACTATAACATTAACATAATCATTCCCAAGAATCCATAATTTCATCAAATGTTAACTAAACTTCATCTAAATTAAAGTGATACAAAGAGTTTAGCTCATCATGAACTCAAAAACAACATACAAGCTTGATATAGTTACAAGTTTCATGGTAAAATTAACAAGAATCAAACCAAGAATCCAAGCTTGGATGATGTAGACGATGTGTGATGATCCTCTTGATGTTAAAATCCCTCCTAGATGCTTGCAAGTGGGTTGAATTTATTGATTTTTGAAGTTGGAGACCTTGGGGTAGAACTCTCTGCTTTTTCCAAATGAGCATACTGTGTTTTATATAGAAGAAAGGGAGCACAATTGTGCTCATGGGTGAGCATGGTTGTGCTCGTGTGTTGACCAGATCTACACGCCATTGGTCCTACAATGCCCAAGAAACACTTTTTCCTAGGACTAGAATAGGCTTTGATCTCAAGATAGATGAGCATGGTCATGCTTAGTTGGTGCCATGATCGTGATTGCACAAAAGGTAGACTAGGTTTGGCGTGTCTGTCTGAAGAACAGCAAGCATGATCATGCTATCCACAAGTATTTTGTCAAAATAAGAATTAACAAAATACCTCAACCTCAGAGTTAACAATAAGCACAATCCGCTAATTTGTTTTTCCCCAAGCAAAACAAAAATCAATGTCTAGGATAAGCATACTCTGCCTAATTACCTCAAGACTTCACTTACCAAATATATAATAAACGCATCTCGATTTTCAACACAAAGAACAATCTAGTCATTTAAGCAAACTAAAGATAAAGATTAAAGCAGACATTTCCCACCTCTGTCATAGCTCAGTTTATTAAAAAAACACATAATATAAACTATGTAACAACCCTGACTCAAAACCAAGACCAGAGATCAGAGCAGGCATGTCTCACTTTCGTCATAGCTCAGTTCGACATATCAGGTAGCCATCAAACATAGTCTATTATATTTAATAACAGGTATAACGTAAACTAAGCAACAACCATGACACAAAACCAATACGATAGATCAGAGCAAGCATTTCACTCTTCCATCATAGTCCAGTTTATAAGGTCATGTAGTCACCAAATACAGTTTACAAAAATATTTAAATATATAATCCATATAACCTAAACAGGTAGCAAGTCAAAACAATACCCAATCTAACAAGTAAGGTTTCAAATACGTGGCCAAGACATTAAGCGCATTCCGCTTATTAAATAAAAACTTAAGCCACACTCTAATCAAGACAACCGTCTATTCATATATATAATAACACATATAACTCAAGCCATATAATAAGACATTAGGCATAAACTGTGTGACAACCATATCAAAAACTATACCATAAATCAGAGCAGGCCTATCCCACTTCTAATGACATATATAACTCAACCCATATAATAACGCATTAGGCGCATTCAGCCGATTCATGTTTCATGCGAAAATAATATATATGAGTTAATATGGATTTCTTTCGTACACAAAAATATTTATAACTTCATAAAAATATTTTGTGACTTGATAAAAATAATCATATTGGTTTGGCATGCACGTCAGCCCAAAATATTTAGAAAAATAATAACTAAAAGAGTGGGCACAAGAATTCACTGGTTGTCAAGCTTCCAATCCACGACTTAAGAACTCTCGAACCGTGTCATTAGGTGAAACCTCATGCGTCCTTAATTTAGATGAAGCCGAGCCATTTAAACCCGCGAACCCGCACTAGGTTCCCATACGTGTCCGCCACTATCTAACTGATGGAATATACCCTTCATAGGCTGCCTTTGTCAAGTCAATAAATTCTCCACGTCTTAAAAAACACAAGTTGTTCACTAAAACATCAAGAGGCCGTTAGAAAAGATGTTTAACAAACATTTGGAGTTCTATAAGCTCGCTTTGCAAAACACCCATGTCTTGTGTGAGACAAGGATATGATGGGTAAAATAATGATAGCATGTATAATGATTCATAATATGATCGTTAAGAATGAACGAGAAATTACTTTCACTATTATGATCCATCCGAGTTTCTAGGTGACATGCCTACAAACCACCAACAAACATGCTCCGCTGAAGATGATGAACAACATTTTCAATACTCTGCTGAACGAATTGCAAGCCTGTCAAATTATATGACAAATAGGGAACAACTACGTAATAGAGAAGCTCATCTCGCTTTAAAAAACAACCTCATTAAGCATATTTGGTAAAAAGTTTTCTAGTGATGATATTTAAATATTTTGTATCTTTTGTATGTGTGACTATGTTTAATATTATTTGTTTTTTAATTTTTCTTCATTTTATTTATATATAAAATATTTATTTCTTCTTATATTAAATATAAATAATTAATTAGTCTCAAAATAAAAAATATATATTTTATATTTTTTAGATAATTATACATCAATTTTTCTTAATAAAATATGGTTTAGATTGTGTTGGGTTGTGAATGTAAATGAAAAAAAAAAGGTTAAGTTGTTTAGGTCTAAGGCAGAAAAATTAGTTTTTAATAAAAGGTTAGGTTGAGTTGTGATAGTGGATGGTCTTAGCATTACTTCTCATATTTCCTTAGTGAAAGATTCCGTTACTTTCTTATATTTCTCTTTTATCAAGGTTTGATTACCTTCTTTTTTTCATTCCATACGGCTGATATGGTAACCTTGATCAATTTAGCACCACCACCTCATCATAAAATTTATTTACCTTGAAATGGTCTACTTATTTCCGGTGTACATTTACATAAATTTGAGAGTTTAATTACAACTTTTAAAAACATATGTATAACCGTTTTACATATGTTATTGACTTTTAAACAAATTATCCCACGAATTTTAAATGACGATAACTTAACATAATTTAAGAGTTTAATTAACTACAACTTCTATATCTATATATATAATAAGGGTTACGTTATTCTACATAGTGTAACAAAAATGAAAAGGGTGAGAAGAATACAAAAAACACAATAGATCATGAAATATGACACAATGAACCACAAAATATAACACAATGCTAAAGAAAAAAGACACAATGAATTGAAAAAATGACACAATGATGAAAATAAGAAAAAGACACAATGATATAACACATATTCTAAAAACTACAAACTAAAACCCCTAAAAACGAAGACCTAAAAACTAACATCGTAGGGTTCGATGAGACGGTTCAAATGCCGCTTGAATGAGTTCAATCGGAGTCCGTTTGATACCCTTCTTACGACTTCCTATTTTTCTTTCACTATGTATTTGATCCTAACCCTATATAATAAAGCAATTGGGGTGAGGACACATGACACTTAATGAGGTCACCTCCACCTTTGAATTCCCTTCAAAATTATTAAAGTTTGCACGACACATGCACTCCCTATCATGATTTTTAAACACTAATAACTTTTTTGTACAACGTTTTTTTAAATTAAACCAAATTAACGAGAGTTTTATCATCTTTTCTTGGAAGGCTTCACAAAATCATCATCTGACATCTGATTCACTCTGTGCATCTTTCAGACTTTGTTTCTTCCTTTTTTTTTTCATTTTCTGTATATTTTCCTTTTCAGCAACTTTTTTAGATTTTCATGTTGTTTCTTTAGTTTACTTAAATCTTTTATAGGTGTCTAGAAATCATCATCAGAACAGTTTTGAATTATAACATTCCTTGTTTCCTCTGCTTCACAAATAAATAAACAACAATATCATCATCATTATCATACTCAGTTAATTCCACCAATAGCAAAGCCAAGGTAGGGTCTGAGGGTAAGATGTAGACAGCCTTACCTCTACCCCGTGGGAATAGAGAGACTGCTTCTATCGAGTCCCTCGGCTCGATAGTGGTTTTGTATCAAGCTTTGGACATAAGGCACATAACACTTAGCAATCGGGACAAGCCCGATTGGTGCATGTAACCCCTTGTCTTTTGGCTATCAACACCACTACATGATTCATGATTAACCATCCGTCGTTTTAACGTTATTTTCACGAAATTAGTAAAATAACTTTAAAATTAGTGCAACTTTACTTTTGCCCCCCGAGGGCCACACATATATACATTATATGCGCACAACCGTACAATGAAAAAGTAATTAGGTAATAACATTACAATGCGTTTTATGAAAACATTAAAAGTGTTTTATGTCATACAATGTAATTTGAATACTATCAACATGTAAGATGCGTTTTATAAAAACATTTATAGCGTTTTATGTCATACTAAGTTATTCGAATACTAACCTCATATAAAATGCGTTTTATGATACCATTGAAAGCGTTTTAGGTCATAATATGTGATTTCAATACTCACAGATCTAAAGTGCGTTTTAGGATATTATAAGCGCGTTTAACATCAAAATCTGAAATCATTATAATCAAACACAAACATAAAACACATGAAAATTCCTAAACACAAACATAATCCCTCATCTTATTCATATTCCAACATAAACACGAATCTAAAATATCCATCACAGGCATACCTGTATTCTGTACATTTCAAGGACTGTCATTATTCTTTTTGCTTATTCGTTCTCTTGCTTCACCTGTTTCATAGAAGCGTAATTTTAGGTTTTCCATTTCTTCATCATAAACGATCAAAATTAAAGTAAGAATATGAAGATCTGCTTACTTGTTTTGCGTTTTGGAGCAATAATCGGTTGTTAATCGATTGGTCGTCGGTCGCTTGATGTCGTTTGAATGGTTGCTTTGTTTTTTTGGTGGTTGCTTTGTTTTTTTTGGTGTACAGAGTATCGTGTTTTAAAGGCCTGAGATTTATGATTTCCACGATTGTAGCAAATCAAATTAACTGTCAATTAATGAGATGATTTGGGCAGTATAATTATAAAAAATTCAAATTTATTAGGTGTAATTTGTCTAAATTACCCTTGAATCGTTAAATGCTTCTTAAAGCACGTTGGTTAATTACGATCGTGCCATCTTGTTTTTAAACCTTAATCAATGGCTGGAAGTGCTTCTTACGCTTTTTAGGTTAAGGACGCTTTGTATAATAGCTTCTCTCAATATTAGTATGTTAGAGTTGCACATTTTTTTACATTTTTTTAGCCTTTAGGATAGGTGTTAATATTAGAGTTACATTGGAGTTATACATTGTTTTAGGTTAGGTATTAACATTGAAGTTGTATATTGTTTTAGGTTAGGTATTAATATTAGAGTTATTAATTGTTTTAACTTTTAGGTTAAATGGCAACATTATCTATACTATATTATAATGCATGAGAGAGGGGTATTTTAAGATACCAAAAAGTTAAGAACTAATTTTTCATTAACAACCCTAAAATGAGGGTAAAATAGTCATTCATACATTATTTATAATTTAATACCCTATCTTATTTACACTTTAATTCCCTAATTTTTAGTTATTAATTAAATTTTCATCCCCTCCCCTACAAAATTATAATTTCTTTTATTTAATTCTATCATAACTTTAAAACTATTATATTTTAAAAACATTCGAATATACCATGACGACCGGCTCATTTTTGTCGACGTGTCAGTGTTTTTCGTAGTCAATACTGATGTGTGGATTGAAATGTACAAGAAATAATACCTTATGTACAAGTGATTATTGCATTTTATGTTTTAAATACTAACTAGATGAAATATAATATGGATTTATTGTTAATATGGATGTTGAATCATAACACCATTTCATGATCAAGTAAAACTCAAATTTGTAAAATTGAATTTGGTGTTAAATACTATTCCGCCCAATAATGAAAAATTCACATAAATCAAATGCAACGATTTAAAAACTAAACAGGGCACTCGAAATCTACATATATATCAGCTTTGGTGATTCTTAAAATATGATAATGTTGTTAAACATTATGGTTCATCCTTGCTTTGACAGACAAATAATTTGTCACACGGTAACAAAACTGCAACACAAGACTGAGCTCTAAGAATGCTTTATCACGTTTGTTACTGATAGCTTCAATTGCAGTACCTTATTTAAATAATCAACATTAGCAATATGTGCATATGTATATGGGTATGCATGCATATATTAATAGGTATACACATAAATATAATTAACTAAAAGAAATATCATTAAACTTTTAAATATACATAACTAGCCAAATATATAAAACTTTAAAATAATTAAGTTTAGAAAAAAATATAAAAATGCATTGTAGATATTAATTGTAGGTAAATTTCTTTTAAAAACCTCAGCTGCATCAATTTAGTAGAAAACACATGATGCATATTATATACCCATGTGATATGAACATCTATGTTAATAACAATAAAAACTCCCTAATTTGAAGGGTTTTTTTTTTTTTTTTTTTTTTTTTAACAAAGTTTAAAAAAAAGATAAATGCACTGAATTCTGTATTCACAGAAAACACAATAATTTTTTACACTTTAGTCAAAGATAAACAAAATTTCCTAATTTAAAGGGGTGGGAAAATCATAAATTTCAAAATTTAAACCATGTGCTAACCTACTAAAGTTTAACAAAATTTCATAATTTTAAGGGATGGGAAAATCATGAATTTGAAAATTAAACCATGTGCTAACCTACTAAAGTTTATTCTATAAATACATACTAATGCAGGGTTGGGTTATTCTACAAAGGCTACAAAAAATGAGAAGGGTGAGAAGCCACTAGAAAATGACATGTGTCCAAAGGATTAACAAGTGGGTGGGGTAATTTTGTCAAAAACATATACACATGCAAGTCACATGCCATTTCCACCTTCATTTTTAAATGCCCGTAACCTTTTTATACGTCATCCGTTTTTAAAAAAAATTATACCATAAAATTGAGCGTCTTTTTATCTTTAATATGAGTACCATATTGCTATACTTTTGAAAAAAAATTCAAAACCCACTTGCGTAAGACACAATGGAATGTAAAACACAATGGAATGTAAAACACAATGAACACCAATTAAATATAGGGTATAAAACACAATCAAGAGTCTAGTAAAACACAATGGACGACATACTAAAGACACAATGAATAGAAGACTAAAACACAATGAATACTTTTGAAAAAAAAAAGTTGAAAACCCAGTTGCGTAAGACACAATGAACAGAAGACTAAAATACAATGAATACTTTTGAAAAAAAAAAGTTAAAAACCCAAATGTGTAAAACACAATGGACGACATATAAAAGACACAATGAATAGAAGACTTAAACACAATGAATAATAGACTCTACACAATGAACAACATAATAAAACACAATGCACATCTAAATACAAAACTCATTTGCGTAAAACACAATTAAAAGCATACTAAAAACACAATGGACAAAGTTAAATCATGTGTAGACTAAAAAAACATAAATAACATATTTATAAAGCACACATGCATACTATAACACAATGAACGAGCAGAAAGACACAACGGAGAAGAAAACCCATTTAGCACAAATTTTTTTTTTTTCAATTTTAATGTAGCAATGTGGTACTCATATTAAAGATAAAAAAACGCTCGTTAATATGGTGAAATTTTTTTGAAAAAAAAATGTCGTATGAAAAAGTTATAGACGTTTTAAAATGATGGGGGAAATTGACATGTGCATTGCATGTGGAGAGAGAAAGTCAACAAATGTGGTTTTCCTTTTATGCCCTTCCTCTAATTTATTATTTATTCTTTTCAAACAAACTAATCTCAACCCTTCAAATATATGATCAATGGATCACAATCCTTCTCACCCTTCCTAGAAAAAGTGTTTTGTGTATTTGATCCTAACCCTACTAATGCACACCTATTTCACTTGCTAAAATACGTATGCATGGATACTGAATTCAAAAGTTGAAGCTTCTAATGTTGGTTATTTGTTAGTTTATGGTTTTCATTCGTCCCATTTTACTAATTATTCCTTTTTATACATATCTTAATCATTTAAGTGTTAACTTCTTGGTTTGCAGATTCATTTAGATGAAAAACATACGGAGATGAACAAACCAATAGCCATACAAGCGTCTAAAGTAGCGTCTAAGGTTGTATTTATTAATGTTTAATTTTTTAATATTAACATGGCTGTTATTTTATGTGGTATATTGTATGTGTTTTATTGTAGGATAATGGTGATAATAGTGTTGAAATTATTTGCTATGGTGCAATGTTTAGTCCCTACAAATCTGATATTCAAAATGAATTTAGTGACTAGGTAATATCAACATTTATTTCATCTTCTATTAACTTGTGTATTAAATATTTTTAATTTATTTTAAGGATCAGATGCATGAAATTAATAGAAAGAGATCCAAGAGGCCCTCTTAATGAAAATGGAGTCAAGTTATTAATCTACACAGTTCTGATGAAAATGACAAAGAAGACATATTTGATGACACTTTAAATAGGAGAAAATGAGGGAAACTCATAATCACAAAAAAGATGTAATAATCAAACATGGAGATATACAAGAAATTTCAGTGATCATTATTGATGACAAATGGTGGGCAGACAATATAAATGAGATCATGCAGACTTGGAACCTGTATGACTAAATTGATCTCATAATTCAAGTAGTTCGCCTTTATTTTTCTCAACTTTTATGTTTATTAATACTTATTTTTCCTTTCGTATGTTACTTTATTTTATCAAATATTTCTTAAAAGTACTTTACAATTTAAATGTTAAATCTTTTTAGTTACTAGACATGTGTAACGCTTATGACGTATATCCACCGCAATGATGCTACAACAAATACTATACGAATTTGAAATAAGTACCGAAATAAAAAGTGTCACTCCCGCCGTATCGCACGGGTTTCCTACTAGTAATTATACATTGTTTAAGGTTAAATGTTAAGAACGAAATTATACACTATTTTAGGTTAGAATATTACCCGAAGCTTTCCTACATATAAACGTGAAACGCATTAATCTAATTCATATGTAAAATTAAAGTGTCTTTTTTTTTTGAACGGTAAATTTCACTCCTTATGGGACTTGAACTCATAACCTCCCCCTTAGGTGTTCCTAGAAGCTACCATTGGGCCACCACCCCAATGGCAAAATTAAAGTGTCTTGTTAGATTTCTCCCATAGACGCTCCGAATATAATCTAGTCTGGTCTAGCTTATATATATAAACTAGCTTTTATCCCGGGAGTGTCCCGGGGTTGAAAAATATAATAATTCTAATAATACTAATACTAATAGTAATAATTATTACTCTTGTAATTAAATAAATAAAAAATAACTTTGGTATATGGTGACGCCATGTGTTGCAGTGTTGCGCGATTCTTTCTCTTAGCTTCTCTTGATGAAGTATACCTATGCATCTTTAGAAGAGTAAAATTCCAATGAAAGCATGACGCTTGGGCCGAATTTCAACATCGTAGATAAGAACCTGGTTTAAAAGAAAAAACATGATTAATGAATAACCTGAACACTTTGTGTTTTTTTTCCTGTATGAACAAAACCCCACAAAAAATAGTCGTTTTTTTCTCCGTTTTTTATATAGCACTATGTAGGGATGGGCATACGGTCCCGAAAACCGATCCCGAACCGAAAAAATACCGATCCCATACCGAACCGAGGGTGTTCGGTATCGGTATTGGTACCCACATTTAGAGGTTTTCGGTTTCGGTATTTTTGGTATCGGTACGGGATTGGTATTGTATCGGTATTTTAAGGTAAAATACTGATACCACACCGGTACCGTACCGATACCGAACCGATACCGATACTGTACCGGTATAATCGGTATCGGTATTGATTTTTTGTACTTTTCGGTATCGGTATTGTCGGGATCGGTATCGGTTCGGTACCGATACCGTCCCGAGCTCATCCCTAGCACTATGGTACTCGTTGGAAAGATAATAAAACGCTCGTTAATTTGGTGTAACTTTTTTATTTAAAAAATCTCGAATATAAAAAAATATTAACGTTTAAAAATTATGGGAGGAAACATAAGAGAGAAAAATTTAAATTTGTTTTTAAATTCTTTTTTCCTAAAATAACTCAATTTAATTTTAGTAATTGAGAATTGAGAGATAGAGAGATAAATTTAAGGTTTTATGTTTATCTTTTTTTAATTAAAAAAGGAAATAATTCAAAAACACTAAAATCTTTCAATTATGATTTATGATGCCACGTGTCAGTTTCATGGAGAGATTGAAAGCACCATTGCACGCCACGTCAGCAATGTTAAATTCTTTTATATATATAGATAGATAAATCGTAAATCATTCCCCAATCCACAAGTCTCATAAACCAACCAAACCAAACCAAAGGCGGTGTCAACTCATTGAAACATTCAAGATCAAAACCCTCATCTCTCTCTCTCTCTCAAAATCTCATCAAACTTCAATGATATAAACTCGAATCAAACCAATGGATCAACAATCACTCCTATTGGAGGATTTCGGTCAAAAAGTAGACCTAACCAGGCGAATCCGTGAGGTTTTACTCAATTATCCCGAAGGCACCACAGTTTTGAAAGAACTAATACAGAATGCCGACGACGCAGGCGCTACGAAGGTCTGTTTGTGCCTCGATCGCCGCTCGCACGCCACATCCTCATTGTTGTCCCCTCAGCTCGCCCAGTGGCAAGGTCCTGCTTTGTTGGCGTATAATAATGCTGTCTTTACTGAAGATGATTTTGTTAGTATTTCGAGGATCGGTGGGAGTGGGAAGATTAGTCAGGCTTGGAAGACCGGTCGGTTCGGGTGAGGGTTTCATTAATAACTTATTTGTTTTACTAGTTTTTGACTTTAACTTGCTGTTTATGTTAATGTATTGTTAGTATGAGTAGTTACGAATGTTGTTGAATGCATAATAAGTTGAGGTGATCATCGTGCTGGAAAACTGTGTCGTGCCTGAAAAGTATGTTGCTTGATTAGGAACTTATTAATAACTTATTTGTTTAACTAGTTTTTAACTTGCTGTTTATGTTAATGTACTGCTAATCATAGTTATCAAAGACGTGAGGCGCACTCAAGCCGCTTAGGCTCCGCCTGTGGCCTAGGCGAGAAGCGCAAAAAATGTGCGGGCCTGAGAAAAAAAAAGCGCAAATAAAAAAATCACCAAATCATTACAAATAACAATTATCTTATAAAATAATATAAATATAAACCGATTGATTTAGCCTTTGATAACTATGTAGTAGACAAAATCAGTTGATGGTAAATCAATGAGTTGAGGTGTTTATATATTGAAAAATAATTCAATATCTATAATCAATCAATCAATCATACCCAGTATATCCCACGAATAGTAGACTATTGGTAGGGTCAGGGGAGGGTGAGATGTAGGCACACCTTACCTCTACCCATAAAGGATAGAGAGGCTGCTTCCAGAAAGACCCCCGGCTCAAAAAGAGAGAACAGAAGACAGGCAAGCATACAAGTAAAGGGACAAGCACCACAGGGATATTTCGCTATCGGCTAACGGACCAAATGCAGGACTAAGCTAGTAAGATAGTACATAAAAATGTAGTACATTGAACATCATAGAAACATGTAAACGGGACGACAAGCACAAGTTTCACATTACTTAAGAAAACAGGATAAATAGACACATGAATCAAAATAGGTTTAGAAATCCTATAGATAAGGGCTCATAATACCCGGTTATGCTACCTAAGTGTCAAATCCTAAAAGTCACTTACTTTAATCCTACGTCTCCAGGAACTCCTTTCTTGGACCATGTCCTCAGAGAGGTGCAACTCTATGAGATCCTGTCTAATTCGCTCATCCCAGGTCAATTAGAAATCAAATATATTTAAAAAAAAAAGATTTGACTGAGATTTAGATATATCTCTATAAATTGGTAAGTATTGGTTGATTATATTAGTGAGGGGATTAGGTTTTAAAAATCAGGCCGCTTGGTTTTAAAAAGCGCTAGGCGCACAAAAGCGACGAGGTCTAAGCGCATCGCGCGAAGCGCAAAGCGCAAAAAGCGTGGGATTTTCGTACCCGAAGCGCACACTAATTATATAATTTTTTATATATATCCCATATATATTCCATGAGCTTTTAGCTTCATTTATCCAAAATATAACTATAAATAAGGTTTTTATGTGATTTTACCTATATGTACAAGCCAAAAACACCAAGGTACAACATTTTTATGCATCAAAAATGTCCAGAATACGTGAGGCGCGCGCCTCAGGCAAAAAAGCGCCTGAAATTTGACAAAAAAACGCCTGAGGCGCGCGCCTTTGGGAAAAAGGATAGGCGCAAAGCCCTGAGGCGCCCTAGGCTGCGCCTTGATGCGCCTTGCGCCTAGGCGCGCCTCAGGCGCGCTTTTTAAAACCCAGTCAGGCCGTGGCTTTTTTTTATCTAGGAGGGAAAAGCGAGATCTGGTGGCTTCTAGGAAATTGGTCGCCTAGGCGGTCAAGGCGTGGCTTTTGATAACTATGCCGCTAATACGAGTAGTTAGGAATATTGTTGAATGATAATAAGTTGAGGTGATCATCGTGCCGGAAAAACTGTGTCGTTCCTGAAGACTATGTTGTTTGATTAGGAACTTATTAATAACTTATTTGTTTAACTAGTTTTTAACTTGCTGTTTAGTGTTTATGTTAATGTACCGCTAATACGAGTAGTTAGGAATATTGTTGAATGGTAATAAGTTGAGGTGATCATCGTGCCGGAAAACTGTGTCGTTCCTGAAAAGTATGTTGTTTGATTAGGAGCTTATTAATAACTTATTATGGTTTGTTTGTTATGTGTTTACTAACAATTGAATAAGTTGAAATGATGTGGAGGTAAGAAAGTTAGGGTTGGTTTGTGGAGAAATAGTTTAGGATGGGTTTTGTAACCTAGTGGCTGGTGTATATTGGGAATTAGTTGACTGTCCAATTGATTGCTAGTGGGTGGGGTTATGTTGTTATATGTTTACTTTTGTTTGGATACTAACTATTGAACTAATAGAAACGATGTTGAGCTAAAAAATAGGATTGTTTTGTGTAGAGGTACTTTATGATGAAATTCTTGCCCAAGTGGCTACTAGCTAGTGCACAACAAAATTGGGGAGTGAGTAAATGTTGTAATAATTGGGATTAAGCGGTAATTAATCGCTCTTCAGTAGGTCACGGAGCAATTTTTCATTAATCTGTCTATTAATCGGTATTTGTCCTAGTCGACCGGCCAAAAATTGACGACTCCAGCAAGATTTCGGTGAAAATCTATAATTCCAGCCAAATTCTTGCCAAAACCGGTAAATTTTGGCAAGTTTTTAACCAAACCATGTAGATTTTGGAGTCATGTATACCTTAAAAAACTTGGTCGAGGAGGGGTTAAACTTGGTATAAAAAAGCGTGACAGAGGCATTTTGGTTCCAAAATCCGAGGCGCGGGGCTTAAAGCGCGAGGCGAGAGTTTCATGTATGTGAGGCGCCCAAGGTAAAAAAAGAGTAAAAATATTTATAAAAGCCAATACTACATATTCTACTTGTTAATCAATTCTAAACACAATAACATAATTATAAAACACACTTAAACACTTCATTAAACATACATTGAATCCCAAACACACTTAAAAATATTTAAAAAAACCCTGATTTTGACTTTTGGCCAAAAAAACCCTAATTTTGACTGAGGCGGCGCCTCACAGCGCTTAACGCCCCGAGCCAAAAGAGCGCTTTTCCTAGTGCCTCGCGCGCTTTTTTAATCCAAGGTGTTAAAGCCTGTCTATTTAAAATTTAAAATATTTATAAAAATGCGTGTATGTATAAAAAACTGAAAATTACATCTAAAAATCCCAATCCGATTAATCTCAATTAATCGCTAGTTCCCACCCCACCGGCCGACTAGTGCCTCGGGAGTTCTACAACATTGGAGTGAGTTGACTATTTATTTTTGCTATTATATATCCTCCTGATTTATTTTTGCTATTATATATCCGACTCCATAATCAAACAACAGAAACTAAAACAATAGAAGTAGGGAGCTACCAAATAACAAATAACAAAAAGAAGTGGTTAAAAGTAATATAGTAAAGTAGAAACATATATAGCCTCATGATGAGACAACGTATAGACAAAGATACATAGATACAATCACATGCAAGGTTCACCTACAGACCCTTAATTATTTGTAAGGTCCCACATAAGGGTATCTTTATTTGTAAAATAAAGAATGCCCTTGACATTCTTGTTTAGATGGGTATGTTTAAGTTGATAATGAAGAAGCTGTACCACTAGGGTTTTGCAATGCAAATTGTCTTTAAATACTGTAAGCCTATTAGATTTAGATGATTAGGGTATATATGAGGTTGGTGGGTAAAGCTAAATTACCTTAAATAGACAGAGTGTGCTTTCTTAATAAATGTTATAGGCTGCCCCATCAACTATTCATAGGGATGCTGGAATTTACGCAATAATATATCTTAAAGAGAGTATGAGAAAACATTCTTGTGTACTACTGTACTATGATCACAAAATACATAGATGGTTGGATATATGGATTTGACACTCCCTGGATATCATTCATTAAGAAACCATATAATGCCTTTAAGGTTACTATATGTAACTATGACACTTGAAAGATGTCATATGTTAAGAACTAATATCAAGTTCTTACAGTTACAATTTTGTAATTTTTAGCAAGTGCTAGCTTTTAACATATATGCTTGATTATGATCCCCCCTCTTTTCTTCCAGTCTCTTGGTGTCTTGATATGGGCTGTTTTTCAACATAAATCTTTAACTAATCAATCATTGCTTTGCCATCACATTGTTTGTTAGGGTTGGCTTCAACTCGGTGTACCATCTGACTGATTTGCCATCTTTTGTAAGTGACAAATATGTGGTCCTGTTTGATCCTCAGGGTGATTACCTTCCTAATGTTTCTACATCAAACCCCGGAAAAAGAATCGAATATGTCTCTTCATCAGCCATCTCTAAATACCGAGATCAACTCGCTCCATACATTGCCTTTGGTTGCAACATGAAAACTTCTTTCCCTGGAACCATATTTCGATTCCCTTTAAGGAATAAAGAGCAAGCATCAAGCAGTAAGCTATCAAAGCAAGCTTATTATGCAGATGATATTTCTTCAATGTTTAATAGTCTATTTGAGGAAGGAGTTTTCGCGCTTCTCTTTCTGAAAAGTGTAGTTTCTATTGAAATGTATGTATGGGATACGGAGATGCCTGAACCTAGAAAAACTTATGCCTGTTCTGTTAGTTTAGCTGATAAAGATACTGTTTGGCATCGCCAAGCACTTATGAGATTATCCAAATCTATAAATTCTTCAAATAATCAAATGGATGGTTTTTTGTTGGATTTCTTGAGTGAAGATGTAAATGGAGCTCAGTCTCAAAAGAGAGTAGATACGTTCTATATAGTGCAGACTATGGCAGCAGCATCCAGCAGGATTGGTTCTTTTGCTTCAAGTATGTCTAAAGATTATGACATTCACCTACTACCTTGGGCAGCTGTAGCAGCATGCATCTCAGACAGTTCATCCAGAGTAATATTCACTTTTTAGTGTTGTAACATTTGTTATGATGGAATCACAGAAGGAATGGATGGACCATTCCTTTAGGGATGTGATTCCTTTGCGTATGGTTGATTTTCATTCCATAGCCAGGGGGTGATTCTTCTGCATTCCATCATGGAATGGAATGAAAATTGCAGCATGCGTGAATATTTATTTATGTAAAGCTGTAATGACACAAACCTTTAAAACAAGTTCGAAACTTTAGTGAAGTTACTTTCTTATTTTCCAAAACATGGATAGAAAACATGATTTTTTCTCATAAATCTTTTTATGTTATATGCGTTTTCATATGTTTATTTTGGAATGTTGATACCTAGAAGATTCAGTGGTATTAAATAGTGTATAAAACTGAGATAAATACCACCCTATATATTTTTTTATAAAAAATATGACAAATCATTCCATTCCTTTAGGACAATCAAACATGAACGAATGTAACAATCTATTCTATTACCTTGTTTATCCAATTGTCCTGCTCATTCCATTTCTTGATCCTTGCATTCCATCCAATCAAGCAGAAATAGTTTAAGCTCCCACTCTTATAACCCAATTATTTGGATCGAATCAGGTTACATGTGTTTTGTATTCCTCGTTAGTGCAAGTTTACTTATTTTTATCTTTTTATGTATAACAGGATTATATTCTTAAAGACGGCAGGGCCTTTTGTTTCCTTCCGTTGCCAGTGAAAACTGGAATGACTGTTCAAATTAATGGATACTTTGAGGTGTCATCGAACCGACGTGGCATTTGGTATGGTGCTGACATGGACAGAAGTGGAAGAATAAGGTCTCTCTGGAACAGGCTTCTATTAGAGGATGTTGTTGCTTCATCTTTTGTTAATTTACTGCTTCAAGTTCAACCGATCCTTGGTCCCACCAATTCGTATTATTCTTTGTGGCCTACTGGCTCGTTTGAGGAGCCATGGAACATTTTGGTCGAGCAAATTTATAAAAACATTGGCGATACCCCAGTTTTGCATTCAGATCTTGATGGGGGGAAGTGGGTCTCACTAGTGGAAGCTTTTCTTCATGATAATGAGTTTTCTAAAAGTGAGGACCTTGGTACAGCTCTTGTCCAGCTCGGATCACCTATTGTACATTTGCCTATCCCCTTGCGGGATACACTTCTGAAATTTGCATCTGGTGTGCAGTTAAAAGTCGTCACTCCTGATTCTGTACGGAATTTTTTAAGGAAATCAAAAGCTATTAACAGTTTAAGCAGGTCTTTAAAACTTGTATTGTTGGAGTATTGTCTTGAGGATTTGACTGATGATGATGTTGTTACAAACGCTTATGATCTGCCTTTGATTCCTTTAGCAAATGGTGAGTTTGGATCATTCTGTGATGCTTCAAAAGGGATATCTTATTTTGTCTGCAATGATTTGGAATATATGCTCTTGCAAAGGGTACCCAATAGAGTAATTGATCAAAATACACCCCAGCATATATTAAGCAGGCTGGAATCTATTGCCAAGATCCCGACCACAAACATTTTTGTTTTTGATGTCAAGTTCTTCCTTGAGTTGTTCACGAAAGTGGTACCTGCTGATTGGAAATATAAAACCGCGGTTTTGTGGGACCCAGAAGTAAATATAAATCATCCTAGTACAACATGGTTCCATCTATTCTGGAAATATCTTCGTGGTAATACTGAAAATCTGTCCGTTTTCGGTGATTATCCTATCTTGCCCTCTGTTTCTGGTCACCTCTACAGACCATCTCAACAGCTGAAATTGTTGAACGCAGATAATTTGTCTGACAAAATGCAGGTTGTTCTTCGTAAAGTGGGGTGCAAGATACTTGACACAAGCCATGGTGTTGACCACCCAGATTTGGTCAACTATGTACGTGATGCTGATGGTTCAGGTGTCTTGCAGTCGATTTTTGACGTTGTCTCTTCTAATGATGATATCAAAGAAATTTTTCTTCAAACTCTAGAAGCTTCTGAGAGAGACGGGCTTCGTGGATTTTTTCTTGATCCAAAATGGTATATTGGAAACAATATGTCTGATTTGGATAAAAAAACATGCCTTCGACTTCCAATTTTTAGAGTGTATGACGGGGAATCTGTTGAAAATTTCCAGTATTCTGAATTGGAAAACCAGAAATTTTTGCCCCCACTTGATTGTCCTGAATCCCTACTTTGTGGCGACTTTGTAAGAACTTCATCTGGTACAGAAGATGAAATATTGAGTAAATATTATGGTATCGAGCGTATGGGGAAGGCCAGATTTTATAAGCAGTATGTGTTTAATAAGATTAAAGATTTGCCAACCGACTTTCGTGACATTGTCATGATGTCAGTTTTGAAGGAGTTACCACATTTGTCGGCAGAAGACCCGACTTTCAGGGGACAGGTGGCTAAATTGGAATTTGTTCCTTGCACCAGTGGTTTGTTGAAAAGCCCGACAATGCTTTATGATCCTAGAAATGAAGAATTATACGCTTTGTTGGAAGATTCGGATAGTTTTCCAGTTGGCATTTTTGAAGAATCTAGTAGTTTAGACATCTTACAAGGTTTGGGTTTAAGGACTTCTGTGTCGCCTGAGGCTGTCATACAAAGTGCTCGACAAGTGGAACGTTTAATGCACAGTGATCAACAACGGGCCCATTTTAGAGGAAAAGTGCTTCTCTCTTATCTAGAAGTAAATGCATTAAAATGGTTATCCGATTCGCCTAATGATCAAGGAACAATGAACCGGATGTTTTCACGGGCTGCTAGTGCGTTTAGGGCACGTAATCTTAAATCTGATTTGGAGAAGTTCTGGAATGATCTACGGCTAATTTCATGGTGCCCGGTGCTCGTTTCATCTCCATTTCAGTCGTTACCATGGCCCGTTGTTTCATCAATGGTTGCACCACCAAAACTCGTGAGACTTTACTCAGATTTATGGCTTGTGTCTGCCAGCATGCGGATATTGGATGGTGATTGTTCTTCAACATCATTATCTCATTGCCTTGGGTGGTCATTGCCGCCAGGTGGAAGTGTAATTGCTGCCCAACTTCTTGAGCTTGGAAAAAACAACGAGACTGTGACGGATCCTGAGCTTCGCCAGGAATTGGCTTTAGCAATGCCTAGAATATACTCCATTCTTATGAACATGCTAAATTCAGATGAGATGGATATTGTGAAGGCTGTTCTAGAAGGTTCTAGATGGATTTGGGTAGGAGATGGATTTGCAACACCAGAAGAGGTTGTCATCAACGGTTCTCTGCATTTGGCCCCTTATATACGTGTCATACCTGTTGATTTAGCAGTTTTTAAGGATTTATTTCTTGAGCTTGGGATCCGGGAGTCCTTAAAACCTTTGGATTATGCCCAAATTTTATGCAGAATGTCTACAATTAAAGGCTCAACTCCTTTGAACCCACTTGAGCTAAGAGCAGCTTTACTAATTGCACAACATCTGGCTGAAGTTCAATCGTATGAAGAGCAAGTTAAGATTTTCTTACCAGATGTCTCATGCATTTTAGTTGATGCTACTGATCTAGTTTATAATGATGCTCCATGGTTACTTGGTTCAGAAGATGATGCATCTAATGTGGCCATAAATGTGAAAAGAACCGTGCAAAAATATGTGCATGGTAACATCTCGAATGATGTGGCGGAAAAGCTTGGTGTTCATTCACTTCGCCGAATGTTACTTGCTGAGAGTGCGGATTCCATGAATGTGAGTTTATCAGGAGCTGCAGAAGCGTTTGGTCAACATGAAGCTTTGACCACCAGGCTTAAGCATATTCTTGAGATGTATGCAGATGGGCCTGGCACACTTTTTGAGCTCGTGCAAAATGCTGAAGACGCTAAAGCTTCTGAGGTGGCTTTTCTCTTGGATAACACTCACTATGGGACTTCATCTGTTTTATCCCCAGAAATGGCGGATTGGCAGGGGCCTGCTTTGTACTGTTTTAATAACTCAGTTTTCACTCAACAAGATTTATATGCAATTTCACGAATTGGTCAAGAAAGTAAACTCGAGAAACCATTTGCGATTGGAAGATTCGGTTTAGGATTTAATTGTGTTTACCATTTTACAGACATTCCCACATTTGTTTCGGGGGAGAATATTGTGTTATTTGATCCTCATGCATGTAATTTACCGGGAATCTCACCTTCTCATCCTGGATTACGGATTAAATTTGCTGGCAGGAAGATTCTAGAACAATTTCCTGATCAATTTTCTCCATTTCTTCACTTTGGTTGTGACATGCAACAATCTTTTCCTGGTACGCTCTTTCGATTTCCTTTAAGAAATGCTAAAGTTGCTTCAAAAAGCCAAATAAAAAAGGAAGCATACTCACCTCAAGATGTGACATCACTCTTATCTTCCTTTGCTGATGTCGTTTCTGAGACATTACTTTTTTTACGTAATGTGAAAACTATATCCATTTTCACAAAAGAAGGGGTAGGTAGTGAGATGCAGTTACTTCATCAAGTTCATAAGCAACATATTGATGAACCCGGAGCTGAAAGCAACACATTTCAGCTTATGTTTAATCATATGCATGAAAATCAAGATGGATCAGATAGAAGTCACTATTTTGACAAATTGAGAAGAAATAATGACTTGGGTCTGCCATGGAAAACTCAAAAACTTTTATTGACTGAGAAAAGATTGTCTGAAGAAAAGTCAGATATTTGGTTGACTAGTGAATGCTTTGATGGCCGCCATAGTAAAAGAAACTCTGAAGCTAAAGACAGTAAATCTCATAAATTTATTCCATGGGCTTGTGTGGCATCATGTTTAAAAACTATGGAAGTTGAAAAGAATTTCATGGGTAAGGCATTCTGTTTTTTACCACTTCCAGTAAGTACGGGTCTTCCTGTGCATGTTAATGCATATTTTGAATTATCATCTAACCGAAGGGATATATGGTTTGGAAATGACATGGCCGGTGGTGGAAAGAAAAGGTCAGAATGGAACATGTACCTTCTAGAAGAAGTTGCTGCACCGGCTTACGGTCATTTGCTTGAAAAGCTCACATTGGAAACCGAGAATTCTGATTTATTCTATTCTTTCTGGCCCACATCTGCAACATCAGGCCCGTGGGTATCAATGATGCAGAAGCTTTATAACTTTGTTGCTGATTCTGGTCTTCGTGTATTGTTTACTAAAGCAAGAGGTGGTCAATGGATATCAACCAAACAAGCCATTTTCCCTGATTTTACTTTTGAGAATGCAAGTGATCTTATTGATGCGTTATCTGATGCGGGTTTGCCAATGACAACGATCCCGAAGCCTCACGTGGAAAAATTTATGGAGTTCTGTCCATCTTTACATTTTCTCACACCTCAGTTGTTAAGAACGTTGTTAGTTCGCCGGAAACGGGAATTCCGTGACCGGAATGGAATGGTGTTGGCACTCGAGTATTGTTTACTTGATTTAAAAAACCCGATTGAGCCTGACAGTTTTTACGGGTTACCCCTGCTGCCTCTTTCTAATGGATCCTTCACGGTTTTTGATAAACGAGGGTCGAGCGATAGAATTTATATAGCTCGTGGAGATGCATACAATCTTTTAAAGGATTCTGTTGCAAACCAACTTGTGGATTTTGAAATTTCTGATGCCATTTATGGGAAATTATGTGATGTGGCCCGAAGTGAACTGTTCAATGTTTCATTTCTGAATTGCCATTTGCTTGAAAAGCTCTTTCTGAGATTACTTCCAGCAGAGTGGATGCATGCGAAGCAGGTGACTTGGATTCCTGGTCAACGCGGTCAACCGACTTTGGAATGGATGAGTTTGTTATGGAGTTATTTAAATTTACATTGTGACGATCTTTCGGTATTTTCTAAGTGGCCAATCTTACCTGTTGGGAACAATCATCTTTTGCAACTTGCTGAGAATTCATATGTGATTGAAGATGATGGATGGAGTGAGAACATGTCATCTTTGTTGCTAAAAACTGGATGCTTATTATTGAGGCATGATCTTCAATTAGAACACCCGCATTTAAACAAATATGTGCAGTCTGCAACAGCAAGTGGCATTTTAAATGCATTATTGGCAATTGCTTGTGAACCAGAGAAAATAGAGCAGCTTTTCATCTATGCATCAGAGGGTGAGCTACACGAGCTTAGGAGTTTCATTCTTCAATCCAAGTGGTTCTCTGGAGGCTTACTAAATGAGTCCCATATTAATATTATTAAAAACATTCCCATGTTTGAGTCCTTTAGAAATAGAAAGCTTGTTTCTTTAACCAAACCTACTAAATGGCTTAAACCGGAAGGTATCATTGAGGATCTTTTGGATGATGACTTTGTTCGTGTTGAATCAGACAAAGAAAGAAAATTATTGAATAAGTATTTGGATATCCAGGAACCTTCTCGAGTGCATTTTTATAAAAGTTACGTATTCAATCGCATGCCAGAACTTGTTTCTCAGCAGAGTGTACTCTCAAATATTCTTGATGAAATCCGTGTTTTGATAAAGGAAGATAGCTCCTTCAAGAAAGAACTCATGATGACACCCTTTGTCTTCACAGAAGGTGGATCTTTGCAAGAACCGCATAGGTATGTTCTTAATACATTTCGTTTACATGGTTTACTGTTTGGTTTCTAATTATATTCATATATGTGGGTCAGTGAGTGTATATATACAATTATACATTATGTACATGATAATGCCTTTCTTTCACAGGCTATATGATCCTCGTGTTCCTGAGCTACAAATGTTTCTGCAAAAGGAGTTGTTCCCTTCTGACAAGTTCACTGACCCAGAAACTTTGGAGATGTTAGTTACCCTTGGATTAAGGCAAACTCTAGGAATTCAGGGTTTGCTTGACTCTGCCAGGTCAGTGTCTATGCGGCATGATGCAATGGATCCAGATGCCGTTGCAAGTGGGAAGAGATTACTTGGTATTTTAGATGCATTGGCATTTAAGGTCTCAACTGAGGAAGTGGAATTCAGCTTTAATGAGTTTGGGAGTGCAGGGTTAAGTGGCACCAGCTTGCCAGATGATTACTCAGATAATCTGCTTGATCAAATACCTGGAGAAGAGTTTTGGTCTGAACTGAAAACCATCCGTTGGTGTCCTGTTTATGTTGACCCACCTGTTCAGGGACTTCCATGGTTATCAACACCTCAAGAAATTGCTGCACCAGATATGGTTAGACCAAAATCGCAGATGTGGCTCAGTTCATCTATGATGCACATACTGGATGGTGAATGTAAGTCAGTGTATGCACAACGTATGCTTGGCTGGACAGAGCGGTTACATATAAACATTTTGTCTACTCAACTAGTTGCTCTGTCAAATTCCTATACACAACTTAAGATGAACTCAAATTTGGATTCTGAATTTGAAGTTTCTTTACAGGAGCATATGCCCGTTCTTTATTCGAATTTGCAAGAATATGTTGGTACTGATGAATTTGAGCTTCTTAAAGCTTCTCTCAATGGTGTCAATTGGGTTTGGATTGGGGATGATTTTGTAACCGTTGAAGCTCTTGCATTTGACTCACCTGTAAAATATAGTCCATATTTATATGTCGTTCCATCCGAATTGTCGGTTTTTCGAGATTTGCTTCTGGCTTTGGGAGTTAGGCTTAATTTTGATGTTTTCGACTATGCTAATGTCCTTCATCGGTTACAAAATGATGTTAAAGGGTTACCACTCTCAGAAGATCAGTTGAATTTTGTTCTTTGTGTTTTAGAGGCAGTTTCAGATTGTCAGTTAGATAAAGGCATGTTTGAATCATCTAATAGTCCATTATTGGTCCCTGATTTTCAAGGAGTTCTTATGGCTGCACGGGATGTAATGTATAATGATGCACCTTGGATGGAAAATAATACCCCTATGGGAAAACGTATCATACATTCTAGTATCAGTAATGATCTGGCAAACAGGCTAGGGATTCAATCTCTTCGCTCCATGTCTTTAGTGAGTGAGGAAATGACAAAGGATTTACCTTGCATGGACTATGCTAAAATCTGTGATCTTCTTGAGCGGTATGGAAGCAAAGATTTCCTGTTATTTGATCTTATTGAACTCGCAGATTGCTGTAAAGCCAAAAGGCTGCACATAATTTTTGACAAGCGTGAACATCCATGCCAGTCCTTGCTGCAGCAAAATTTAGGTACAGCTTGATCTTAACTTTTTTGAGTTAGTACTTTATATGCAGGAAATGAGTTTTATGGTTAGCGAGTCTTGTGAAGGGCTAATCGCATAAAAAGTAACCAACCATGGTCAAATTTCTACTCTATCAAAGCCTTATAAATTTTGATCAAAGGTGTAACCAACTTTCAGAGTTTTGAGTTAGGGTAATTTGACCCAGTTAGAAAATTAGCTTAAATTTGATTATTTTTTTCTAACTTTGATGGTTTTGGGGGTAAAAAGAGTTGGTTACCTGAAGTCAAAATTTGAGCAAAGGTGGTTTAGTTACTTTTTTATGCTTTTTGTTGTTTTGATGCATGATATGAAATATGATATGTCGGAGCCTGTTTTACATGCAAAATGGTGCATCCTATTCGCCCTCAAGTTTGTTAATTATTTTGTGTGATAGGTGCATTTTGAAGAATTCGGTTGCAAGACAACCCATACTTCAACTGAAATTTTTATATTAACCATATAATATTATTTTTTAAATCAAATGTTTTTGAGTTTTATAATGGATGTTTCCCTATGATTATGCTGCTTTACAGGAGATTTCCAAGGGCCTGCACTTGTTGCTGTTCTTGAAGGAGCCAGTTTGAGTAGGGAGGAAATATCAAGCCTCCAATTTCTTCCTCCTTGGGGTTTAAGGGGTGACATGCTTAATTATGGGTTAGGGTTAATGAGCTGTTATTCTGTAACTGATGTACCTTCAGTTGTGTCTGGTGGCTATTTATATATGTTTGATCCTCGTGGTATGGCTTTTGCTCCACCTTCAAGTCACTCACCAGCTGCAAAGATGTTTACTTTAACAGGTATTGGTATATTTCGTTATCTATTTGCTAAATTTGCTATGCTTCATTTGATTAGGTTGCTTTATTTTCTGTACCTTTTATAAGGTATCTTATTTCTTTGCTTAACTGCAGGCACCAATTTGACTGAGCGGTTCCGTGATCAGTTTAGTCCTTTGTTTTTTGGTCAAGAAGTTCCATGGTCAAGCGATTCTACGGTTATCCGGATGCCTATTTCATCAAAGTTCACTGGAGATGGGGTTGATTCTGGATGGACAGAAATAACAAAAATATTTGAAAATTTTACAAAGCATGCATCCAGAACCGTTGTATTTCTGAAGTCGGTTTCAGAGGTTAAAATAATAACCACTTTCTTTCAATTTATAGTTAATGTTTTAAAATCAGGTTATTGGTTAAAGATTAAGGCATTTTTGTAATTTGTACATTATTGTGATGCACCTTTATTAGTAATTGTAGTCATACTTGATCATTTATGGGCTTTTTTTTTGTTTGTTGTAAATTTGTGCAAATTTCAGGTGTCATTATCAACATGGGAAGAAAAAGAGCCACAACCTTCCCAAGAATTTCTAATTTATGTGGATCCATCGCATGCAACATTAAGGAATCCGTTCTCAGAAAAGAAATGGAAGAAGTTTCAGTTATTAAATATATTTGGTACCTCAAGTTCTGCAGTCAAGTTGCATGTTGTAGATATAAATTTGCACCAAAAGGGATCAATGGTTGTGGACCGATGGCTCGTTGTACTTAGTTTGGGTTCTGGTCAAACAAGAAACATGGCTCTCGATAGGTATTAAATATTAACGATCCATATGTGCACATTTGCTCATCACATACTTACATTGTATTTCATTCCATTCCAGGCGATACCTAGCTTATAACCTGACACCTGTCGCTGGTGTGGCTGTACATATTTTAAGAAATGGGCATCTGGCTGACATCCCTACAATCCGTTCCATCATGTCTCCACTTCCTTTATCTGACTGTATCAGTATGCCTGTTGCTGTTCTTGGCTGTTTTCTCGTGCGTCACAATCGAGGCCGTTACATTTTTATGTACCAAGATAGTGAATCTTCATCTAAAGCACAACCCAATGCAGGAAATCAGTTAATTGAAGCATGGAATCGAGAACTTATGACTTGTGTGCGGGATTCATATGTAAGGCTAGTTTTGGAAATGTTTAAGATAAGAAGGGACCCTTCAACTTCAACACTTGAGTCACGGGCAACTCATTCGATTAACATGGCATTGAATGCATGCGGTAGTCAGATATATTCTTTTTGGCCCACATCTAGCGGGAAATTAATATTTAATGGTAATGAAGATGCTCATGATTTGGTTTTGACAAAAACCCTTAACGCGGATTGGAATTGTTTAGTTGACCAGGTTGTAAAGCCGTTCTATTCTCGTCTTGTTGACCTTCCTGTTTGGCAGCTGTATTCTGGAAATTTAGTCAAAGCTGAAGAGGGCATGTTTCTTTCACAACCTGGAAGTAGAATAGGTGGTAATGTGCTTCCGGCTACAGTTTGTGCTTTTGTTAAAGAACATTATCCGGTATTTTCAGTGCCCTGGGAATTGGTGTCTGAAATTCAGTTAATTGGGTTCCAGATACGAGAGATTAAACCAAAAATGGTCCGTGATCTTCTTAAACATTCTCCAACTTCACTTGCTATACAATCAATTGATACTTATGTGGATGTTCTCGAGTATTGTTTGTCAGATATTCAGCTTCCAGAACCGTCTAATGGTGATGAGCCAAGTACATCTAGTGCTGATGGGCCTAGTCCACCTGAACCCATTGGGCCTCCCAGGTCATCAAATTTGACTTCACCTGGTCAAGGGGACCCGATAGAAGTGCTGGCAAGTATCAGCAGGGCTCTGTTTGATTTTGGGCAGGGGGTTGTTGAAGACATGGGCCGCAGGGGTGGTTCACTAACTGAAAGGTACAACTTGCCAGTGGCTGGTTTTGATGGTCGAACAAGAAGTGTGGACCACAATCTTCTAAAAGTAGCCACTGAGCTTAAAGGCTTACCGTGTCCCACTGCAACAAGTCATCTTACTAAATTGGGGTTGACCGAACTTTGGGTAGGAAATGAGCAGCAACAATCACTTATGATTCCTTTGGCTGCAAAGTTTGTCCATCCACATATATTAGAGAGACCGATTTTGGCCCGAATCTTCACAGATGATGATTTGTTATCATTATTAAAACTGCATATTTTTTCTGCACGTTTGCTTGCTGATCACATGAGTTCACTTTTTCATGAAAATTGGGTAAACCATGTCTTAAACTCGAGTCCAGCTCCTTGGTTTTCATGGGAAAATAATGCAAGTTCGGTTCGTGAAGGTGGGCCGTCTCAAAACTGGGCAAGACTCTTCTGGAGAAGCTTCAGTGGATCCCAAGATCTACCGCTATTCTCTGATTGGCCGATAGTTCCTGCCTTTCTTGGTAGACCCGTTTTATGCCGTGTAAAGCATTGCAATCTTATATTCATTCCGCCTATATTACCAGATTCAGACTCGGAAAATGCTATTGTCAAGTGGGATCTCGAAGATGATGATGTGGCATGTTTGGACTCGTTACCTGAAGAGGTTCAGCCTTATATGTTAGCCTTTAAAGTTACTGGTAAAAAGTACCCATGGCTGTACTCATTGCTTAACCAATGTAACATACCCATAGTTGATCCCACTTTCATGGACTTTGTTCCTCCACTTAATTTTTTTCCGGCTATCGGTCAATCATTGGGTCAAGCTATAGCCACCAAGCTCGTTGCAGCTAAAAACTCTGGTTATTTGCCTGAGTTGACCTCCTTTCTAGCATCCGACTGCGATCAATTGGTTTCACTGTTGGCTTCGGATTTTTCATCTAACAGCTCTGATTACACAAGAGAAGATCTTGAAGTGTTGCGTGATTTACCGATTTACAAAACTGTTACTGGTACATACAAAAAGTTGAACATCCAGGAAACATGTATAATTGCTTCGAATACTTTCCTAAAACCACATAACGATCGGTGCCTCTTTTATGGGTCAGAGTCTGTTGAGAGTCAACTGGTCAAAGCCCTTGGGGTCACCGAGTTGCAAGATAAGCAAATATTAGTCAAGTTTTCATTGCCTGAATATGAAAACAAACCTCAGTCAGAGCAAGAGGATATACTAATATATCTTTACATGAATTGGCAAGATCTCCAACAAGATTCTCAAGTCATCGAAACATTAAAAGAGACCAAATTTGTAAAAAGTGCTGATGAACAATCTGGAGATATATATAAACCAAAAGACTTGTTCGATCCTGGTGATTCACTATTAGCATCAGTTTTCTCTGGTGAAGTTCAAAAGTTTCCTGGTGAAAGGTTTGTTTCAGATGGATGGCTTAACATATTAAGAAAAGTGGGCCTTCAAAATACTGGTGATCCAGATGTTGTTCTAGAATGTGCTAGAAGAGTCGAGTTTCTTGGGGCCGAAAGTATGAAACCTAAATCTTCAGGGTTTGTTGATGATTTTGAAGAAGATTTTTCGAACATGAGGTCTGAAGTTTCTTTAGCGATTTGGTCCTTAGCTGAATCTCTTATCAGTGCAATATTTGCAAATTTTGCTGTTATTTATAGCAATAATTTTTGTAATATTCTTGGCAAGATTGCATGTGTTCCTGCAGAAAAAGGGTTTCCATCTGTAAGTGGAAAGAAAGGTGGTAAAAGAGCGCTTTGCTCTTATAGTGAAGCCATTTTGTTGAAAGACTGGCCACTTGCATGGAGCACTGCTCCCATTCTTTCCAAACAAAGCATGGTCCCGCCTGAGTACTCGTGGGGCCCTCTTCAATTAAGGAGTCCTCCTCCTTTTTCTTTAGTTTTAAAGCACCTGCAGGTACAAATTATGTTCTCTCTAAATGCTACAAAATGTCAATATATGTTTGGGTTAGAATGGGTCAGGTCAGGTTGACCCACCCAGCAACACTTTTGTATACAGTTCTGTATGTTATTATGTATTAAATTTGATTACAAAAATTAAATTCCTGTTTAATCTGTTAATCATATAACTCAAACCGACCCGTTTTGGAGTAAGTGGGTTGATTTACCGCCTTTAGATGTGTGAGAATCAAAGTATTAATCAAGCTAATGATGATTGCAGGCTATTGGAAGAAATTTTGGTGAAGACACTCTGGCTCATTGGCCTAATGGGTCAGGCTTGATATCGGTTGAGGAAGCATCTTTGGAGATTTTTAAATATCTGGACAAAATTTGGGGTACTCTATCTTCCTCAGGTAAGTTTAAATGCCATTTATTTTGATTACATAATATTTGCTTATAGAACAACTAAAATCATCTAAAATAATTTGTAATGGACTTTTGAGCAAAATTGTTGAATTCTCTTCTTTATCTTGTCAGATGTATCGGAGTTGAAGCAAGTAGCATTCATTCCAGCTGCTAACGGGACCCGTTTAGTTACGTCAAGCTCTCTTTTTGCCCGTTTAACCATAAATCTTTCCCCGTTTGCATTTGAACTTCCTTCACTCTATCTGCCATTTGTCAAGATTCTTAAAGAACTTGGGCTCCAAGACACACTATCTATTTCTGGTGCAATGGTTATTCTTTCGAATCTTCAAAAATCTTGTGGATATCAACGCCTTAATCCGAACGAACTCCGTGCAGTCATGGAAATTCTACATTTTCTATGTGATGAAACCCTAGATTCTGATTTGGAGTCAGAGTTAATTGTCCCCGATGATGGTTGCAGACTGGTTCATGCAAATGCATGTGTATATATTGATCCATACGGCTCGCGGTACGTGAAGTATATTGATTCTTCAAGATTGAGATTCGTTCACCATGATGTTTCGGAGAGGTTGTGTTCGGCTTTCCAGATAAGAAAGCTTTCTGATGTTGTTGTGGAGGTATTAGACATATATCTTTATCTCTTACCTTGATTTATTATCACTGTAGGGGGTGTTTGGATGTATCTTATAATCAATTTTTAGAAAATTGGATGAAGTGAATCTGATTCTGATTATGTAATCATTTAGGGATCAGGTAATTGGTTACGGATAAACAGTTTCATCGCTAATACTACTAAGAAGAAAAAAGAGATAGCTTTTGAATTTATATATGATAGTTAACAGTATTTTTATAGTTGACAAGAGGGTAAATTGTCATATTTTATTAATTAAAATGCACATCCAAGCACCCCGGTAAGGCCTTAAATCCTTTTGTGTTCCACTGCCTACTAATAAGTGTGAAGAACATGAAATACTATATGCGATACGGGGTCCAATCTTCCGGATTATATTAAGTTATCTGTTTGCTTCACGTGTTTTCCTTTTTCTTTTGCAATATGGTCTCATGGCATTAATTGTTTTCCAGGAGCTTGATCGGCAAGTACATCTGCAGACTCTAGAAGAAGTTGGGTCGGTTTCATTGGCAGTCATCAGAGAAAAGTTATTAAGTAGTTCATTTCAGGTTGCTGTATCAAATGTTCTTAATACTGTACCTACCACTACTTCAGAATCCAAAGTTCCAGATTTCCTGACACTACGAAAATCACTTGAATCCATCGCTCAAAAATTAAAATTTGTGCAGTCCCTCTACACTCGGTTTTGGCTCATCCCAAAATCTGTTGACATAACCCGTGCATCTAAAGATTCCATTA
The DNA here is from genome assembly GCA_030844895.1 of Ambrosia x helenae. Classification (NCBI taxonomy): domain Eukaryota; kingdom Viridiplantae; phylum Streptophyta; class Magnoliopsida; order Asterales; family Asteraceae; genus Ambrosia; species Ambrosia x helenae. The sequence goes on along the minus strand of CM061231.1, from coordinate 108,887,170 downwards.
TCCCAGAATGGGAAAGTGGTTCCCGGTCCAGTCATCGGGCTCTCTATTACGTTGACCGTTTGACCACTTGTATGCTAATTGCTGAACCACCAAGTTACGTCTCAGTTCTTGATCTTGTTTCACTTGTCGTGAGCCATGTTTTGGGTTCTCCAGTCGTGTTACCAATCAGTTCATTATTTCAATGTCCTGAAGGCTCCGAAACCGCACTTATTAACATCCTAAAACTTTCAGCCAATGAAAGATCGACAGATGGCATAGGTAGTGGAAATGGTTTTCTTGGTAGGGATATTCTTCCACAAGATGCAATGCAAGTGCAACTTCACCCGTTAAGACCATTTTATAAAGGAGAGATAGTCGCATGGAGAAATCAAAATGGAGAAAAGTTGAAATATGGAAAAATTCCGGAGAATGTAAGACCATCAGCAGGGCAAGCACTTTATAGATTTAATCTTGAAACATTTCCCGGGAAAACTGAAGCTGTTCTTTCCTCCCATGTTTTCTCGTTCAAAAGTTTATCCATTGGGAACGAGTCTTCAACACATTTGGTGTCTGAGGATAGCGATAATGCGGTTAGCAGTATCCCTGTTGACCAACCCGAGGGGTCCCGAGGAGTGAAGTCGCAAAATCAGGTTTCCATTTTTGCTGGCTTTATTTATGTATTTATTTTTTGTATCTATTATGACTGATTTTTGTCTTTAAAATCAATAATCACTTGCCGAAGCACATCCAAACACACTAAATGCGAGGCAATGGTGGTTTATATATTTCTTTTTATTTAGTAAATTCTTCTGTAGTTTGCTTCTGAATCATACGGAACTTATTAATTTGAACAACTTTTGACAGCGACAACCAATTAAAGAACTTGAGCATGGTCGTGTATCGGCCCATGAGCTGGTTCAAGCGGTTCAAGAGATGCTGTCCGCTGCTGGAATTAGAATGGACACAGAGAAGCAGTCACTCTTACAAACAACTTTGTCCCTGCAAGAACAACTAAAAGATTCTAAAGCAGCACTTTTACTCGAGCAGGTATGCATCTTTAATTCTTTATATTGGTCATCTCCGCATCCGGTAGTTGCCACCACCACCTGCCGCTACTGGCTGCCATAAAAGCAAATATAGCGGGTGAACCCATATTGTTCTTCCTAAAACGACACATTTCATGATGAGCCCATTTAGCAGAACATGTATTGATCTAAAACCCAATCTGACCTGAAACCGACTCTACCCACCCGTTTTACCAGACTTCTTGATTATCGATTCACTTGAACTTTGTCATATATGCAGGAAAAATCGGAAACTGCAACAAAAGAAGCTGAAACAGCTAAAGCAGCATGGCTATGTAGAATATGTTTGACCAATGAAGTAGATATAACTGTTGTTCCATGTGGTCATGTGTTATGTCGTCGGTGTTCATCTGCTGTCTCTCGCTGTCCGTTTTGTCGGGTACAAGTCACTAAAACAATTAAAATATATCGTCCATGATGACTTAAAAGTGCTACAGATGCCAAGATAAGAGTTCATGTTTTTTTTAAACGGCTTTCCAAACACCTTGGAACAAAGGCTGGTTCGATTATAGTCACAACTCACAAGTATATAATTTGATTTCATTTTTTAGGCGATACCATGATTTTGATTACGTACAATTTATGTGCATAGTGAAACTTGTATCATGCAACTTTGTAAGCGAACAATTAAATAAAATCTCTTGTACAGAAGTTTCTAATTAGCTATCTGTTAATTTAACTACGGTTTTGGTTATCATCAAAGCAATCAGGTTGGGGAAGTTTGGTAGGTCAAACTGGCCAAACTGTCTAGAACAGTTTCGGCTTTCCTGTTTGATGTTTTAGGTTGTTTTCCCTCCTTAAGTCAACTTTATTAGTCATAGTTTTGAGTATGATTTAGGATTCCTTGACTTCATTGACATGACTGGTTTGTCTAACATCGTCCAGAAGCTCAACCGAACCGGTCTCATGGGTTCATGCTTTCACAGCCGTAAGCTGAGAATACGCTACCCAACCCAACAACCGATTTTTGAAAAAGGTTAAGCTTTCAAAAATCAAATCATACTAAACTACATATATTATTTAATACATGCATACTTACCTAAGTCTAGTTAATTACAAAACTTGTTAGCCCAAACATCCATATGAAAATAGGCGACTAGGCCCGCGTGCACTGAGGGCCAGTTTAAAGCATGGACAGTGTGTGCTTGAGCTCAGGGCCAAAAATGTTTTGAGGGTCGGCTACACATAAAACCCTGAAGGCCCAATTTACCAGTAATGTAATGGAGAAGACTGGTTGGTTGGCAGAGCGCTAAAAATAAAAATTTAATCGACAACAGTGAGCCAGCGAATCAACAGGCAACAGCGACAACATAACAGCAACACCCATCTTTGAGTTCGAAAACCAACAACAATGATTTTCACAACAACGATTTTCATGACAACAACGATCTTCCTTTTCAAGGGACTTAGGGTTGCAACTTTGTTAAACCTAAGGGACATTTTTTTAGGTGATTTTCACAACAACGATTTTTAACGTTAAACCTGAGGGACATTTTTTAACGGCTCCGATAGGGCACATAAACCTTTAGGGACGCCGCTCGACATACACAGTAGCGAAGCTTGTGCGGAAATTTCGGGGGGGGGGGGGGGGGGGGGGAGGGGGGTTGTCGGAAGTCACCGGTTACGGGTGGTCAAAATCGTATATACCAAAAAAAATTCTTTACGGATACTATATAATCGAAACTTTTTAGCAAAAATTTCGGGATACATAACATGATTGTAAACTTGTGAGCATTTAAAATTTATAACCAGTAAACATAATTAAAAACTTATGCACACTAGCACGCAAGATAAATTGATCTAGACTTCATATTATTTTAGCTTCTTAAACAAACCATATAACCATACCACTGGCTTATTCTTCTCCAACGCACTGGCCGTATGAGGAGTTTTTGAAAATCAAAATATGAATAAAAAAAAAAAAAATCTAACAAAAGGTGGAAATGAGTTATGTGGTTTTTTGTTTAAGATTTGGGTTGGTGTTTAAATATCCATATTTGACTTTTTTTTTTTTTTTTTTTTTTTTTTTTTGTTTTGTTTGTGAACCAATGGCAAATTCTGGAATTATTTTCAGAGGGTTCATCTCATAGATTATCACTGAATTTCCCTAATTTTTTCAAACCGAGGGCCCCTAAATCCGTCACTAGGATAAACCAAGTGGGCAACCCCATATGGCACATAAAGGCCCCCCAAAAATTTAAAATTATTGTTTGATCATAATATAGAGGTTGCGAATTCGAGACTTGGCAACTTTATATATTGTTTTTGAACACTTCTAATCTTGGTAGGACTTCATTTTTAAAGACCAGTTTGTCCCTGAGAAACCGAAACCGAAACCGAAACCGAAACCGCGACAATTGTTAGCGGAAAAGAATATATTGGTACGTGGGTTGATTGATCACGTGGCAAAGATGAAGGGTTGATGTATGGGTACGTGAAGCTGCTTCCATTATATTATTGGTCTAGATGAACGGCCATATGCCCTTTGGTCTGGTGAGACACGTGTAAGGCGATCTCATAACCTACTGTGATATTCATGTACGTGTCATGTGCATGTACATATATGCACACTTTTTCATGCCCATTGTCTTTACTACAAACTACATATTAACTCTCCACTTTCAATATATTTATTATTTATACCTTTAGTTAATTTTTTTTTAGAATAACTTAAGAATCTCATTAAGAGAATGTTTGTCTCTCCTTATTTCTACCTCTTTATAACTTATTATTTTTTAAAAAGTTGATAAGTTAAAAAAGTGTTTAAGAAATGTGACTTATCACTTCTATTTATGAGGTTTTATAACATGAAAAAAGAGTTTTTAAAAAGTAAATAGAGAGTAACTTTTCAAAACTCCTTATGACTTTTTTGTAAAAAGTTATAAGGAGGTGGAAATAAGGAGAGCCAAACATGCTCTAAAACAAAATATGAAAGTTATATCATAATAGAAGGTAGATGAGCAACAAGCTGTGCTGCCACTCCTTTCTGAATTGCGAACCCTAGTCTACCAAAGACAAATCTTTGCCCCACTAGAGATGCACTATTGCTGTGGATGACCCGTTGGACCCTGGTCAAGAAACGAATAGCTTCTGGCGCCAGGGAGCCAAAGGTATCAAAAGCCAACCGGTACTTGAGTATAGCCTTGTACTCCACTGCGGACATGCATTGACCCAAACCCTCAATCGGGATAATGGTCAAAAAATCCTGAGCATGAGGACCCTTTAGGCATTCAATCACCGCCTTCTGGCGGGAGGACAACTCAAAAACTTCTCCCAAGCTCTGAGCAGTTTTGCTAAACAGAGCATTCGCCAAAGTTTTTTGTGGCTTTGAGGGGGCGGTGTCCTTATTAGAAAAACCGCCAATATCAAAGTCCGGGAGATAGACATTTAAGCGTTCGAGCGCCTGTTGATAGTCCGGGTCTAGCCCGGTGACCCCACTGTCTCGAATGATATGATCCTGAGGTTTCCAAGACTGAGCCCTAAACGCCACAAAGGCATAAACCCCAACATCTCGAGCTGAAAGGAGGCCCAAACCACCTAAGCGCATCGGCAAGGATGCCAATCGCCACTGGAGGTCCCCAAAGAAGGGGCCACCACACACAACTATATCTTCAATAGCCTCCTGGAGGCCATCATCGAAAAGGGATACCGCATCCACCATCAAGTGGGGTTGACAAGTTCGCAACCCAAAAAGTAACTTAGTGTCACACCCTCAAATTTCCACTTGTGGGGTTTTACCGCTAGGCGCGTGACAAACCAGGATCCAAGTCAACGATCACAAGAAACAACACTATATGAAATACGTAAACTCAAAATGTTTTTCCCTAAGGTAGACTTATGTTTTACCAAAATGTTTAAGCCAAACATGCCGGGTGTCACACTTAGCGACCCCCATGCATGACCTGATCAGCAGGAGTTCACTTTGGGGATCCCTAAGGCGGGGTAGGAGTTTAATAAGGTCAACCACAACCGTAGCCTGCCGCCTTTCCAACTCCTCAATAAAGATAGGATCTCGACTAACAGCCCCACCAAGGATCTTAACCCCCCTCCCTGGTCTACTAATCCCTCTCGGGAAAAGACCGTCCTGAACTTTCAGCCCGTCACACGTTGGACAAAATACCTCTGTTTTCTTAATATTGAGATGAAGCCCCAGAGATGGGCCATGCACGTTGATAATGTCTAAAGCCTTAACAACCTCAGCTGCGTTGCCTATAATCGTTCCATCATCCAAATACCAAGCATGAAACGGGAGGTTACAGTGCTCCTGAACCCGCATGATAAGGGGGTGTAAGGCAAGAGCAAAGAGAAGGGGTCCCAAAGGATCTCCTTGTTGTACTCCGGTGGTAGCCCCAATACAATCATTACCCACATACAACCTAGCAGGCTGGGCGTAAAGGAACTGGACCCATGGATAGATAGACGGGCACCGCTGGTGAACCTCTTGGAGAAAGGCTGTGCAGTCGACCATGTTGAAAGCATTGGAGAAGTCTACTATAAGTCGGGCCAAGGACCCATCCGCATGGAAAGAGTTGAGGAACCTGTTGGCACTGTGAAGCACCGCCTCTGCCCCATTTGGTACCCCTACTCCGAATTGAAAGTCCCTCAGGTACTAGGCAATGTCTTTCCCAACATTCTTCATTGCCACCTTAGAAACCAACCTTCGCCAAATACCCCCCATAGCAATAGGCCGAATTCCATTATCGAGTTTCAATAAGGGGGTGAGGGGGTGAGGCAACAAACTCGGCAAGTGTCTTAGGGCAGGAACCCAAGCCATAAGTTGACGACTTCAGTAATGGCCGCGAGCAAACCCGACGAAGTCACCGAGCCATCGCCACCAATAGCACCCAACAGGTGTTGGGCCCGTATCCCGTCCCTGCCACAAGACGTCCCTTTAGGGAAAGATCGGATACATCTGAGCACGCAATCCCCATCTACAGATAGAGCGGGTTGGACGATAGGGTTAGAAGGAAGGGATGGAGGCGGCACCATTGGGTGTTTTTCAATGAGGGCTTTCATGGTCGATTCACATTGAGGGGCAACCCCACTGGAGCACAAAACCTTAACTGCCGCCGTGAAATGCCCATCCCTGACTTTTCGAAGACATTGCTTTATATTAGGTTCCCGTTCATTGTCCTCTTCCTTTCTGGCTTCTCCCCTAGGTACCATAACCTCCCCACACTATCCAAGAGGCAGAGACCAAGACCGCAAACCCAGACCCATCTTTCCATACTGCAAGCGCTTGCATGATGCTACTACACTGCAGAGATTTCATGTTCCCTGATCTTCGCTCTTGCCTGGAGGACGGTATGACCACCCTTAGGGTATGATCTTCGTGTATTACACGGGTTGATAAATGTAAAACTACATAATTAATTAGTAATGAACAAATTATGTTTTAAGAAAACATAAATATGTTACAGATATTGCATAAAATATCTGTGCTCACCTCATGCATGACCAGGGGCGGATTCAGGTACAACCCTACGGGTTCACACGAACCCACTCGGTTTTAATTTTTTAGCATAAATATATATAAAAAAATAGGTCATGAACCCATAAGTAAAATCGGAATGAACCCACTAACAAATATGATTAGCGGCTCGGTGGTTAAAGCTCCACAATTTCAAGCGTTAGGTCCCCCGTTCGAATCTTCTTAGATGCTTTTTTTCCTTGCAGCTAAACAGCTTAGGGTTTAATATTTTCATCTTGTGCACTCCCATCCTCATTTCCTCTTCACTGCTTGTCTTCTTCAATGGTTCTCATTTTTCTAACTTCCAGTTTTAAAATGCTTCAACTGATATGTGTTAAGTTAATCCTATATGTGAGTTTAGCTTAGAAATGAAATAAGATTTTGTCATCCTTTGTTACATAAAGAAAGGCTATAGTCCTAATCAATAATCATTACAGGAAGAAAAACACTTGATGAACTTCTAGGAGGTGAATACTTTGATATAAACTAACTTTATATCTTTAACTGAGTGGATTAACACTTTGCTTATAAATTTGGCTAGGTGGCTTCGAAAGTTTACATGCAACAGAATCTCTTGGGGGGGTTTAGGTGAGAATAAACATGTCACAGCTTAAATAAATTTGGTATTTTATGCTAGAGTACTGTAATGCAGAGAGAAATGAGAATCAAGTTTTTATGATTTAACTTTTAAAATTATTTTGCATAAATTTGTATTTTTGGTTGTAAATTATGTAATTTTAGAGTATTAGAATGCAAAACAAAAATAAGATTTTGGTTCAAACATGTCGTGTTCATGTCAACACTCAAAAACTCGTGTAGAGTTCAGGTTTGTATCGTATTTTAAAATGTTATGGATCTTACCCGATCTGAACTGTCGAACCGACCCAAAATGTTTTTTTGCCCGGTCCTATGAAATTGAAGCATTTAAAAACAATGAACCAACTGAAAAAAATTTCTGGATCCGCCACTGCTGCATGACATGTTCTCTTTCGCGGTCATTGCTTACCTATATGTACTCAGGGTCGGTTCAATCCAGGGCCGGCCCAAGCCCAATTATTTTGAAGCTAAGGCTTTGGGCCCCCAAATTTTTATGGCCACATTAGCTTAAAAAACATACAAATATTTTTCATATCAGACATATACTTTGCCAATTATATAAAAACGTTGGTTTAGTCCAGCGGTCATAACCCACCTTTTGCTTGGCGTAGACCTGGGTTCAAATCCAGTGGTCTACAAATTGATAATTTTTTTTTCTTCTAAACATTGGGTTTACACTTTTAGAGACGGACCATACAACAAAACCAAAAGCATGGTATTTTTTTTAACCATTTATTCAACTTTCAATAGATAAATCATTAATATTTTACTTAAACATTTTTTTTTTCATATATTCAATCTTAGAATAACAAATTCATTAATATTTTAGCTACATATTGATTGGTATACTAGAGGATTATTTTTACAAATATTAATACCATTTGTATTGTGTTTTGTTTAATTTTTACATGTTTAAAGAAGAAGAATAAACGAAAGGCATTTAGATTTATGTAATACAAGATACATTTATATGTGACCCTCTATATTTTTCATTTGATACAAATTGGATGCTATTTAGTTCGTTTTATAAGTTTATTCTTATTAATTTTCACCCTAACTAATATGTATAAGATAAATTGGAGGGCCCAAAATTTTATTGGCTTTAGGCTTCCAAAACGGTTGAGCCAGCTCTGGTTCAATCTTATGAGGGCCTAAGGCGAATTCCAAATAAGGGTCATATTGCAAAAAAAATAAAAAAAAATAAACAATGAATAAAATAGTGAATGATAGAATAATTAGAACTATTTACATGATAAATACAATAAATAAGACTCACAAATCATAAAGATGTATGTCTAAATGTCTGTCGTGTGATAAACTATATCAAGCATTGACAACAAATTGTAAGATTCGAATTCTAAATCCCCATAACGGAATCTAAATGCAAATTAGAAATTGTATCACCAGACTTGTTTGCTATCGAGTTTACTTATGTGGACTATGCGACTCGATACCACAACATTTTCGATCACGTCGAAGCATGACAACTGTCGCGTTTTGTTTAAGTTTTTTAATTTATGTTTTAATATTTTGTTTTATTTATGTTTGTTTTTATTTAATTATGTGTTGTGTGTTTAATTTATGTTTTAATACTAATAGAATTTAATTGAAAATATTTAAAATAAATGAAAATAATAAAACACACGGTTTCAAAACCGTGTTCTAGCACACGGGACATCGTCACGGACTCACTCCTTGCACCACTAACGACACTATTGCCGTGCTGATAGTAGGGTTACCGTGAGGTACCCGTGCAACACACGGGAATCTCCCCGTCCCCCTTATTAAATTGGTAGTCTAATGCCAGGGAGCTTTAAAATACTCCTTCTTGAGTCGACCTGTATATGTGAATACATCAGTTCCCACTTAAAGCAAGTTAATACAAAACCCTAATACCTCCGAAGATTTCGGAGGCGATCTGACGGCGACTTCCAGGCGAATAGGTTTTCGATGGCGGGCAAGGAGAAATACAAACAAGACACGTGGTACGATGTTCCATCTAGGAAAGGACGAAGACAGGACCAGGCAGATTCATCGAAAAAGAATGATGTCAAGGTTACGAAGTACTTTGTATCGAATCTACCGGGAGGTTGTGCGTCACAAGATCTTGTAGCTGTGCTGAAAGGATTCGGTGATATTCAGAACACATATATTGCCAGGAAGTTCGACAAACTCGTAAGCGATTTGGGTTCGTTTCTTTTGTGAATGTTAGGGACCCGATAGATCTTGAAAATCAGATGAAAGATGTTTGGATCGGATCGTATAAGCTGTATATTGTTCTAGCCCGTTTTGTGGACGGTGAAAAGGTGTATCGGAATGGGGATAAAAAATGGGTACCGGTGTCAAGGGATGTGGAGATGCCTAACGTCGATTATGGGGAGGATGTCAATAATAGGGTTGAAGAGAATATTAGGATGGAAAAGACTAAAGGTGATGGGAGGACTTTTCGTGAAACATTGTTGAACATTGCACCTGAGAGAAAGTCTTTGGAGCTTGTAGTTGATAAGGAGGTTATGGGGGGCCTGTTATGGGATGGATGTGGCCTTGTTGGTAAACTTATGGATTTAAAATCCTTGTCGGAGCTGAGGACCTGGTTAAATTCATTGGGACAGAAGAAGGTGGGTATTAGATATTTGGGTGGTTTGTGGGTGGTTTTGTTATTTGATTCGGAAGTCTGCATGGGAGAGTTTTTACGTTCGAATGATATGTGGAAACTGTGTTTTGAAACATTGGAGAAGTGGGAGGGACAGGTTATTGATACAGAACGAATTGCGTGGGTCAGAATTCATGGACTTCCTTTGGGACTATTTGATAATGAAGTGTTTAATGGCATTGGTGGACTGTTTGGTTCTGTTATCCAACCAGCGGATATTAGTGAAGCTGAGCCTGATCTGACGTATGTTATGATAGGAGTTGTTTGTAAGTCAGGGAGTCGGATTAATCACTCGGTTGTTGTTAAATGGAAGGGTAATGAATATACGGTATTAGTAGATGAGGAATTGGGGGAGTGGATTCCGGATTGTCTTCATGACGCTGTAGAAGATGATGAGGATATGTTGGAGAATGATCTAGGGAGGGAGATGGACGATCATGTTTGTTCACAGAGAAACATGGGTGCAGTTGATGGGAATTTGGATCAGACGGGTCCTGACCAGGCTGTAAGATCTGTGCCTGATTTGAACTCGGCGGTTCCGGAGGTAAATAATGACTTGGTTGGTATTTCCATTGATAATGGTGGGCATATGGATGGGAATGTTAATGGTTTGAAGAAGAAGGGTAAGGGGTTCCGGAAAAAGAATCGAACGCAGAAATCTCCATCAACGACAGGCCAAGAAAGACCCAAGAAACGAGCTAGGGAAGGGGACGATATGTTTGATTTGGATCGTTTCATTTACAATCTGAATGGGGAGGAGGCAGCCCGACTACATAATCCGGATCCTGTTAGTGATAGTAATGTTGAGGTATGTCATAATAATCGCAACTGTGTTATGGTTGATAGTAGGGACATTGCTATGGAAGAAAATGTAGAGGTGGGGATAGGGGCTGAAGTTAAAGAAACTGTGAAGTTGGGTTCGGTGTTAGGGGTGGAACAGTTCGAGAACTTTAGTGGATCATGGCTCAGGCTATATGCGATGAAGGTTTTCAATGTGTGGACCAATGAATGTGTTGTCATGGAATATAAGAGGACTGGGATTGGATTCTAAAAGTTCGTGGTGTAGGAAATTAAAAACGGAAAATGAGATTGGTTTTATTTTGATTCAAGAGACACAATTTGAAACTTTGGAAGGTGTTAATGTCGAGAGGTTTTGGGGCAGGGGGGATATGGAGTTTGAGTATGTTGACGCGTTGGGGAGGTCGGGTGGATTGCTCTCTATGTGGAATCCTCGTCTTTTCGTAAAGGAGTCGGTCGCCAAAGACCGGAATTTTTTGGTTGTTAATGGACATTTAAAGGAAGATGGTAGACGGATCACTCTCATAAATGTTTACTGTCCGCAAAGGCTGAATGATAAAAGATTAGTGTGGGATCAACTAAAGACGATTATTATGGAGGATAGCGGGTTCTGGATCGTGGGTGGCGATTTTAATAGTGTTAGAGATTCGGTTGAACGAAGAAACTCTAACTTTAATAGGCTGGATACGGAAGCTTTTAACGAGTTTATAGACGATGCCGGGTTGGTGGAGTTCTCTCTAAAAGGTAGAAAGTTCACGTTTTTAGCAGGGAACAAGATGAGCCGTATTGATAGAATTCTTGTTGATTGGTTATTCTTCAATGAGTGGCCGAATGCGGAGTATCGGTGATGGACAGGGATGGTTCTGATCATTGTCCTATTATGTTGAAAATTGGTTCAAAAATTTTTGGTCTGAAGCCTTTTAAATTCTTTAATTCTTGGTTGCACCGGAGGGTTTTGATGACATGGTGAAAAAAGCTTTGGCGGATATAAATGTTCATGGTGATCCAGATGTTAAGCTTATTCAAAAATTCAAGCTCTTGCGTAAAGAGATTAGCGCTTGGAAGAAGAAGTTGATGGATGATGAGTTCGAGGAGTCGTTATGTCTTAACAAAGAGATTGTTGATTTAGAGATTATTATGGAGGATAGGGATCTGACAGAAGTAGAGACTTGGGTGTTAGAAGAGGCGAGGAAGAGGATTAGACAGTTGGAATATTATAAAACGAAGGACTTAAAACAAAAGTCACGCGTTAGATGGGCTAAAGACGGGGATGAAAATTCGAAATTTTTTCATGGGGCGATTAATTGTAGGAGGGTCTCTAATAATATCTTGGGTTTAAATGTTAATGGAGAATGGGTTCATAGACCGAAGGAGATCAAGAAAGAGGTTTTGAACTTCTTTAAAAACAAGTTTGTTGAGCAGTGTCCGATTAGGCCGTCGCTTTCCTGCTATGGTCTAAAGAAATTATCTGTTGAACAAGCCGACAACCTGGTTACACCTTTCTTGGAAAAGGAGATTAAGGAGGCGGTCTTTGAATGTGGTAGTGATAAAGCCCTGGGTCCTGACGGATTCAACTTCCGCTTTATTAAGAGGTATTGGGATATTTTTGCCCGTGATTTTGTTGATATACTTCAGAATTTTGCGCTTATTGGAAAAATTAATCAAGGGGCAGCGTCGTCTTTTATTACACTTGTTCCTAAGGTTAATGATCCGGTTAGGCTTGAGGAGTATAGGCCGATTAATTTAATAGGAGTGATAAGCAAAGTTATTTCAAAGGTTTTGGCGAACAGATTAAAACTGGTCATGGACAGTATTATTCATGAAACTCAATCGGGTTTTGTAGCGGGGAGGTTTATTCTTGATAGCCCGTTGGTGATTAGTGAAGTTCTTACGTGGGCTAAAAAATGTGGGAAAGAATTGTTCATGTTTAAAATAGACTTTGAAAAGGCCTATGATAACGTGAACTGGGATTTCTTGATTTCGATTATGAGGCAGATGAATTTCCCTCACACTTGGTGTCATTGGATAAAAGGGGTTCTTATGTCGGCTCGTTCCTCAGTTTTGGTTAATGGGTCGCCAACGTTTGAATTCAGTTGTGAAAAGGGTATTCGTCAGGGGGACCCTATATCGCCTTTCTTGTTTATTATGGTGATGGAAGCGCTCTCGGGTTTGATTAGGAAGGCTTGTGATGTTGAAGCTTTCAGTGGAGTAGCATTGCCGAATGATGGTCCTGTTTTATCCCATCTTTTGTACGCTGACGATGCAATGGTAATGGGTGAGTGGTCAGATAATAATTTTAGTTGCTTGAGACGTTTGCTACGTATTTTTCACATGTGTTCGGGTTTGAGAATTAATATCAATAAATCGGTATTATATGGGGTGGGAAAAAACACAGAAGAGGTCACTTTGAAGGCGAATAATATGGGTTGTAAGCCTGGGGTTATGCCATTTGTTTATTTGGGGATTCAGGTGGGAGCAAATATGAATCGTATTAGTAACTGGGACCCGGTGATAAAGGTTTTCAAAACTAGATTATCGAAGTGGAAGTCGAAAGTCCTGTCTATTGGAGGTAGAGTCACTCTTATTAAATCGGTCTTGGAAGCGCTTCCGTCATATTACTTCTCTTTATTTAAGGCTCCGCAAGGAGTTATAGATAAGTTGGAAGGTTTGGTTCGGAAATTTCTTTGGGGTGGTAGCGTGGACGTCAGAAAAATGCATTGGGTTGGGTGGGACGTGGTCACCAAACCAGTTGATAAGGGAGGATTGGGCATTCGTAAGCTCGATGAGGGTAACAATGCTTTCTTGGTTAAATGGTTATGGCGTTGTCGTCAAGAGAGCGATGCTTTGTGGAGGAGAGTGGTTGATGCTTTACATGGGTCTCGTAGGATGTGGGATCCGTATCCTCATAAGTCATTGTATTCAGGTACGTGGTCGAAAATTGTTCTAAGCGGGCAGCGTTTAAAGGTTGGTGATCAATCTGGATGGTACATGGTTCGTGGCCGATTAGCTAATGGTTTGAGTATCCGTTTTTGGATGGATCCCTGGGTTGATAGAATTCCGCTAAAGGTGAGGTTCCCGGATTTGTTTCGATTGGAAAGGTCCAAGTGGTGTTTGGTTAGTGATCGGCTGGCAAGTTCTAATTTTGATGGTTTGATTCAATGGAGTTGGAGAGTAGCACCTACTTCACTGAATGAAACTCAGCAGTTACAAGATTGTTTACATCTCCTTGAGGGCCAAACTCTTGGAGATACTCGAGATAAGTGGTATTGGGATAATGGGAATGCCGATGACTTCTCCATTCAGTTAGTGCGAAAATGGTTAGCTAGTGACAGTTTGTCCCTGGTTGATTCTAATTACGTATGGAGTAAATGGATTCCGGGCAAATGTAATATCTTTATGTGGAGATTGTTGATGGATAGAATTCCGACCAAAATGGCCTTACAAAGACGGCATATAAACGTCGGGAGTACTTTGTGTAGTTTCTGCGATGATCAGGAGGAGACGGTTGACCATTTGTTTACAGGTTGTGTCGTGGCTTCCGGTGTGTGGAATGGTATAGCGAGTTGGGTTAAGCTCCCGCAATTTTTCTTTTTCTCAGTCGCAGACATCAGGCAAGAATACGATGGTTCTAGATGGCCAATGATGAAGAAGAAGGCTTTTCATGGTATTATGGTGATAACGTGTTGGAGAATATGGAAAGCTAGGAATGAGAAGATATTTCGAGCGGTGGATTGTAACGTGGTTAATATAATCGCTGATGTGAAAGCTTTGAGTTTTCTGTGGTTTTCTAGTAGATTTAAAAAAGGCACGGTGGGTTGGGAGGATTGGAAACTATTCAATTTTGATGTAATGTAACTTTGTGGTTTGTGGGGGTCTCCATCTTGGAGATCTTCCCCGTTTGTTTTGGTTGTGGTTAATAAAGTTTGCCTTTCAAAAAAAAAACTTAAAGCAAGTTGATTTTTAAGACCAACAAATTATCATTTTGAATGCGTATCTACATGTGATGTCTTTTAAGTTAAAGTTATACTTTCGTGTCGTATTATTTTACGATCAAATTGTTATATTTTTTTTTATGATCAAATTGTTTAAAATAAAATGCTCCAGCTTTTCGTGGCTTCCTACGAATTTGGCTGATAACGGGAGAAAACATTCAAACAACTAGAGTTGGACGATTAATGTTAACCAAAGTAATTTTCCAGCCATTTGCGTTTCTGCTCTATAATTAAGACTAAATTACAAGTTTTTTGTTTTACGTTTATGCTAGATTTTAGTGCATGTCCTTTACATTTTAAATTGATGACTTCTGTACTTTATGTTTAAAAAACTTACACATTTTGTCCTTTGGCCCTAACCTAGTTAATTTTTTTCGTTAAGTCATGTGTAATTCACATGAGAGTAGTTTGGTCTTTTCCCTACCCTTATCATTTCCCCTGTTGAAAAAAATATTTCTCTCTCTTAACACACACACGCGCGCACACACACACACACTCTCTCTCTCTCTCTCTCTCTCTCTCTCTCTCTCTCTCTCTCTCTCTCTCTCTCTCTCTCTCTCTCTCTCTCTCCCTATCCCTGAGGAACAAGATCACCGGCCAACATCACTGGCCATAACCACTGGGTCACCAACCATCTGAACCTTAACAACCACCATTGTGTGTCAATCCTCAATCGCCATTGCTCTAGGGCTGTTAGGGCCGCCGAGGTCTTGTGTTTTGAGCCATCGTGGGGTAACCATCGCCTGAGAGATGTTTGTGTGTTGGGTACTGGAAAGAAAACCACCTAACCGCTGTGAGCGACGAATCTGAGCGGGGTGCACGTGCAATCGTTTGCGCAAACTTTTAGCTCTCTTCATTTTGACCTAGGGTTTAAATCGATTCATTGTAGGTGACTATTTGGACCTCTAGTCAGTGCATCACCATCATCAACGTTTGCGCATATGGTTTGGTGTGGCTGCTGCTGATGGTGGTGGTAAGTGGGAGAGGTTAGAAAGAGAATGAGGGTAAAATTACAATACTACCCTCATGTGACTTGCACATGACACAACTTAACGAAAAAAATTAACCAAGTTAGCGTCAAAGGCCAAAACGTGTATGATTTTAAAACATAAAGTACATAACCAATCAATTTTAAGCGTAAAGGGCAGACTTTGTAATCAGCTATAAACATAAAAGACAAAACTTGTAATTCCTTCTTCTTTTTTTTAATCAACCAACTAATTGCAATCATCAAAATCCAACATCCAACCATAACCATTCACCTTACCCTTATATTTTGTCCCACGCCCATGGAAATCTCCATCCAACCTGCTCACGTCAGCTTTCACGCCACATATGGGGTGTTGTTGGTGGCGTGGAAGGGCTTTACATCCCCTTCCACGCCCCTACACCGTGTGGTCTAAATAAAGTATCCTATCATATATACCCTTTTTTGAACGAAAAATTGAGATCACTAACAGACCACCGGAGTATCATCGTGTCACCAACGGAACCACCCGATCATATCCATATCCACTAAGCAATAGTACATGTACACCATTTTAAGAGAAAACCCAATAAATCTGAGAAAAAACCCCTTGTAGGAATGGAACCAAGGACCTAATGATCCCTAAGCCTTATTTCACCCCAAAAATACCATTAGACAATAATTTCATGGGGAAAAAATTGATTACTACTAAGACTATGTGTTGTGGCTAGAGGTGAGCCGTGACTTTATCGAATAATATTTTGCCACATCGACGCTTACATGGCACTGGCTCGCGGCCGCGGGTTGATCGCTTGATCCCGTTGTGGGTCAAGGTGAGCGGGTGCTTTTTATTTACCAAATATATTAAATATTTACCACACATTTTTTTTTATAAACAATAAGATTAAATAAAAAGAAAAATACATTGCATTACTAAAAAAAACATTACACTAAAAAAGAAGATTACACTAAAAAAAATCATTACATTTAAAAAAATAAACCTAACGTAAGATAGAGGTTGAGCATAACATTTCCCCGGGGAGATCTCTCTTCACCTTTCTGTAGGTGATTTCGAAGTTTTTCGACTTCGCCTTCAAATCCGCGTATTTGTGAGAGATGGAGTCACAAGTACGGTTGGTACCCCTGACAAGGGTACCAAACTCGGCTAGGACCTTGTACCACTGCGGTCCGCGGCTACGAGATCCCCGAGTTGTTGAAGCACCGTCACCATGCACTTGGTTATACGCGATGATCAGTGCTAGTGCTTCCTCCTCGGTCCATTGCACCATGATTGAAGTTGGTTTTGAAGATTAAGGGTTTAGGGTTTGAGAATTGTTAAGAAGAATAAGTTAATATTAATAGGTAAAAAAATTGGCTGGGTAATAAATGATATTGCTGAAAAAATTAATTTTTTTTTAAATTTAAACCCCCTGCTAACAGACACGAGCTGGCTCGCTCATAGTCACTCACGGCAGCCTTCACGTGGGGTGTTGTCGTGGTCGCTAGCCACGTGGATCAGGTTGTGACTCGCGATAGCTGATTCACATGCCACAACACACAGTATAATAAATATGCAAATGGAATAAATATTTAACCGGGTAGAACATTAATCACAACTTTAATTGTTAAAATAAATATAGCCTTTTAATTGTTATGTAATTTAGTCATTAAAAGATTTAGATAGAACATAAAAACAAAATATAAATTGATGCGATAAACAACGGGGTTAGGATCAAAGATACAGTGAAAAAATAGGGCTGTACACGAGCTGAGTCAGGCTAAGCTTGAGCTTGAGCTCGAACTTAAACGAGTCAGCTCGGCTCGTTTTTCTGGTCGAGCTGAAAAGCCGAGCTCGAGCTCGGCAAATAAGTGTTTGAGCCGAGCTCGACCCAGCTCGTTAATTTTTTATTATTATTTTACAAATATTTATTAAATAAAAAACAAAAAAAATAAAATAAATTGCTAGAAAAATAAAATTACACATATACATGTATACTTTTTTTTCTAATATTTTAAAGAATGGAATGCATACTAAAAGTATTATATGTATAATTTGTGTTTATTCTATTAATTTTCATATTTTATTGATTAATTAAACTTAAAATGTTAATACTTCAACCTACTCTCACATATTTTTTTTTTATAAATTAAACACTTAAAAATAAAACTAACACATATAAATAAAATAATTCGAGCCAGCTCGTGAGCTCACGAGCAGAGACTGGACTAGCTCGAGCTCGTTTACAATCGAGCCGAGCTGAGCTCGCTCTTTTTTTTCGAGCCGAGCTTTTTACAAACTTATTTCGAGCGAGCTTCGAATTGCGAGCTTTTTGTACACCCCTAGTGAAAAAAAGGAAGTCGTAGGAAAGGTATCAAACGCACACTTATTGAACTCATTCAAGCAGCACTAGAACTGTCTCATCAAACCTACGATCTTAGTTTTTAGGTTTTCTTTTTTTTGGATTTTTTTAGTTTTTATTTTTTAGAATTTGTATTAAATCATTTTGTCTTATATGTGCATTGTGTCTTTCTTCCTCGGCATTGTGTTATATTTTCTGACCCATTGTGTTGTATTTCGTGATTCATTATGTTTTTTATCCTTCTCATTTATTTTATACTGTGTAGATAACTTGACCCTAAACAACGAACAATATATATGGTTAGGATCTTGAGAAAACCCTTTTTATAGTGAAAACTATGGAAACTCTGACTTCCCGTGCTTATTAGGGCCTGAAATTTTTAGGGCATGTAATATACATGATTTTAAGCATTTTGAGCCAACAAAATCAAAAAAGCGCCGAGCATTTTTTTTAAAAAAATAAATAAATAAGTTTCCGAGTAATACATGTTAAGTGGAATTAACATGTGTTAACAATGTGTTACCCGGAAACTTATTTATTTATTTTTTTAAAAAAAGTGCTCGACGCTTTTTTGATTTTTTTGGCTCAAAATGCTTAAAATCATGTATATTACATACCCTAAAATTTTCATAAAAAAAAACGCTCGGGAAGTTAAAGTTTCTAGAGTTTTCACTATAACAAAGGTTTCCAATATTACCTTATACTATATATATATATATATATATATATATATATATATATAGGTAGAGGATCATGTAGGAAAATTGTTTTATATAGAAAGTGTTTTCAACCATTTGATATATATATATATATATATATAGGTAGAGGATCATGTAGGAAAATTGTTTTATATAGAAAGTGTTTTCAACCATTTGATCAAATTTTGAGATGAAAGGCATTCTAGACTTTTTGTCCATTTTTTTTTAATTATCTCAAACCCACTAATTTAGCAACTTAACCTGGTTAGTTATGATAATTTATCATCCTAAAATAACTGATATTCCTTATTTTCATAAGATTTATAACATATTCATATCAATTAATTCGATCAATATCCCAAAAATTTGTTCGATTCTTCAAGCATATGAGCGATCCATTCTATACAATAATCAACAAATTATTCAAATCCATGAATTAGTAGTGTTTTTAAACAGATGCGAACCAGTAGTGTTTTTTTAACACATATGAATAAGTAGTGTTTTATATAAAGTAACAAGCATTTTCATAAAAGTATAACAACAAGAGTGTTTTTTAACAGATGCAAATCAGTTATGTTTTTAACAACTGCGAAGCAGTAGTGTTTTTAAACAGATGCGAATCAGTAGTGTTTTTAAACAGATGAGAGTCAGTAGTGTTTTTAAACAGATGCGAATCAGTAGTGTTTTAAAACACTGCTAGTAGGAGCCTTAAAACACGAGCAGAAGTTGGATTGAAGATGAATACAAACCAGCGCAGAAGATATTGTGGGTGTAGTTGCTTTTTCTTTTTGGAAGATGAATTGATTTTGAATATAGGAGAGAGAGAGAGAGAGAGAGAGAGAGAGAGAGAGAGAGAGAGAGAGAGAAAGAGAGAGAGAGAGAGAGAGAAAGAGAGAGAGAGAGAGGGCATTGAATATTATTATTTATAATAATATTTAGATGAGAGAGAGAGAGAGAGATCCATATATGTAGGAACATTAAAATAGTTTCTAAAATACTTTGATAGAAAATGACTTTGATATCTTCAATTAAAATACATATTGACGATCTTACCCTTAATTCCTATAATATATTAATTAGATTTTAAACACATCACATCTTTTAATCTCCACCATCAATCTTTAAATCTAATGGGTGAAAACACTTCCTACACAAAACCATTTTCCTACATGAACCCTATCATATATAAATAGGATTGAGATCAATTAGGAACCATCACCATAGTTAGGAACCATAGGAACCAATCTTAACCTTCCATCTTTGATTTTAATATAAAGGGTATTAGTGTAAATGTATATTTAAATAATTATCTTTTTTTATAATTATAATTATTAATGATGGCAGTTACATTATTTCCTTAAATCTCTCATCCACATTATCTCTAAATCAATTCATATTATTAACACACATGATCGAAGCCATCATTTATCCTTTTCAATTTTGTTTTTTTTCTTTTGAGTAATATACTTACAAAAGGGTTGAATTAGTTGCATACATTTTAAATTGAACTTCTTTTTGTTTGACGATGATGAAATTGTGACGAGTGACGTATAAGAAGTTGATATTATCATGTATTTGGTCATTTGTTGCTGTGTATTTTGTTTGTTTGGTTTTAAATTGAATCAAGTTTAGCAAAATCGTTTTTTACCTTTGAATTGAATCTGCAATATTTTTGTTTTGACTTATATGTAGTTTTTGTAAGTCAAATATTTGTTCTAAGAGTTAATAAAATTAGAACTCGAAGGTCACCTACTATTTGCATATATAAATGGATTTGTCAAAAAATTATTTATGTAACATCGCGAAATTTTCCCCAATCTTTGGATGAGTAAAACCACCACTTTACCTATATTATGCTTTCTTTTGTACAAATATACTAACCTTGTTTAATAACTTTTTTTTAATAATAATAACAATAATAATAATAATAATAATAATAATAATAATAATGTTAGTCTCTTAAAAAAAAAGTAATACAAAACACTTTCTCTTGTTTGTCGTTGACTATGATGAAATAATAATAATAATAATAATAATAAGTACAACTCATTTCCATTTATGATATGCAATTTAGATGGCAACTCATAAACCATAATTGACCACTATCCGCAAATTAAGAACGGAGAAAACACAATTTTGACCACACACCCTTCACCCAAACTCTTCGCCTAAGATCGCGGCCACTCAATTATGGATTCAAGTTAGCTCCTTCCAATTTTTTTTTTCTTTTTTACAAATACAATCCAAGATTTCCGTCGTTGACCCATTTTTCCTCCAACAATACTCTGCCACTTCTTCTTAGTTGACAATTGTACCTTTGACCCATCTTTTTCTCTTCCCTTCCATGTTTATGTAGAAACTTTCCCAAACACATATTTAATTCATATTGCTTCATAAAGTCTATGCATGATTGTCTCATATTCCTTATGTACCTACAAGTCATTACCCATTTGCTATTTATAAATTTCTCTATTAAAAGAAAGCTTAATACACTTTTGATAACACACCAAAACAACTCCCTAGTATTCCATCACACTCCCTCAAATCCTTTATCGTTGGTTTTCCACACTAGCCCCAACCACCATCCAACCTCCATATGTGTTGATTTCCAAGCTTACTTTCAAGAGACGTTTTTTTTCCCTTCACTTGGTTTCGCAATGGCATGGTTAAGTCGGTTCCCGCATATGTGGACTTTGCTAGTCTCTACTTGCTTTCGCTTTGCTACAATATGTTGCTTTCAGGTGAGTTTACATAGCCCTTTTTTCTGTTTACATTTTTGGGGTGAAACATGTTTAAACATTTTATACACTATCATTTACTCATACTTACATTGTTGGAACTTGTGATTCAACTATAATCATTTTATACACTATCATTTACTCATTCTGTCATTTGACTGTAACAAAAAGACACAGGACAATCATTAACATTGATCAAGCCGCCTGTTTAGATTATAGCGCTATAGGTCTGACAAACCCATCCCCCCCGCATAAATTCAGGGATGATCGATAACAGTTACACTTTTACTAACTTGCGAGTTAGGTCTCAGTCGACACAAGGTTTGATTGTACAAAAGACGCATTGTTACATGTCGGACTCATATTCTATCATTACTCATTATTATACTTCAACTATGATTGCTATACAACATATTGTTTTCAACTATATGCAAAACCTATGTATTCTCACCAACTATTTATAGTTGACCCCCCCATATTTTTCAACTTAACATGTTTCAGGTTTATTTGCTATTGGAAGTTGTACAAGTCTTGGAACACCTAGGAGCATTGGACCTAGTTTATATTAATCAACCTTTTGTAATCTTTACTTGTAAGATGAACTGTAAATTGTTTAATATTATTCAACTTTCATTTAGTACCATGAGCTATTGAACAATCATCACTATGTGACACCTCGATGTTTCCGCCATCGGTTGGGGTGTTACAGATTGGTATCAGAGCCATGGTTATAGGGAATTAGGTTATTAGAAAAATAATCCAGTCTATAACCTTATGAGTTTAACCAGTACTTGTTTCTTTTACTTGCAACTCTACTTGTTTCCATTCACTATCTCTCACAACCTTGATTCTGCTTCAATATTTTTCACCATCCTCTCAAGAATTAGACTCATATCCTTCACCTTCTCAAACATGAACTAGTTACCCATGATAACCAAACTATTGAAACTTGATTGTGTGTTGCATAAAAACTTAATCCTTAGTTATACATGAGGATACGATTATCTACTATATTTGAACATTTGATACTTGAAAGCATGGAACATAAACTATTCGCTATAGACACAACTAGAGTCATTAACCTTGTCTAGGGCAAGTCTATTACAACTCGCATGCTATACTTGATACTTGATTGCTTACATGTACATATTACCAATTTGCAATTTATGTGTGTAATAATTGGTACACTTAATCAAACAACTGATAGAGGATGAAGTACTTGCTCAACAGTTAGTAGAGTACCAAATAACCTACTCAACGATTGGTAGAGGTCATCATGCCTGCTCAACAGTCGGTAGAGGCCCTACAACCTGCTCAACGACTGGTAGAGGCTATCGCACCTGCTCAACAATCGGTAGAGGTTCTTACTCACTGACTGGTAGAAGTCTTTTTCCTGCTCAACAGTTGGACTAATTTTTGGATACATTGTATACGACTCAATCACAAGGTTAATTGCATTATTTTACGTGTGTGTTTAGAGTCATAGAAGGACACAAAACCCTAATGTAAGGTAAATTGGTGATTGCGGTCCGGAACGTAATCATGAATTTACAGGTACGTTAAGGTAGTGTGAAGTTCTATCAAGGTTCTTCGGTAGATAACCAATTATAAACTCTAGTAGTTCATTTAGTCTTTCTATAGTCAATCAACTCATGCATTTCTTTTAGAATTCCTAAAACTTAAGTTTAA
The DNA here is from genome assembly GCA_030844895.1 of Ambrosia x helenae. NCBI lineage: Eukaryota > Viridiplantae > Streptophyta > Magnoliopsida > Asterales > Asteraceae > Ambrosia > Ambrosia x helenae. The sequence continues at coordinate 108,864,144 of CM061231.1, read as the reverse complement.
TGTCTTGCTAGATTCATATTATCCTTGCTAGTTCAAGACGAACCTAATCCAACCCTCAAAACTCACACATATCAAACCTCTTATCCAAATTATTTGAAACCGTTTATTATCTATAAAGTTCATGTCATGCCACAGTTACCCTAACATTTACCCAACAACCCTCAGCCTTATGTTTTAATAACTTCGGGACGAAGTTCCCAAAAGTAGGGGAGACTGTAACATCGCGAAATTTTCCCCAATCTTTGGATGAGTAAAACCACCACTTTACCTATATTATGCTTTCTTTTGTACAAATATACTAACCTTGTCTAATAACCTTTTAATAATAATAATAATAATAATAATAATAATAATAATAATAATAATAATAATAATAATGTTAGTCTCTTAAAAAAAAGTAATACAAAACACTTTCTCTTGTTTGTCGTTGACTATGCTGAAAAAATAATAATAATAATAAGTACAACTCATTTCCATTTATGATATGCAATTTAGATGGCAACTCATAAACCATAATTGACCACTATCCACAAATTAAGAACGGAGAAAACACAATTTTGACCACACACCCTTCACCCAAACTCTTCGCCTAAGATCGTGGCCACTCAATTACGGATTCAAGTTAGCTCCTTCCTATTTTTTTTTCTTTTTTTACAAATACAATCCAAGATTTCCGTCGTTGACCCATTTTTCCTCCAACAATACTCTGCCACTTCTTCTTAGTTGACAATTGTACCTTTGACCCATCTTTTTCTCTTCCCTTCCATGTTTATGTAGAAACTTTCCAAACACATATTTAATTCATATTGCTTCATAAAGTCTATGCATGATTGTCTCATATTCCTTATGTACCTACAAGTCATTACCCATTTGCTATTTATAAATTTCTCTATTAAAAGAAAGCTTAATACACTTTTGATAACACACCAAAACAACTCCCTAGTATTCCATCACACTCCCTCAAATCCTCTATCGTTGGTTTTCCACACTAGCCCCAACCACCATCCAACCGCCATATGTGTTGATTTCCAAGCTTACTTTCAAGAGACGTTTTTTTTTCCTTCACTTGGTTTCGCAATGGCATGGTTAAGTCGGTTCCCGCATATGTGGACTTTGCTAGTCTCTACTTGCTTTCGCTTTGCTACAATATGTTGCTTTCAGGTGAGTTTACATAGCCCTTTTTTCTGTTTACATTTTTGGGGTGAAACATGTTTAAACATTTTATACACTATCATTTACTCATACTTACATTGTTGGAACTTGTGATTCAACTATAATCATTTTATACACTATCATTTACTCATTCTATCATTTGACTGTAACAAAAAGACACAGGACAATCATTAACATTGATCAAGCCGCCTGTTTAGATTATAGCGCTATAGGTCTGACAAACCCATCCCCCCGCATAAATTCAGGGATGATCGATAACAGTTACACTTTTACTAACTTGCGAGTTAGGTCTCAGTCGACACAAGGTTTGATTGTACAAAAGACGCATTGTTACATGTCGGACTCATATTCTATCATTACTCATTATTATACTTCAACTATGATTGCTATACAACATATTGTTTTCAACTATATGCAAAACCTATGTATTCTCACTAACTATTTATAGTTGACCCCCCCATATTTTTCAACTTAACATGTTTCAGGTTTATTTGCTATTGGAAGTTGTACAAGTCTTGGAACACCTAGGAGCATTGGACCTAGTTTATATTAATCAACTTTTTGTAATCTTTACTTGTAAGATGAACTGTAAATTGTTTAATATTATTCAACTTTCATTTAGTACCATGAGCTATTGAACAATCATCACTATGTGACACCTCGATGTTTCCGCCATCGGTTGGGGTGTTACAATTTATATTTATGTATTTGATCACTGAAGATGATAAATATTGAGAGTTGTTAATCATTGAAGGGTATGCATACATACACTTGTGTACCTTCAGTTTGGTTTTACATTAGGTACGTTTTTAATTTACACCAATGTATATATGTGTACAAATTATAGTCATGTAAGCTGGAAAAAAACGGATATACACTAATGTATATTTTGTGTTGATGATGATGATGAATGAAAGAAAAAAAAGAAGCTGATATACACCAATGTATATCTATGTCGATGATGATGTCAAATGAAAAAAACAAAAAAAAGAAACTGATATATACCATTGTATATATGTGTCGATGATGATGATAAATGAAAAAAAAAGAATCTGATATACACCAATATATATCTGTGTTGGTGATGACGATGAATGAAAAAACAAAAAGGAAACTGATATACACCAATGTATATACACCAATGTATATCTGTGTTGGTGATGACGATGAATGAAAAAACAAAAAAGAAACTGGTATACACCAACGTATATCTGTGTCGATAATGATGGTAAATGAGAAAAAAATACTGATATACACCAATGTATATCTGTGTTCATGATGAATGAAAAAAACAAAAAAGAAACTAATATACACCAATGTATATATATGTTGATGACGATGAATGAAATAAAAAAAACTGATACGGAGATTTTATAGGGATTGAGTATAATAATTAGGAGTCGTATAAATGGGGGTTAATAATTATTCAGTTACAAATGTAGACTTAATTACCTACTAATAAGCGTATTAAACAAAAGTCAATAATACCCCTGGATTAAAATAAACAATTAATTAATGTTTTACTTATTTACAATCATGTCATTAGAGATCAATGGCTAAGATTGGTTCCTATGGTTCCTACTTAAGCTATGGTTCCTATTTGAACCCTACCATATATATATATATATATATGGTAGGGTTCAAATAGGAACCATACCTTAAGTAGGAACCATAGGAACCAATCTTAGCCATTGATCCTAAATGGTATGATTGTAATTAATTAGGATTTTAATTAATTAATTATATTAAATATAGGGGTAATATGGTACATTTGTAATCCCACTAAATTCTCATGTTTCTATTTATACAATAACAAAACATATAACTTCCATGATAAGATTATTAATTATATATTGCACCAAATCATTCATTAATAATTTCCTAGTTGCTGTTATTGATTATAATATGGTTTTATTAAACGGTTGTTTTTTTTCAAATCGATTTCGCCGTAAGATTGGTTCCTAAGGTTCCTAACTAGGGTGGTGGTTCCTAATTGATCTCAATTATATATATATATATATATATATGGTAGGGTTCAAATAGGAACCATAGCTTAAGTAGGAACCATAGGAACCACTTTATAGCCATTGATCTTTAATGGTATGATTGTAAATAAGTAAAACATTAATTAATTGTTTATTTTAATCAAGGGGTATTATTGACTTTTGTTCAATATGCTTATTAGTAGGTAATTAAGTCTAAATTTGTAACTGAATAATATTCCATTTTTTAAACCCATCGCCGCCTCCTTCTTCCTTAGTCTCCGTCGCCACTATAGGTATGTTCATTCTTCGATTTGGGTGTTAAACTAGCTTCGATTTGTTTATTTTTTAGGCTTTATTAGTGAGAGGTTGTGGTGTATAATTTAGAGGTTGTGGTGTATAATATTTAGATGGTTCGGTTTTTAATCTGTATTATTGAGTGGTTTTGATGTATAATTGTGAGGTTGGGTGTATAATTAAAGGGTTGTTCGATTTTGGGGGTTTAATAGTTTGATGTTCTTATATATTTTTTTTTGTAGGTGGTTAAAGTGATCATATAGCTAGTATGAACTAATTAAAAAAAATCAAAAAAAAAAGAAGAAGATATGCTTATGTCTTTTTGTGTGTTATACACCAATGTATAATATATTTTGCTGTTATTATAAACTTGCAATGTGTCGTAGGCTATGAAAAGACAATATTTTTTACTGGTTAGTGTATAGTGGAGTATAATATATCGAATAATGAGATTTTGTACATTTTAGTGTATAAAGTATAATGAGATTATGAAAAGACATATTTATGAACAACGATTACCATTGACAATACCTAACATAATTGTTTTTTGCTTATATCGAAATGTACAATCAATTTGATATGTGATTTTATAATGATTGTTCTATGTTAGGTATTGTCAATGGTAATCGTTGTTCATAAATATGTGTATTGATTGTTTGAATGTTATCAAAGTACACCATAATCGATTTTGCAGTTCATGGATGTTATATGGTTTTGATAATATACATTGGTGTATATTCTATAAATTGGTAATCGATCAAAGCATAAATAAGATTATCATGTCAAAAAGGAATGAGACGCTTTATTAATATCAAATGATTATACACTAATGTATGCTATACGTTGGTGTATATAATAGACTGTATAAATAATAGTGATAAGCAAATGTATGAATACTGTAACATCCGTCACCCTCGTCTTTCATCTAATTAACATAAATAACCCTTCAAATATTTCCATTATAGTCCCTGTAAGTTTTGTCGTTTTCAAATTTAATTTTAGAGCGAATTAGAATTTAATCATTTATATTTATTATGGATCGAGTATAAGTTTTAATCAAATGCGTATGTTGAAAAGTATTCGTAAAAGATTTTATAAAAAATTTCAAGTTAAAAAGTTTTAAAAGCTTTTAACCAAGTTAACTATTTATAGGAAAACTTAACCAAAACTTGAATGTAACAAACCAATTTGAAGTATAGGGACCATTTATGCCAAAAGGTGAAAGTTCAAAAGCTGAAACATCTTCTTTCCCCCTGAACCCGTTTTTTTCGGCGAAGCCTAATTCCGGCCGCCGGAATTAGTTCCGGTCACACTATTTTAATGTTTCCGATGCGTTTTAAGGGGTATTAATGATAATAAACGTTTCCGCATTATCCCTATTCGGTTCCTCATCATCATAAGGAGCAGTAACACGCGATTTAAATTGGAATTTATGATTTGTTTGAGTTGTAACCGACCGAAAAGTTTTAACGACTCAAAACGTTAATTAACCAAACGGTTATATAAACCACTGGTCCCATTCGCATTCTGCACCTTTCAGAAACATAAACCCACTTAAAACATCACGAAAACACCTCTCAAAAGCTTGGAATTCTTGGTTTAAGATTCCGCCTGTGTTGCTCCGATTACGGCTCTAAACGAAGCTGTAAGTACGTGTTTATCATGCCATTTTATTCGGGTTAATGTCAGGAATAAAAGCCTCTAGTTTCGAGGGATAACTGTATCGGAATCGAGACAATTAAAACTAGGTAGGGTTAGGGTTCTTATGTTAATCAATTTGGGGAAGATGATGATTTAGAAACAAAGTTTAAATTATTTTCCTTCTCACAAAAAAGAACAACTTGGTTGTTTGGTCTAGTGGTCATGCATGTAACTTATGCAGAAAAGGCATGGGTTCGAGTCCCTTTGGACGTGATTGGGTATTTTTTTTTGGGCTATTTCCTTTTTACTTTCATTTTCTTATTTTTCTTTAAATATATATAATATATAGACTTTGAAATATTCATAATAAATCTATTCTTTCTCCAAAAATTATGAAAATTTAGGTGTAGGTTCTTGACACCTCATAGAAAATTATCACATTTTTAATTTCTGGAAAATGTCTTATTTTTCTATTTTTATTGAATTAAATTGTTTTAATCATAATTAATTTATAAAAATTTCGTTTTTAATGATTTTAATCTCAAACTTTTTGAGTAATTATTTCTCATCATCATGAATTGAAATAAAAATTATTGGTTCAGAAAACACTTATTTTTATAAATTTTCCTATTTTTAATCATTTAAACATGATTTAAATTCATTAAATTAGTTTTAAATATAAATAAGTTTATAAAAATTATGGGAAAATGAATTTCATTTATTTACATCAGAAGATATTTATTTTCTATAAAAATAGCATTTTGGGATCATGTCTTGTATTATTAGTTTTATTTATGATTAATTAGTCATAATTAAACATTTATTTATTTATACTATTTAAACATCTATTTTATAAATACTTTTCTTATAAAATAGAAATATTCCTATATTTGAAAATCTTAATTACTATTTGATCATGGTGTAACTTATAATTATTTATTTAAACATTAATGACTAGTGTATTTATTTACAATAACTTAGTGAAAGTAATTAATTAAATTACTTTGTCTTAATTATTCAAACATATTTTTATCTAAATATTCAATTTGGTAATAATTATATTACCTAAACCATATTTACAAACTTTGGTATATTATTTTAATATACAACTTTTATATTAATTCGACTTATCATAAACACTTTAATTCCCTAAATTGACTTAGCAAACCCTAATGCCTTAGACCCTAGTTACCTTAGACTCTTAGACTTTTCCCTTATTAGTATTCTATTACGTTATAGGTTGAATTCCTCGGAATTCCCATTACTTAGCTCACGACCGCTTAAGTTGGATTTTGATCGCTTTCGCAAACCGTGAGCATATCTTTCCCCTTTTTACTATTTACTCTTTTGGGGTGACTCATGTACAATTATTACTAAACTTATGTGTATTATTTATAAAGCAATGTGCTCATTGATATGTTTTTTGTGAATTGTATGAACGATTTGTCAAAGTAATTAACCTTTGGGCCGCACCTAACAATGAGTAGTACTACGAATTATATCCCTTGTTTGACTTACGTGAACGAGTTAAGTCCTTGGTAATTGTTATGGTTTTTCTTGAACGATGTGTGAACGATTATTGAACGATGTGAGGCTTGATTTTGACCCTTTTACATATTACAATATCATAGCACATATATTGCGAAACACTTTTCTATTATATGTATTCAAACAGGGTATGCTCACCAATACGTTTTTGTATTGACCAAATTATTTTCGTACATGTTTCAGGTTCTTATGAGATCATTTTAAGCTTTTGGAAATTAGACTTAGATTTGAGATTTATTGAATTTCAGTTTTAGTTGTCACGTTAGAATTTTGTATCTTGTAATTCCTTTCAATGTAATAAATTATTCAATTCAATGTATTCAAATTTACATTTCTAGTCCATGAGCTATTGAACAATCGTCACTACGTGACATCTCGATGTTTCCGCCATCGGTTGGGGTGTTACAAATACTACGTTGGTGTATATTAAAGAGTATAATTATGCATAGTTTATTTTATTTAGGTTTTGGATACAAGGTGATGTTGAAGTCAAGTGAAGACACTAATGTTGGTGGTGGTGGATGGAATACAAGCATAGATGATTATGTGGGACCTGTGGATTTCTATATTGTTTACGCGTACATGACTAGGAATCCACGCTATTGTAGGAAATGCGGTCGTTTGGGTTATCATGATGCCCGCAACTGCCCATATAAATAATTTGCTTTTTTATTTCAATGAAACGCACTTTGCTTAGTTATTTCGATAACGATTTTTTTTGTGTGCGTATTATGTATTTGTGCCGGTTATTTTAATAAAAGTACTGTGGATTTTTATTACATGGTTGATATTATAGATGGTTGATATTATACATGGTTGTACAGAGTAGACCAGATATGGTATGTCGTTGATAACATATATTGTTGATATTATACATTGGTGTACATAGTTTGTGTACTAATGAATGGTTGATATTATGCATGGTTGATATTATGCATGGTTGTACAGAGTATGTCATATATGGTATGTGTTTTGCGAATTATTGTATTCAAAGTAAATAATTAATTAAAATCAAATGCATATTGAAAACCGGGAAAAACAATCATATCCTTGTTTTTGAATCTCTAATAGATGATGATCCCCACAAAGTAGGGTTGTAAACGAACCAAACAAACACGAACAAGGCTTTGTTCGTGTTTGTTTGTTAAGGTTTTTTGGACAAACGAACCGTTCACGAACACACTAACGAACATAATTCTATGTTTATGTTTGTTTGTTAAGAAATTCAGTTGTTTGCGAACTGTTCGTGAACACGGGTCTTGAACACAAACAAACAAAAACAAACATTTAATATGCAACTAACTAAAAAAAACATTGTTAATATTAACCGTTAGACAAAGTACATCCACTAAACGATAAGTTAAATTGTACTAACTTAGACATAATTATCTAAAATTATTTAGGCATGAATACATGATATTCCTAATTCAAAAGTTCATAATTATCCTAACAATTGTCTAGATTCGTCAATATCCAACTTTCCTAAACTCTACACATTCTTCGATTTCTTTGTGACCATATAAAAACTAATATTAATTAGACAATGATACATAAACTTGCATTACAACTATGTAGTCAAAAGTAGTAGCATCTTTAATTATCTACTAAGGAATCATAACAAAAAGGTTGAGATTTTCATTAGTATAGTAAGACCAACATATAAAAAGATTGATGTTTTTTTAACGCGAGAATGATCAAAACATTACTCAAATATTTAATGTATAAGGGGGAAAAGTTTAGGAGGAAAATAAAAGTTAGGAAAGAAACTGAAATACCATAAACATTTATGTTTTAACTAGTGATCGAACATAAACAAACATACACGAACATATATAAACAAACGAACGCAAACAAACACACTGCCGAACGTTCACGAACGCAATCGAACGAACAAGACATTCGTTCGTGTTTGTTTGTTTAGTTAATCGAACATAATTTTTTGTTCGTGTTCGTTCATTTATTAAACAAACGGACACAAACGAACTTCCCACCGAACGGTTTTATGAACTGTTCACCGAACGTTTGGTTTGTTTACATCCCTACTATAAAGTAGCTAACAAGTTTCTTGTCAATTACGCAAGCATTGCATCCAGTTGATTTAATGTTAGAGCAACGAGATCTTTTGGACTTTGCCTCCACATGTGTGACACCTTCAAGTGATTTTGGTGTCTTTGCTTTTGTTGGGTCTACAATATTGAGACTGACGCTATCAAATAAGTATTGGTGATTAATATTTTAGTTATGATATTTGGAACCGAAAACACTTGAGTTCTCGGTTATTTAAGTTGTTTGGGCCGAGAACTAGTTAGTTCTCAGTTGGGCTTGGGCTAGGCCATGTGGGCCAAACCTAGCATAGGACATATATAATGTTTTATTCTTGTCATTTGTTAGGTGAGCGGTTTTGGTTCATAAAGAATTCTCTTTGTATCAGACGGTTCCATTGAAACCGTATGCAATAGAGAAAGCATAATCTTTGTTTCATCTTTATTCTTGAATCATCACAATCATTGTTTCCGCCTTTGATTGTGATTACTTGATATCGGGTATTTGTTCGGGACTTACAATTGGTATCAGAGCCTAAGAAGTCTTTCGAAGGCTCGGTTGGATATCAAAGGATTCAAGAAAACTCTCGACGGCAAGAAACGGTTTGGATTTATTTAGTTTTAACATTTATTGTATTTTTTATTCGTTTTCTTGTGTTGAAAGGTTTTGCTTTTGAATAAAAATTGAAGAACACGAAGAACTGGTTAAAGATTTGCATTAAAATTGAGTTTGATCCAATTTTGCTAGTGTTTGGGGGTGTTTCCATGTTTTAAGGAGTTGTAGTTGGAAACTAGTAATTAAAAGATTCGGTACTTGTTCATGGAATTAAGTTTATGGCTTTAAAATTTGAAAGCAAGTTAGCTTCTCACAAAAGTCAACCAAAGTTTTCGACCATTTGGAAAATAATGTGGAAGGAAGTAAAGTCACCACAGAAGACAATTTAGTTCCTGGTATTTATTCAACTAATTTGAAGTAAGCTGGTTGCCACGTCACAAAATTGAAGGTGGTTCTCGAACATTTGGAGTTCACAGAATTAAAAAAAAAAAATAATAGTACCACGGTTCACGGCTTTGTTATTTTTAGGATTAGCAAGAGTTCTAAAAAAAATGAGAAATTAACTGCAAGCTACTTGGCATGTTAAGAAAGTCCAAATTAAATTTAGTTCTCGTGAAGAACTAAAGCTAGTAAGCACGTTGGAAGCTAGCTAGTAACAAGTTCGTAAAATTAATTTAAGCTAGCTACCAGTGATCAAGGGAAAGTAGTTTTCGGATCTTATGTTCACGGTTTGTTTGGTTCTCGTAAGTTAGCTAAGTTCTCGGTCTTCAAGATCAGTTCTTGGGTTTGTTTTCGGATTGCAAGGGTTCTCGGATTCTATAGCATTCTCAGGTTTTATTAGTTTTCGGGTTCAAGACAATTCTTTGATTGATACAAGTGTACACGAGATTTCAGTCGAGTTCTCGAAAAGGAGTTGGATCTCGGGTTTCTTGTTATTGGAGTTATTATTTTTCTCGGGTTCCACTGGTTCTCGGAAATTTAAAGTGTTCTTAGGTTTCAAGACTTGTTCTCGGATTTACAAGTGGTTCTCGGGTTTTTGCTTCGGTTCAAGGATTTAGCTTGGTTCTCGGAGATTTGTTTCTGTTCACGGAATTTTGTTGGGATTTCACACGGTTCTCGGTCTGCTTACTGTTTCTCGGATTTTCATTGAATCTCGATTGGAAGTTTGTTCTCGGGAGTCTCTTGGTTCTCGATTTATCTTTTGGTTCTCGAACTTGAAGATAGTTCTCGGTTTTGATCCTAGTCATGAATGCAACAAGTAGTCGGGTTCCTATGTTAATGTTAGGGGAGTCTTTTGCTGAATGGAAATTTAGGTTCATTCAACATGTTAAAGAACAGGATGCTAAAGTTTGGAGAGCTATTTGCAGAGGTCCTACCCCAATTACTTACGAAGAGAAGGGTATTACACTACTTAAAGCTGAATCCGAATATACAGATGAAGATTGGAACCAAGTCAAGCTTGATGAAAAGGCTCTTAACACATTGACTATCGGTTTAGCACCAGAGATCATCTCAAAATATAGAGAGACTAAATCTGCCAAAGCATTGTGGGATTCCCTGATTGAATTTTATGAATGCAATGATGACATGAAGCAAAGTCGAAGGGACATGCTGTGGCTTAAGTTCAATCAATTTAGTTGCATTCTTGGTGAAACCATTGAAAATCAAATTGCGAGATTCGTATCTCTAGTAACTGAAATTAAGACCGCAAACATAACTTTGAACAATTCTGAGGTAAATAAGAAACTGTTAAATGCTCTTCCCAAGAATTGGGATAAGAATGTTGCCGTGATCAAGAAGACGGAGGATCTTCAACATCTATCTCTGTCAGGACTCATCTCCATCGTCAAAGCTTGTGATTCAGACGACAAGCAAAAGGCGCAAAATCTTAATGTTGCTGCTCAGCCATGTTGCACACCTGCTACTGTTTTCGACGCCCGCTCCTGTTGTTCAAGTACCTGTTGAGTATCAGGTTCCTGTCCTGGTACGATATATCAAACATGCTTCACATGAGGTATTTTCTGATCTATGCTCTAATGCTTGTGCTGAAAAGGCTAAATATTACGTAGGATATAACTCTGAGTTAGTAAGAGAAAACGATGAGCTAAAAGGAAAGATTTCTTGTCTTAATAGCCGAACCTCTGCGTATAAACTTAGAGTAGAATCCTTAGAAAAGGATATCGTTCAATACAATAATGATTTAAGCAATAAAACTTGCCTTGTAATGCATCAGAAGAAAGTTATTGATGAACTTAGTGTTGAGCTAGATTCTTTGAAATCAAAATTTGAAAATGCCGATTTCCATTTTAGAAAATTTGATTGTTCTAGTGAGCGTGTTGAGAAAATGATAAGTTCAAAACTCAAGTATAGGGAAAAACAAGGAGCTGGTATAGGTTTTGTAGAAATTGCACCTCCCTATAATCACAACTACACTGGATTGCCTCTTTCGGATGAAGAAATAGAAAATGAGAAAAATATTGAATATGGGAAGGGGTTGGTGGTTGAACCCGCAAAGAGTGTTCACATAAAGATAACAGAACCAAAGGGATTAGTCGTAGAGCCGGTTAAGTCTGTGCCAATTAAGATTGCTAAACCAGAAGGGCACATAAAACAATCTAAGTATGTTGCTCCACTTAGTGATGTTCCTATTGCTAAGTTCGTTAAACTAGAAAGCAATGAAATGAGCAACCATGTTAAATCTGAAAATAACAACTCTGACAATGTCAATGATGACACATCTTCAATAAAATCTTATTTTTCAATGGGATCAATTGAATCAATGTTGTTTAAAAGTATTTCAAAATCTATCAATTCTGACAGTTGCTCAAGATCCTCTAGTAAGTCAGAAACTTCAGATGAATCTGACTCAGAAAATGTTGTTGATTCAAAGACTGTTGGCACAGGTGTGGTAAAGCCAACAGTCTCTGATTTTAAATGTGTGAATGTTACTGATGCTTCTACCTCATGTGCAGATGAAGTTAAGGTAGAGATTAAGGTTGAGGGGGATGATGTTTTTTGCACTAATAATGCAGATGTTTGTGTGAAACAATCTAATTTATCTGCAGATGCTGAACCATGTATGAAAAAGACTGTTTCTGAGCTATCTGTTAATGGCACGACTGATAAATACGTGCCACCACATAGAAAAACTACTTGTACTAACTCTCATGAACAGGTTCCTGAAGTCAAACAGAAAGCTCAAAGAGAGTCAACATCGCAAAGACAATCTTGTTCACACGGGTGTTCAAGATCTTCTAAGCAGAGCAGAAAAAATAAGAAGTCTGCAAACAAATCATCAAACAGATCGCATCACTCAAATTCTTTAGTGGGATCTAACAGACCGGGACTTTCTCCTTATGCAAAGAAGCAGACATGCTATAACTGTGGAAGACTCGGTCACATTGCAAGAAACTGCGCACATCGTCCTTATGTGCCCTATTACAGACAATATCAGAAGGTTATGCCTATGGAAAACTTCTACTCCAAGCCAATGAAGGTTGAAAAACCTAAGGCAAGGAAGAATGCGAAATCCAAAGTCAAACCGTCTGATGGAGACTGGAATGCTGCCAAGAGCAAACGGAAGGTTGTTCAACCACAGAAGTCTAAACAACCTAAGAAATCGAAAGCTGCTACTCTGAAAGTAGCAAAACCGGTTCTTAAGCCTAAGCAAGTTTGGAAAGCAAAGGCGGCAGCAGCAACTGGTCCAAATGAGAATAAGGACATGTGCTTGAGAGAAGTGTCTTACATAGATGCTTCGGGAGTGCCCAGGACCGCGATGGCCTGGGTACCAATGTTTAACTAATCTCCTTATTCATGCAGGGACAGCCAAGGAGGATTATCAATAACCACTGGTGTGTTGGTAGTGGTTGTTCCAAGCATATGTTAGGTGACATCTCTCTGTTACATACCTCTACATCTTTTTAACACAGAGTATGCTTCCTTCAAAGGAGATAAGGGAGGTAAGGTCAGCATGGCAGGTACATTTAAATTTGATGCACAAACTTAAAAAAAAAATTGATTTGTCGTTATTTGAGAATGGTTATAGAAAAGAACAAAAAGATTTTCTTATTTTTAGGTAAATTTTATACATAAATTTGTCTTTTCCCTTTATTTATGCACAAAATTTAGGGGGAGAAGGGAGATATTCAAGGAAAATACAAAAATAGTGTTTTATTTTATTTATGTACAAAATTTAGGGGGACATAGGAGAGAAAATGAGAAAAATGCAAAAACATGTGAAAAAGAGTAAACTACAAAAAGAGTTTTTATTGTATCACTTGTGAAAAAGGCTGACACACGTAAAACCAGTATTGAAATGGTTAGGCTCTAGGGTGATGTGTCGGTAGGCTTGGTCCTGACGACTGGAAAATTGGTTGATCTTGTGACACACTTAATGATAACGTATGGCCTCAGTAGGAAGCGTCACTTGGAATTGGTACATTTTTTATTTGAATGCTCGTGTGACATCCCGATACACACTGTGTTCTAGATCTGAAACACTTTTCTGAAAAACTCGTGTATCTCCTTTGTTTTGTGTAAGCAAAGACCTGGGATGCTAGGCAATGTCAGTTTTCTGCTGCATCCAGATATATGCTGACCTAGCTGTACATTGTCGAGCTGTAGATCAAAAACGCCAAAAGAGGCCAATGAGCCCAAAAAGATGCCAATGTGCACATCAAAAGAGGCCCTCAAGAGCCCAAAACACCAAAACCTATATCATTTGAGAAATCAAATTGATTTGTATATTATACCACTCTATTTCTTAATGATCTATTCTTTTTTCTTCTCAACCAAGTCCCAGTTAAGGTTTCAGAATTCTAGAACAGACACCGTGAAAATATGTGGTAGGGAAACTGCTTGCATGATAGAGTGTATCGCATATAATTCTAGGATTTGATTGTGACTTGATTGAGTGTCCATAATTAATACACCAAAACATGATAAATTAATCACGGACAGTCAAATAAGAAGGTCTAAGGCAATAAGTTTAAGAGGACGAATATACTGGCAATGGCTCGGACCAACTAGAGTAAATCCTTGTTGATAAGTGTCCCTGAGTCTAAATCACAGTGATTCAATTCCCCCCCCCCCCCAAAAAAAAAGTTTAGTTATTTTTATTTTAATTTCTTTTTTCATTTATTTTGATTTTTATTGTTTTGCTTTTGTTTATTTTTAGTTTTAATTTTTATAAAATCAACCATTCTTGAAGTTTTGACCGGCCATCCAAAAGAGTTAAAGAAATTCAAGTTTCTTTTGAAAAATTCAATTGGAAGTTCTTGGATTTACTTGGTGTTCGTTATACTGGATCCTCTGTTATATTTAAATGTTTGCTTACAAAATTCTGAGAATGTGCAGAATTCGATTTGAAAAAGAAAACAGGGGTTGATGAAGAATGATTTCCAGTTGCTGACAAGCATGAAGCACCGAAATGGGAAGATGTACCTGAGCCAGAAGAACTTGATGTGATTGCATGTTCTGATAATGAAACACATGCAGAAGTACCTGTGATCCTGCTTGAAGACAATGATTGGAAAAGAAAGATATATGAGAATCCTCCTCTCACATCTTCTTTAGCAAATGATCAAGCGAATGCTGATGATGATTCAAGTGTGGATCTTACTCCCATAGAAGAAGAAGTGGCCCGAGTTTGAGAGTGCAGAAAGGAAGATTTACAACAAAAACAACACCAACACCCCAGCAACAATCTAGGGGGAGATCACAATGCTACATTCAAATTATGAAGACCATTTGATAGCATCAGTCTAGGGGGAGATTGTTGGGTCTACAATATTGAGACTGACGCTATCAAATAAGTATTGGTGATTAATATTTTAGTTATGATATTTGGAACCGAAAACACTTGAGTTCTCGGTTATTTAAGTTGTTTGGGCCGAGAACTAGTTAGTTCTCAGTTGGGCTTGGGCTAGGCCATGTGGGCCAAACCTAGCATAGGACATATATAATGTTTTATTCTTGTCATTTGTTAGGTGAGCGGTTTTGGTTCATAAAGAATTCTCTTTGTATCAGACGGTTCCATTGAAACCGTATGCAATAGAGAAAGCATAATCTTTGTTTCATCTTTATTCTTGAATCATCACAATCATTGTTTCCGCCTTTGATTGTGATTACTTGATATCGGGTATTTGTTCGGGACTTACAGCTTTCGAACACAAAATGTACCTAACAGTAGTCACATCATCTATTGTTTTCCTTGTAGCAAGACGAGTTCCAAATCCGGCTGCCTCTGCATACTTTTCATACATAATAATAGCTTCATCCAACGATCTAAACCGGGCACCTACATATGGTTTAACATCATCTGGTACAATTGGCGTCCAATATCTCGTCCCACTGGGAGATTCATATACGTTGCTGGCAACTGATGCTACAATATAGAAAATGTAAATTAAGAAAAAACATTACAATATATAAGAATGCAGTTATACAAGCTACAAACTCAAATATGGTACACCTGTGTATATCCACATTAACCCATTTAACTACGTACTACTGTACTTTAGTTTTAACAACTATGGTACACATGTGTATATTTATTCTCACAGTTAGAAGATTATAATAACGTACAATCATTAAAGTACTATGATACACTTGTGTATATTCATTACTAAATTTAGAACATTAGCATACTATATAATCATTAAAGTACTCTTATACACCTGTGTATATTAATTACCACAATGGATTTTTTGTCTACTGTACAATGAATAAACTAGTATAATTCACCTGTGTATATACAATTATCATAATCGAAATATTTGACTACTGTATCAAGATTTAAACCTAAACATTAAAACAACACCATTGTATAATTGTCGTTTTTGATTGAAACACAAAAAATAAACAAAATATTCTAAAAAAAATCCATACATGTAATCGACCACATATATTTACATACGTACCTTGATTTTCAACACTAGTTAGAAAAAAAGGTTGAGAGGGTGTTTCATGATCTTCATTTAATTGAGATTGCGATTCAATGTTTTCGTGTATCGAACTATTGTCCATGACTAGATGATGAATAGTAATATGATGTATGTTTCCTTCAAATCAAAAATTATTAATTCGATGATGAGTGCCTGGAAATCGAAAACTGTTTAAATCGAATATGGAGATTTCGATTTATTGATATGTTTGGATTATTGTTGCCGGATGAATTGTTAATAAGTATGAATTGATCGTGTGTTATTTTGTATAAATTGAATTAGAGATAATGTAATGAGAGATTTTAGGAAACCATGTAACTGTCATGATTAACAATGATAATAATATAAAAAAGATAATTATTTAAATGTATATTTAGCCTAATACCCTTTAGATTAAAATCAAAGATGGAAGGCTAGGATTGGTCCCTAAGGGTGGTGGTTCCTAATTGATCTCTATCATATATATATATATATAGGGAGTGGATAATATGGAAACCCCATCTTTTGGAAAAACCCTGCAAACTCTATGGTGACCATTGATCAAGTTCGATCAATGGTCCATAATTAATTGTATTTAATAATCAAAAGCAACTTGCATTGTGTGGTCATAATTGAGATCAAGGGCAATATGGTTATCTTAAATAAGCAAGTGGGCCACTTAAATGTTCTGAATCCTAGGTTGAAAAAGGTTGATTTGACACTTGTCAAATCATCTCTCTCCTACTTTATGGCACTTTTCCAGCACCAATATTAACATTTGTTAGTGTTGTGATAAAAAATTCTGACCTCGTGTGACACATCGCTAACATGTGTTAACAGACATATACTAAAAAGAACAAAATAAAAAGAACACATAAAATGTATATTTAATTAAGAAATGATAAAAACGATCATTACAATCAATACTAAAAATGTATCAAAAAACTTTTCATACAAACATAATTATTTGCGAATGATCTAGTTATGCTTCGTTCTTGATACCCATCTTCATCTCTAACACAAAAACATCTCTTCACCTACAAAAAAAAAGATAACACGTGTTAGTTGGGCTCTCCAAAACACATAATGAGACATCACTGACATGTGTAGTGAATTCTAAAACATATGTTTTAAAGAAATAAACGTACGTCATATGAACCCTAACGCATGTTAGTTGGGAATATACTAACATATGTCATATGAACCCTAACACCTGTTAGTTAGGCATATACTAGCATGTGTTAGCATCACTAACATGTGTATAAACAACACTAAATCTGTAGTGCCAAGTGTATCATACTCAATTTTACAACTATGTTAATACAACTACTCAAATACGATTAATAGGGTTTGAAATCCAAACAATAATAAATTTAAAAAATCAAATCAGAACCAATCCAAATCCATATACCAAAATATTATCCTCATATTCATGAAATATATAGTATAATAAAAGACATCAGCAGCATGTGTTAGCATATTCTAAAACACATGTTTACTGAAAAATAACGTATGTCATATAGACCCTAACACCTGTTAGTTGGGCATATACTACGTGTGTGAGTATACAAGACTCGGACCGCGAAAAATAGACATGTACCCTATATGAGTTCATATACCAAAATATTATCCTCATATTCATGAAATATATAATATAATAAAAGACATCAGTAGCATGTGTTGGCATATTCTAAAATACATGTTTACTGGAAAATTGTCACACCCCAACCGATGGCGGAATACATCGGGGCGAGACTTGTGGTAGATTGTTCAAAGACTTCATGACACTAGAATTCGTGATAATATAATTTAAGGATAAAATTTCATTCATAGCATAATCATTGTCTAAAAAGATAACATAATACAAATTGTTTCATTAAAAAAAATAGAACATCAAAATATAGAACTTAAACTAATGTGAGTTTCTAGTCCAATCTTAAGTAGTTTTTCTTGAAAATCCTGCATTAAACATTTCCTGCAACATGCATAAAATATCCGTCAACACATAAAGCATTGGTGAGCATACTAGTTTTGGTTTACATATGTAGTAATTAGAATGATTTACTCGAATCTCATACTATAGCATCGCACATACATACCATACAAAGAACATAACTCAAACCCGCGAGTACCACTGCATATACCTAACATATTCATGCTAGGTCCGTTTCTTTCTTAACAATGACCCATAAAGGGGGCGGGGTGCTACTCCTATAGCGCTATACATGTTAAGTGGGCTAATAATAGTTAATGAATTATGTTTAAGTATCAAGAATCGTAAGCATGGCAAATTGCATATAAGTATGTTTAATAGATTGAGCATGATAGTTTAAGAGTATGAAATCGTTTAAGTTTTGATAGTGATACATGTTGAGCCCCAAAGAATAAAGAATAAAAGGGGGACAAGTATGAACTCACCTTTGGGTGCGTTTAATAGAGTTCCAAAAAGGTAAGTCTTGGAAGGTTTAGCTTTAGCCTTGGTTATCTAGAATTAAAGAATAAAGGGTCTTAGGTTCGAGTTTAGATTATAGATTCACGAGAGTCATGCAAGCCTTTTAGGAAAACCAAGCACAAATTGCCTTTAGGGAAATCCGGATGGTCATGAGATTAAGTTAGACCAAGCACAAAACCATCATAGATGATTCGGATGGTATAAAGTTAGAAATGTGAATCCATTTGATAGGTTCATGTCATAACCACTTCGCTTATGGAATAAACGTGGGTTTTGGACACGGGATTTCCCCTTTCTAGTGTGGATAAATCCGTAGCACAAGAAGGGTCAAGAGAGTTGGCAAGGTAGGGTGTAACCACAAACCTTCCAAAGATTAATAATAAACTAGTAAGATAGAAACTTGAAAGTATATGTTTATATTATTATATAGTATAATTCAGAAAACAACCACCTTTGGAACCTCTTTTAGGTGCTCTACCCTTATCACACTTCTATGGATAAATATGGAGAAGATCCTAGAGGTTTCTCCAAGGGGTTAGAAGAAGAAAAGAAGTGAAGAAAGAAGAATAAAGTTGGAGTTTATGAGAGAACTCACTTAGAAGTCGACTTCCACTCTTGGGATTTCTTTGGAGAATTGGGAGGTTTAGAGAGGATTTAGAAATGAGCAAGTGTCAGAATGGGTAGGAGTGGTGTATTTATAGTTGGGGTGAAGGGGTTGGGTATTTAATAAATTAATTAGGGTGGTTAGAAGTTAATTAGTGGTAATTATATTTTTAAAGAAAAAAAAATAATAATATCAAATAAAAAAAACGAACGAAAGTTTTTTTTTTTGAATGTTGTTAGTTGTTGTTTTAACATGAATGGGATTCATGTTTAGTTTTCTTTTTTTTTTTTAACTAAAAGTATTATCATAACAATATATATATGTTTTATTTTAAAGGTAAAATAAATATATATTAAGATTTTAACTAAATGAGTTTCTTGTTATAACGCCTAAATTGATTAGGATAAATTATAATGACGACTCGTCATGAATGGGTAGGAGTAACATACAAGAAGCGAACAAGGCGAACTTGGAACTTGTTTAGTATAGGATTTAGAATATATGCAAAACTAAAAGTCATGCGATGTTATATAAAGTTTGCGTCATATAGAATTTATAGAATAAATGAAATAGATTAAGATTAAATGCAATTGACAAGATACTTTTCCATTGATCATAAGCTCGAGATTACAAGGGTGTAAAAAATGACAAAATACAAGAATACAAGGACTAGAATGGAAAATACGAAAAATACGAATGTTACAGTCTCCCCTACTTTAGGAAATTTCGTCTCGAAATTTATTCAAGTGGCTTGACTGAAAAGATGTGGGTACTTTTTCTTCATTTGCTCTTCATGTTCCCAAGTGAATTCGGGTCCATTCTTCGATTCCCAACGAACTTTAACTAGCGGAATACGTTTTCGTTTGAGTTGTTTGACTTCACGATCCGTTATCTCCACTGGATTTTCGACGAAATGCATAGTCTCGTCAATTCGTACGTCATCAAGAGGAATGTGTATGTTCCCTTCGGCTAGGCACTTCTTCAAATTTGAAACATGAAAGGTGGGATGGACATTGTTGAGTTCTTGGGGTAACTCGAGCTTGTAAGCCACTTTCCCGATTCGTTCAATGATCTTAAATGGTCCAACATACCATGGAGATAACTTCCCTTTCTTTCCAAACCTGACTACTCCCTTCCAAGGAGACACTTTGAGGAGTACTTGATCACCAACATTGAATTCAAGGGGTTTTCGCCGCTTGTCAGCATAGCTTTTCTGACGGCTTCGAGCAGCTAAGAGATTATCACGAATCTGAATGATTTTGTTGGTCGTTTCCTGGATGATTTCGGGACCAGTGATTTGTGCTTCACCAATCTCGTGCCAACATATTGGAGAATGACACTTTCGGCCATAGAGAGCTTCGAACGGAGCCATTTGGATGTTGGTATGGTAACTATTATTGTAAGAGAACTCGACCAATGGTAGATGAGCATCCCAGTTTCCACCAAAGTCGATTACACAAGATCGAAGCATGTCCTCAAGAGTCTGAATTGTACGTTCAGTTTGTCCATCAGATTGAGGATGAAAAGCTGTACTAAGATTAACCATCACGGTCTGAGATGATGTCAAGAGGAATACCATGACGACAAATGATTTCAAGATGTCATCAATGAACACAATCACAAAACGATCCAAATAAGGTTTACACACTCGATTCATTAGATCCATGAACACTGCAGGTGCATTGGTTAAACCGAAAGGCATCACCATGAACTCGTAGTGACCATACCTTGTGCGAAAGGAGGTTTTTGGAATATCTTCTTTGTAGATTTGAAGTTGATGGTATCCGAACGAAGATCGATTTTTGAGAAACAGGTAGCTCCTTGGAGCTGGTCAAAGAGATCATCAATGCGTGGAAGAGGATATCGGTTCTTGACAGTAAGCTTGTTAAGCTCACGATAATCAATGCACATACGGAAAGATCCGTCTTTCTTTTTAAAAAACAAAACTGGAGCACCCCATGGAGAAGTACTCGGGCGTATGAAGCCTTTTTCGAGTAGTTCTTGGAGTTGACTAGCAAGTTCTTGCATCTCGGAAGGTGCAAGACGATATGGCGCTTTTGCAACAGGTGTAGCACCAGGTATGAGGTCAATGTGAAATTCCACAGAACGAGCAGGAGGAAGACCGGGTAGATCTTCGGGAAAGACCTCGGGAAAGTCACAAACGACAGGTATGTCTTTTATGCCTTTTTCCCTGTCTTTGGTTGTTACCACATGAGTCAAGAATGCAACATATTCCTTACGGAGATACTTTCGAGCTTTGGTACAAGACATGAGTTTGAGTCCTTTGGAGGCCTTTTCACCATAGATTTGTAAGGTGTCACCGCTAGGAAGCGGTATACGGATGAATTTTTTGAAACAAACAACTTCGGCACGATGTTTTGCAAGCCAATCCATGCCTACTATGATGTCAAAACTTCCCAATTGCATAGGATTTAGATCTATGGAGAAATCATGGTCATTAAGATTCAAGGTGCAGTTTTTGATAATGAAATCAATAGAGATGGGTTCACCATTTGCGACTTCAACGGTGAAAGGTTCCAATAATTTAGATCGTGCACGAGCAAGTAAAGGTTCAAATTCTAAAGAGACGAAACTCTTATCCGCACCAGTATCAAAGAGTATAGAAGCATAAGATCCATTAACAAGGAACGTACCGTTCACAACATCATTTTCAGTTTGAGCTTGGGCCGCATTGAGGTTGAAAGCGCGACCCCTTGGTGGTTGATTTTGAGCCGGAGCTTAAGCTTGAGCTTGGTATTGAGGAGCAAAATGATTAGGATCACCACACTTGAAACATGCACGCCCATTTCCGATGGCTAGAGGAGGTTAGTTAGAAGCTCGGGGTTGGTTGACAACTTGAGGTTGGTTGTTTTGGGTTCTAGGGCCGGTTTTGCAAGTTTGGACAAGGTGCCTATAGCGGTTACAATTGGTACAGAAACGGAAAGTAGAGGTTGGTGGGTGATGAAAATGGCACGTGTTACATTTTGGGAATGGACCGGTGTAAGGTTTTCGGGTAGGCACTTGGTTAAGAGGAGTTGGAGCTTGAGCTTCGGTGGATGGAATGGTAACGGCATAGTTTTGGTTTCAGGACTTGCGTTTGCGGTTATTGCTATGGGTTGATGGGGTTTTGGCTTCCTTTGGTTTGTCGGTGGGAATGGTGGTGGTTTGATTGACGGTTTTGGTGGTGTTTGGGATAGTTAAGGTTCCATCTTTCACTTGGTTATCCGAGATTTTGGAAGCTAAACGAATGGCTTTTTCTAGGGTGGTGGGTTCGGCTCCTTCAACGATATCACGAACACTCGTTGGGAGGCCTTTGAGATACTTAGCTATGATTCTCTTAGTGGTGTTGAATTGGTGAGGTACAAGGACAAGGAGTTGCTTGAAACGATTGGTATAGGTTGGGTTATCACCACTGTTTTGCTTGAGTTTCCAAAACTCATCTTCGAGTCGCTCAATCTCTTGCGCGGGGCAGAACTCCTCAATCATGAGTTGCTTGAGTTCCTCCCACGGCAGAGCTAAAGCGGCTTCGTTTCCACGGGTGGCTCTCTCGCTTTTCCACCACTCGAGTGCCCTTGATTTGAAGACACTAGTGGCGTGACGAGTGCGGAGCTCCTCGGGGCATTCGCTATTGATGAAAACTAGCTCGATGTGGTCGAACCATTCGAGCATAGCGGTAGCACCATCGTTTCCCGTGAAAGATTCGGGTCGATGTAGGTTAAATTGCTTAAAGGTGAAAGTGGTGGTTCTGGAGGATTCGGCTTTTGAGTCAACAGAACCGTGTGGGCTTGCGGATGCTTGGATTTTGCTAACCACTTCGGGTATGACCTTGGCCATTTGCTTGGCCATGAAAGAGAGCATTTTCTTGTTGGTGCTTTGTTTTGAGCTTCTTCGGTTTGACATGGAAGACATCTAAAGGATAAACAAAAGGATTATGAGCTTTGATCAATGGTTTATTTGTATAAAGTTTTCATTTTGTCTTTGTTTTTATAAATAAATTAAGCATAACAAGCACATAGTGTCAAATAGTTCAAGTAGCATGTAGTTTCACATTGTTTTACAAAGCATAACACATAAGTATAAGCAAGTATAGTGCATTTAGACAATATAAAGGAGCTTTGATTAGTGTTGGTTTGCGATTATTAGTATTGTTTGGAGATTGCAAGATTACTAGAGATGCGAGTCTTGAGAGCCTTTGCGAGTAGTAAATAAAAGTTAAATCGAATATATGTAGTGAAAACATAGCATGAAAACAACATTGAAAATAATATTAACATAAAATGAGGGGCTTGTTTTAAGCAAGCCATTAGAGTGTTCCGGAACGGAACTAAGACTAACCAAAGTGGTTCGAATTTACTTTTGAGTTTGAAAACATGCTTTGGCCTAATAGGTGGAATACTCTCGCTGAAACTTTCGGTTAACGGTATTCACCCTTCCAGTTACTACATGTTTCTTGTCACTAGTAAATTTGAGACTTTGGCGAGATTTAAAAAAAAAATATCAAGGATTGAAACTAGTCGCTAAGTTGCGGATTTCACTCCTATCTTAGCGAGGTCGTTTCTTTGAGTGTGGTTTGTACACTTTGTCCAACGTGGTAAGAAAATTAATTCTAACCTTCGATTGGTAAGTGTCCACTTGAATGAGAATTGTGAAATTTCCACCAAGGTGAGGATATCACTCCTATCTTGGTGTAGTTTCAAAAACACAAAGGATTTACGCGGATTGAAAGTTATCACCAAAGTGAGGGTTTCACGCCTATTTTGGTGATTTTCTTTCGTTTGTGGTATACGAGTGTCTTCGAGTGTAGAATAATCCACCAACTAGGAAGGTAAGTTTTAAAGACCAAAAGAATAAAGTAGGAGCAAGATAGAGAGAACAAGTATATTAAGCATGACAAAAGGAATGGTCAAAAGGTTCTTAACTATAGTCTAGGTCAAACATGGCATTTTTTCCTAATTCCCTATAGTCATGGCTCTGATACCAATCTGTCACACCCCAACCGATGGCGGAATACATCGGGGCGAAACTTATGGTAGATTGTTCAAAGACTTCATGACACTAGAATTCGTGATAATATAATTTAAATATAAAATTTCATTCATAGCATAATCATTGTCTAAAAAGATAACATACTACAAATTGTTTCATAAAAAAAACTAGAACATCAAAATATAGAACTTAAACTAACGTGAGTTTCTAGTCCAATCTTAAGTAGTTTTTCTTGAAAATCCTGCATTAAACATTTCCTGCAACATGTATAAAATATCCGTCAACACATAAAGCATTGGTGAGCATACTAGTTTTGGTTTACATATGTAGTAATTAGAATGATTTACTCGAATCTCATACTATAGCATCGCACATACATACCATACAAAGAACATAACTCAAACCCTCGAGTACCACTGCATATACCTAACATATTCATGCTAGGTCCGTTTCTTTCTTAACAATGACCCATAAAGGGGGCGGGGTGCTACTCCTATAGCGCTATACATGTTAAGTGGGCTAATAATAGTTAATGAATTATGTTTAAGTATCAAGAATCGTAAGCATGGCAAATTGCATATAAGTATGTTTAATAGATTGAGCATGATAGTTTAAGAGTATGAAATCGTTTAAGTTTTGATAGTGATACATGTTGAGCCCCAAAGAATAAAGAATAAAAGGGGGACAAGTATGAACTCACCTTTGGGTGTGTTTGATAGAGTTCTAAAAAGGTAAGTCTTGGAAGGTTTAGCTTTAGCCTTGGTTATCTAGAATTAAAGAATAAAGGGTCTTAGGTTCGAGTTTAGATTATAGATTCACGAGAGTCATGCAAGCCTTTTAGGAAAACCAAGCACAAATTGCCTTTAGGGCAATCCGGATGGTCATGAGATTAAGTTAGACCAAGCACAAGACCATCATAGATGATTCGGATGGTATAAAGTTAGAAATGTGAATCCATTTGATAGGTTCATGTCATAACCACTTCGCTTATGGAATAAACGTGGGTTTTGGACACGGGATTTCCCCTTTCTAGTGTGGATAAATCCGTAGCACAAGAAGGGTCAAGAGAGTTGGCAAGGTAGGGTGTAACCACAAACCTTCCAAAGATTAATAATAAACTAGTAAGATAGAAACTTGAAAGTATATGTTTATATTATTATATA
This sequence comes from Ambrosia x helenae, assembly GCA_030844895.1. Taxonomy (NCBI): domain Eukaryota; kingdom Viridiplantae; phylum Streptophyta; class Magnoliopsida; order Asterales; family Asteraceae; genus Ambrosia; species Ambrosia x helenae. Next base: position 108,838,777 of record CM061231.1, on the reverse strand, counting down.
GTATAATTCAGAAAACAACCACCTTTGGAACCTCTTTTAGGTGATCTACCCTTATCACACTTCTATGGATAAATATGGGGAAGATCCTAGAGGTTTCTCCAAGGGGTTAGAAGAAGAAAAGAAGTGAAGAAAGAAGAATAAAGTTGGAGTTTATGAGAGAACTCACTTAGAAGTGGACTTCCACTCTTGGGATTTCTTTGGAGAATTGGGAGATTTAGAGAGGATTTAGAAATGAGCAAGTGTTAGAATGGGTAGGAGTGGTGTATTTATAGTTGGGGTGAAGGGGTTGGGTATTTAATGAATTAATTAGGGTGGTTAGAAGTTAATTAGTGGTAATTATATTTTTAAAGAAAAAAAATAATAATAATATCAAATAAAAAAACGAACGAAAGTTTTTTTTTTTTTGAATGTTGTTAGTTGTTGTTTTAACATGAATGGGATTCATGTTTAGTTTTTTTTTTTTTTTTTTTTTAACTAAAAGTATTATCATAACAATATATACATGTTTTATTTTAAAGGTAAAATAAATATATATTAAGATTTTAACTAAATGAGTTTCTTGTTATAACGCCTAAATTGATTAGGATAAATTATAATGACGACTCGTTATGAATGGGTAGGAGTAACATACAAGAAGCGAACAAGGCGAACTTGGAATTTGTTTAGTATAGGATTTAGAATATATGCAAAACTAAAAGTCACGCGATGTTATATAAAGTTTGCGTCATATAGAATTTATAGAATAAATGAAATAGATTAAGATTAAATGCAATTGACAAGATACTTTTCCATTGATCATAAGCTCGAGATTACAAGGGTGTAAAAAATGACAAAATACAAGAATACAAGGACTAGAATGGAAAATACAAAAAATACGAATGTTACAGTCTCCCATACTTTAGGAAATTTCGTCTCGAAATTTATTCAAGTGGCTTGACTGAAAAGATGTGGGTACTTTTTCTTCATTTGCTCTTCATGTTCCCAAGTGAATTCGGGTCCATTCTTCGATTCCCAACGAACTTTAACTAGCGGAATACGTTTTCGTTTGAGTTGTTTGACTTCACGATCCGTTATCTCCACTGGATTTTTGACGAAATGCATAGTCTCGTCAATTCGTACGTCATCAAAAGGAATGTGTATGTTCCCTTCGGCTAGGCACTTCTTCAAATTTGAAACATGAAAGGTGGGATGGACATTGTTGAGTTCTTGGGGTAACTCGAGCTTGTAAGCCACTTTCCCGATTCGTTCAATGATCTTAAATGGTCCAACATACCGTGGAGATAACTTCCCTTTCTTTCCAAACCTGACTACTCCCTTCTAAGGAGACACTTTGAGGAGTACTTGATCACCAACATTGAATTCAAGGGGTTTTCGCCGCTTGTCAGCATAGCTTTTCTGACGGCTTCGAGCAGCTAAGAGATTATCACGAATCTGAATGATTTTGTTGGTCGTTTCCTGGATGATTTCGGGACCAGTGATTTGTGCTTCACCAATCTCGTGCCAACATATAGGAGAATGACACTTTCGGCCATAGAGAGCTTCGAACAGAGCCATTTGGATGCTGGTATGGTAACTATTATTGTAAGAGAACTCGACCAATGGTAGATGAGCATCCCAGTTTCCACCAAAGTCGATTACACAAGATCGAAGCATGTCCTCAAGAGTCTGAATTGTACGTTCAGTTTGTCCATCAGATTGAGGATGAAAAGCTGTACTATGATTAACCATCACGGTCTGAGATGATGTCAAGAGGAATACCATGACGACAAATGATTTCCTTGGTGTAGATATGGGCTAGCTTCTCAACTTTGTAATCTTCATGAATGGGAAGGAAATGAGCTGACTTGGTTAAACGATCAATGATTACCCAAATGCTATCATGACCGGATGATGTTCGAGGGAGCTTGGTAATAAAATCCATAGCAATACTTTCCCATTTCCACATGGGGACTTCGGGCTGTTCAAGCAAACCCAACGGTCGTTGGTGCTCGGCTTTTACTTTGGAGCAAGTGAGACATTTGGACACAAAGAGAGCAATGTCCTTTTTCATACCGGGCCACCAATAATTGCGACGGAGATCTTGATACATTTTATCCGCACCGGGATGAATGGAGTATCGGGATTTATGCGCTTCATTCATTATAAGAGTACGAAGGTCATTACGACTCGGAACCCAAATACGATCAAGATAATAAAGAATCCCATCTGCCTTAGATTCCAAGTGTAATTCGGCACCACAAGACATTTCTTCATATAGAGTATTTTCATTGACCGATGTATGCTGTGCGTCTCGAATACGGTTGAAGAGATCATTTTGAAATTGAGAGCTGCGAAGACGGTCGGTTTCTCGGATATTGCATAGAATTGCATGACCTTTTCGACTAAGAGCATCGGCTACTACATTTGCTTTACCAGGATGGTAGCGAATTTCGAAGTCGTAGTCGTTTAACAACTCGACCCATCGTCGTTGTCGCATGTTAAGATCCTTTTGATTGAAAATGTGTTGGAGGCTTTTGTGGTCGGTAAAAACAACACATTTTGTACCATACAGGTAGTGTCTCCAGATTTTTAAGGCGAAAACAACAGCACCAAGTTCGAGATCATGAGTGGTATAATTCTTTTCGTGGATTTTGAGTTGTCTTGATGCATAGAGTGTTGTTTATTGTGACCGTTGACTTGGATCCTGGTTTGTCATGCGCCTCGCGGTAAAACATCATCAAACACATTAGTCAAGTATGATTAACTTATTCCTACAAAACCCCACCAATTTCTGCCCCAAAACCAGCTTGTTTTAATACTTTCCCAAAATGGCAAAATTATGGAAATGTCACATCATGCATGAAATCTTTACCCAATTTGGAAACTTTTTAATACCAACCCACAATCATCTACAAATGCTCAGCTTATCTTGAAATCGAAAACCCCCTTTCATTTTATTAATAATACTTAACATGCACAAGCCCTAGATTTCATAAAGTCCCCAAAATACCCATAATATCACCATCTATCTAATTGTAACCCTAAACAACAATAAACCAACATCAATAGCAACCTTAGATCATGTTTCTATCCTTAGAATAGCAGCAAATCATTCAATAACACATAACATCAGATAACACACAATTATCATATGTTTATTGATACAAAACCTATGTTTAATGATAGGGTTTAGATTTAGAAAGGTGTTTAAAAGGTTTTTATTGATAAAAACATCCTTAGAACAGATCTGGACCTTTAGGGTTAGATAAAAGCGAATCAAAATGCTTTAAAAAGACTTAGGATTAAGAACACACCTTGGATTCTTGTTTAGATGTTGTTGATGGGTTAGATTATGAAAAAGAAGAGCAAAAACTCCTTCCTTAGTGATTAAAATCGTTTGAGAGTGTTTTGAGACGGTTAGGGTTTGTGAAATGGTGAAAAATGACAAAGTTTGGTATTTATACTATTCCACCTTCGCCCCCTGTCAGTGGTCGAAGGTAGCCTCCTTCGACCCTTTCACAGGGTCGAATGAACCCTGACTTGGTCGAATGAAATTCTTCCAATTCCATATCCTAGGTTCGCCCCTTTTCAAAGGGTCGAACCAAGACACAATTCCACCTTCGACCACTCGAAGTGGTCGAACCAGGACCTATGTTTTTCTAGTTTTCCAGTTTGTCGTGTTTAACGCATTTTAACGCACCTTAACATATGAGCATGCAACCTTAGTCTATGTTTTACATATTTAAGCACGGATAATCATCTACACATCATTTAAACACATCTATGTATATAATCCACCACACGCCCAATAATCTACACATACACTTAATTAGTTTATGTAATTTTACCAACAACGGGACCCGGTACTAGTGTATTCCCAAAATGACTCCCAATTATCCTTCAGATCATTAAACCCTGGACAATCCTAACTTGACCCGACTCAACTAACCTAGTTAAGTCCGTTTATAAACGTTTCCCGCTAAGGTAGACTTAGATGTTACTAAAATGTTTAAGCCAAATATGTCGGGTGTCACAGTAGAAGTTCTAGAATCAAACGAAGATGTCGTTTATGTTTGTAAACAATGAAATCAAGTTTTTGGTGGAGAACAAATAGTTCACGAAAAAAAAATATTTGTAAAAAAAATAAAATCAAGTTTATGTTATAAAAAAATCACTTAAACAAACAGTTCATGAAAAATATTATCAAAAATGAATCGAAAAAAAACAACACTAGAACAATCATGACTTCTTGCTTACCAAGGGTCCTATTTTTGTACCAATCACTCGAAAAAAAGGCAGGATCTTAGTTTTGGTCGGAGAAGCAGCAACCCTAAAAAACACACAGTTACACACACGATCTGAGTTTTGGATCTCCTCTGTTTTGTTTGGATCTGCTCTGTTTTCAGACGATAATGATGGTGGTCGTGTTTATTGGTTAGGTGAAGATGGTGGTGGTAGACGGTGGTGGTTAGGGTGGTCGATGGTGGTGTATATGGTGGGAGGTGGTTTATTATCCTAGAGTGACAGAGAGAGGGGGGATTGAGAGTTTAGATCTGAATTTGAAAAAAAAAAAAAAAGAAAGAAAGAAGAGGGAAAACATGTATATATATGGAGAGAGAGAAGGGGATGGTGTAAAATGTACAAAGTAACCTTCCTAATATAATATAGATTGATGGTGGTTGAGATGATGTGGCACAACATGGACCAAGAGATGGGTTTCTTGGGGTTTTTCCATTTTGAAATGTTTTCTCTATATACTCACACTATATATATACATATATATATATATATAGCATTAGGTTCAAATGAAAACAATGTTGAGTTGGAAGAACCGTGGGAACTCCGACGTAAAATATGAATCTAAAAAAAATTTACACACTGACGTAAAAATGAGCAACTCCGTTGAGTTGGAAGAACCGTGGGAACTCCGACGTAAAATATGAATCTAAAAAAAATTACACACTGACGTAAAAATGAGCAACTCCGCCGTAAAGAAAAAAAGATTTTTTTTTACGACGGCTTACACTAGTGTAAAAAAACCAACACATCAATGTTGACTTTTAAATTTCTATTTAATATTTTATTATACTTTAATTTACAACCATACATTTTTTTTTTTTGAATAAATTAAGTGTTTGGTTATAAAGTTGGTTCCCAGTGTTTTTTCAACTTAACCATGTTCTCGTTTTACCCTTTCCATATATATAAGATTGGAATCATTTAAGAACTCCTTTGAGTTGTGAGACATACGACAGCCCCAGTCAGAAGAGTGGAACACCTCACGGTGGAGGGGAGGAGGAGTAGAGGCAGACCCAAATTGACTTGGGTCGATCGGATTAGACAAGATCTGTTAGAATTGCACCTCTCAGAGGATATGGTCCAAGATAGGAATTCGTGGAGACGTAGGATTAAAGTTAAAGATTTTTAGGATTTAAGACTACTTAGGATTTAGGGTTGGCCTCTATGCATGTATAAATATATATATATATATAAATATATCTGTAAGTGGTATCATGTTATACATCCACTATTTTATTTTATTTTTGTTTTTTTAGTGTCTAGTGATTGCCTAATTATTCATTAATATACAGTGTGCATTTTGTTTTTGTCGAGCCGGGGGTCTCTCTGGAAGCAGCCTCTCTATCTCTAAAGATAGGGGTAAGGTTTGCCTACATCCTACCCTCCCCAGACCCTACGAATAGCGTTGCTATTAGTGGGATTTCCTGGGTACGGTTGTTGTTGTTGTTGTTGTTGTTGTCTTTGAGTTGTGAGAACCACAGGAACTCACTTTATAACCACACACTTATTTTAATAAAAAATGAATATGTGGTCCAAAATTAAACAACAATAAAATATTGAATAAAATATTAATATACTTACATGTGGTAAAAAATCCTTTATATCGGTGTAATTTGGCGTAAATTCATGTATTTTTTTTACAGCAGTGTGCAAAGAAAAAAACTTCCGTATTTTACGTCGAGTTCTTGCAATGCATCAATTTCTCAACAGATCCCGACCCTATATATATATATATATATATATATATATATATATATATAGGATTTGGTTCAAATGAGAACCTTTTCCCAAATTGAGAACTAGAGAACCATTCTGGGCCACACATTTCTCTAAGGCAATTTTTTTTTTTTTTTTTTTTTTTGCAAAAATCGCTGCTTTATATGTAAGGAAATTTTTTTATTTATTTTTTTTGTATTTTTTTTCAGTATACACATGTGTATAATTGCATTATACACATATGTATAATGCTATATACACATATGTATAACTGAAATATACACATATGTATAGCTGAAAAATGCTATATACACATATGTATAATTGCTATATACACATATCTATAATTGTCATATACACATATGTATAAATGAAAAAAAAATTCAAAAAAAATAAAAAAAAAAATTTTCCTTGCATAAAAATGTGCGATTAAAGCAAAAAAAAAAAAAAAAAATTTTTTTTTTTTTTTTTTGCCTTTATATGAAATGTGTGGCTCAGAATGGTTCTCTCAGTTCTCAAATAGGGGTTGGTTCTCTTAGGATCCCTACCCTATATATATATATATATATATATATATATATAGGTTTAGGATCATGTACAAAACCTATTTTTTGTGAGAAGTGTGAGAACCAATAATAGTGTGACACATGGCGGCCTATTTTATTATATAGAAGGGTAACATTGTAAATTGCATTGCTAATCTTATTTTAGGAGATAATGGCTAATTAATTTCGTGTTTAATTTAGGAGCATTCTTAGGGATTTTGTTTCACATCTCACGAATTTTTATAGAGTTTTTATTAACATTCAGCACATTATCATTCATTTACTGAATTATATACGACCAAAACAGTATTCATATTGGTGTGTTTTACTGATGTGAGCACATGGTGTTTTACTGGTATACCATAAGGTTTGAAGGTTTAACACACCTTTTGTGTTATTTTTATAAGGAGTTTTACTGATGCAAAAAATATGGTTTTTTTTATGCACATTGGTGTTTTATTATAGTCTTGTAAGTTGCTTCATCAACAAGGTGTTTTTACGTTCATACCCGTGTGTTTTATCACCATATTCTCAACTTTGTGTTTTAAACAGTCCCGTGTGTTTTATCATCATCTTCTCCATAATCCAGTGTGTTCTATCTTCATCATACACAATCAGTAACACATTCAAAAAACACAACTATACATACATTTAAAATGTGTTTTAAATTCAAAAAACACTAAACCACACAAAAATCTTTTGAACATAAAACACAACAATATGAATGTTGTTTAAAATAATCCACCATAAAACACACTGATCCATTATCACCTCATGCCGTCTTTCATCTTCATCCCTAAAAAAACACTCCGATTATTTATGTTTGTGATGGTGGCTGTCGAATGATGGTTCGGTTGATGGTGGTGGTTTGTGGTGGTTGATGGCGGTTGTGTAGGTGGCGCAGGGAGAGAGAGAGGAGAAAGAGAGAGAAAGAGAGAGGTGAGAGACACTTAAATGTGAATTAAATGGAGGACGTAAATAGGAAGATTGAATTTATTAGGTCTTCCATATTTTTAATTAGACCCTTTAAATGTGAATTAAATGTAGGGTGTGTTTTACCATTATACCCCTAAGTAGCCTAATTAGTTATTATAACTATAACATTATTTACAATAATGCCACTCATTAAATCTAAACCATTGATTAAGATGATCTAATGGTCCAAAACACTTCTTACCCTTCTCACACAAAACACACTTTGCACAGGATCTCGACTCTATATATATACACACAAAAACACACGAGGTTCCCGCAAACATGAATGCCAAAGAATTTGGTGTAAAGTGCTACAACAAATTTGGTTTATGGTACGAATTGAAAAGTTATATTTTGTGATGAATATTTCTTTTATATTCAAATAAATAAACGCATCTTTGTAGGACAAAAAATACATAATTTTTTGATGTGGTTTTGTTTTTGCTCAAATTTATAATAAAATGTAAATTAAAATAGAATAAAAAAGAAAAATAAAAGTATATTTCAAATAAAAGATGGTAAAAGAAATAGGAAAAACATGTTTGGAGCTAGGGTAAAAAAAAAATATTTTTGTTACGGCTTGTTATTAGTAAAAATCATATCAACCGATAAATAAAAACTATCATTATGGTATATTTAAACTATATATAACATTTTATATTAAAATACTAGGTTAGAGCCTCATGTGTAATATGAGTGATATAAGCATAAAATGAAATAGAATGCAAGTTGTTCTGCTTACTAAATATAAGGTAATCCAATTAGTATGGATTTTGGTTAAATGTAAATGTCATATAAGGCTTTTAGAGCACTCACATCCTATCCACCAAATGTATGTGAGTTTGCCCACCAAATTATATGGGATAAGTGTAAGTGCTTGTGAGTGGAGGAGTGAGAAAATATTTGATGGAAACACTGTTCCACCCTAAATATGAAAAACTATTGTTCACCCCTATATATATTTTAATATTTTTGTAAGTAGTTGTGAGTGAGGAGAGAGAAAATGTAATGATAAAAGTATGATTATTTTAATTAGGAGAGAGAAGATTTAAGGGTGAAGTAGTGATTTTTACCTTTTTAGTATAATTTAATAGAGGAGATTTGATGGATGGGTTGTGAATGCTCCTAAGTGTGATGTAATGATAGATATATATAGGGGTGTTCAGAAAAACCGCAAACCAAATAAAAACCAAAAACCGAACCGTAACCGTAACCGAAAAAAACCAATCCGAACAACGAATTTGGTGTTTGGTTTGGTTTTAACCGAAACCGAATTGCTTATTCGGTGTTTGGTTTGGTTTTTGGTTCTACATTTTTTTTATTTGGTTTATTTGGATAACCGAATAAACCGGTAAAATAATTAATCATTAAATAAAAATAATAATACTTAATAACTCATATATAATATATAAGCCCAAAATATTAAACCCAACCCAAAATAAATAAAGCCCACTAATTTATAGATGTAATAATCTGAGTATAAACTAGTAAGCTATGGTTCATTTTACAATTTCTCATTTTTTTGATGTTTCTGTTTGCGTGGTTTGATTTTTTGGTTTATATTTATTGCAAACTTTCTTTTCGGATTTTGGAACATATAGGTATATAAGTTAGAGAAAAAAAAACTTCGTTTCAATTTGGTTTGTTTGGTTGAATTTGGTTTGTTTGGTTTTAAACCGAAACCGAACCGAACTCAATTTGGTTGAATTTGGTTTGGTTTTCATATTCCTAATTTGGTTTGGTTTGGTTTTTGGTTTGAGGTACAAAATTTTGAAAACCGAATAAACCGAATCGAATAAACCAAATAAACCGTAAACCGAACCGATAAACACCCCTAGATATATAGACAAAGTAAAACTTGATTTGACAAAATTTTATAAACAAAAACTGAAATCAAATAAATAACACTGCACCTATTCTAATGAAAACCAAATGAATATGAACATTCAAAGTGATTAAATATATTTTTCCAAAATGTACAACAAATAGTCATTGCATGCCTATAACAGATTGAAACGGGGGAAAACGAAAATCATAGTCATCTGCCATAAAATCATCACTGCTTAAAAGTTAGGTGTTATGATTGAACAAAATTTTATACCCATTGTCAACATACTTAAATTTTGAAAAATTCATGCCAACTCTGACAAAATTGGATAACGAAATAAGCTTTATCCTCGATATCCCTTTCAAATCTTGTAATCCACGTTTTGGAAACTATAGCTTGAATTTTGTCTCCTTGAATAACTTTTTTTTTTGAAAGGCGAATTTCTTGCTCATTGTGAGACTTGAACTCAAGACCTCACACTTTTTAGTGTATTAAAAGGCTTTGCCTTACCACTGGACCACCAACCCTAATGGCATCTCCTTGAATAACTGAATGAGTAAAATTATATATTAAAAACTATTATAGTACATATAAATATAAACTAAACCGTTCAAAAAAAAATATAAATATAAAGTAAACCGGTTTATGATACCCATTTTCCCCGATGATAAAAAATGTCCGGTCTGCCGCAAAGCATGCCTTGATAAGTATGGAGAACATGTGTTACATTGTAAGGAATTGCCAGGGTTTAAATATCGGCACGATTTTGTCCGGAATGCCTTGGCAAACATCTTTAGAAGAGTTGGGATCTCCGCAAGAAAAGAGGCGTCAGTTAATTTTCTCACAGACCCTGCGGAGGGGAGGTCCACCTTGCGCCCAATGGACGTCTTAGTTTTTGGTTGGGAAGATGGGAAACATGCGTGTGTTGATCTTACCGGAGTGTCCCCCCTTGCTGGGCTTTGAGATAGTGGGTTTGTGGTCGGGTAAGCGGTCATGAGAGCTGAATCCAAAAAAGTGGAAAAGCATGCTAAAGCATGAGAGGATAATCAGCATGTTTTCGTTCCCTTAGCCTTCGACACGTTCGGTTCCTTGGCACTGGAGGCGGTGCGGTTTTTTGCTCGGGTTCAGCGAGTAGTGCACAACAACTTTTCCACCCCCCAAGGGCGGGGTTTTGTTTTTAGCAGATTAGGATTTTCCATTCAAAAAGGGGGTGGCAGCGTAGCTTGTTGCCCACCTACATAACATCCTTATGTAATCTACCCTTTTGTTAAGCTAAAAAAAAAAGTAAACAAAAAGCACGTAACAAAATATATTATACGAATACAATAGAAAAATATGAAAATAGTATGTATTACATTTTCGTCCATTAGAATCATTTCTAGGGAATAATCTTCATTAATCAAACCATTATCGAGTTGATGCCAAGCTCAAATGATTCTAGCCTTCAAAACAATATCAACCATGCTCATGTCGAGTTGGTTAAACATGGTAATTCCTTATGCTGCCATTGACCTGTGTATACAAAAGAATCAACAAAATCATATCATTGTTTTAATAAAGTCGATGGAATACAGAATTATCATGTTGTGTAAAATTTTATTGATTGTTGTTAATCATGATGAAAAGTAGAAATATACTAACCTTTTGCAAATGCATGAATAGGTTAAAAGGTTGTATAATTACCGTGAATATAAAAAGTATGTCAAATGAATTATTGATTTTTGAAAAACCATAGAGTTTATTTTTATAAAAAATAAACATTAAATTCTTTCTTTATTTTAAATAGTTTATAAATAATTCAAATTCAAATATAAAAGAATGAGATTGAGATGAATATTTTAAAATTTTCAAATCTTTTGAAGGTAATAATATTGTATTGTTTTTAAAATTTAAAAAGTAATGTTTTTCTTATTATATTACGTTACATTACATTACATATATTCAATAAAAAAAATTAACTCATAATTATACACAAAAAATTCAAACCAAGTATCGTTTATATGTTTTAGGTTAGGTTTTAATATTAAAGTTATACATTGTTTAATGTTAGGCGTTAACATTAGAGATACACTGTTAATTGTTTTAGGTTAGGTGTTACCCAAAACTTTCCTGCATGTAACTGTAAAGCGCATCAGTCTATTTTGTATGTAAAATTAATATGTCATATTAGATTTCTCAACCCCAGAACACTTCCGGAATATAAATCTAGTTTATTATAATTGACATAAATTTAAATTTATGGATTGAATATGCTTTCAAAATTGAGATTTTATTTAGCATTAAAGTATATTAATATTAAAAAATTTAAATATATTTTGTAATTAAGAACCAATTCTTTGAAAAAATAAAATAAAAAATAGTATCTACTTATATTCATATTTAATGGCTTTTTTATAGAAAAAAATTATGAATTTATAATTTGTATATAAAATTTAGTAAAAAATATGAGTTTATAAGGCAATAAAATTAATGCCTCTGATTTGAGTAGGCTAATAAAAATTGTAATTAAGGCAATTTTATTAAAATATGTTCGAAAATATACTATTTTTAAGTTATTAGTAATTAGTATTAAATGGTATTAAATATAATAGTATTTACGTTTGAAAAAAAAAAGTAATATTAGTTATTATAATTGACATAAATTTAAATTTATGGATTGAATATGCTTTCAAAATTGAGATTTTATTTAGCATTAAAGTATATTAATATTAAAAAATTTAAATATATTTTGTAATTAAGAACCAATTCTTTGAAAAAATAAAATAAAAAATAGTATCTACTTATATTCATATTTAATGGCTTTTTTTATAGAAAAAAAATTATGAATTTATAATCTGTATATAAAATTTAGTAAAAAATATGAGTTTATAAGGCAATAAAATTAATGCCTCTGATTTGAGTAGGCTAATAAAAATTGTAATTAAGGCAATTTTATTAAAATATGTTCGAAAATATACTATTTTTAAGTTATTAGTAATTAGTATTAAATGGTATTAAATATAATAGTATTTACGTTTAAAAAAAAGTAATATTAGTATTAAATGATAATAAATAGTTATATATCTTTTCAAATATATGTATTTTTTTATCGGGGAACAACTGTGTGGCAACTACCTTTGCGGGGCGCCGTGCCCAAGAATCGACTACTCGACCTCCAGCAGCCCCCGCCTTCTCCCGATGCGCGGAAACCTGAGCCCCACCCGTCCGAAGGCACGACAGTGTTATAGAACTCGGTAAAACCTCGCCGCCCGTCAGATTCGAACCGGCGCCACCCGTATTCGATCTTCACCCGGATACCAAACCATAAATGTTAGAAGTGGGAATTGAACCTTTGATCACATAGGTAAAAAATAGATTTGTTTAGACGGGTCAAGTTTGAAGCCCTGCGGGTTTGGTTTAAGAGTTGTAGGCTGACGTGGACATCCTAGATAGGAGCCATCTCAGCCTTAATTACTCTTTTATTATATAGGTAGAGGTAGATAGAGTTAGGATCAAATACACATTGAAAGAAAAATATGAAGTCGTAAGAATGGTATCAAACTGGCTCCGATTGAACTCACTCAAGCAGCATTTGAACCGTCTCATCGAAACCTACGATCTTAGTTTTTAAGTTTTTGCTTTTTTGGATTTTTAGCATTTAGTTTTTAGAATTTAAATTCTATCATTGTATCTTTTATGTAGCATTGTGTCGTTTTCTTACTTTCATCATCGTGTCATTTTTGCAATTCATAGTGTGTTTTTTCTTCAACATTGTGTTACATTTTCGGCATTGTATTATATTTTGTGACTCATTGTGTTATATTTCGTATTCTATTGTGTTTTTTTGTATCCTTCACACCCTTCTCATTTTTGTCACTATGTAGGATAACTTGACTCTTAAAATATATAAAAGAAAAATACTTTTTGATAAAAGTTAATATAATAAACAGAAAAAAAAAATATTATCAGTCAAAGTCATAAACCTAACATGAAATTAGTGGGTTTAGGTTTAGTCTAAACGGGTTCGGGTTAGTTTAAGGTTGAACCCGTGAACCCGTTTAGCTAAACAGGTCGGCTTCGAGTCTACCCGGCGGGTTGGCGGGTTAACCCGTTTAACCCATTTATACTATATTTTTTTTTACAATATGTTGTATGTTATAAATTAAATTTTTTATGTATGTTATGATATACTTATAACTTATACTAGAAATTGGTATAAGATTTTTTATTTAGAACGTAAATATTGTATATATGTTTGTGTTTTTTGTAGTAAAATTTTAATTTTAATATATTAGTTTGCGAAAAAATAAAAAAAAATAAAAAAATTCGGTTTGAACGGGCCGGGTTCGGGTCAACTCGCGAATATTCGGGGTTGAGTTCGGGTTCATATGTATGACACAATTTTTGGGTCGTGTTCGGGTTCATTTAAAATTTTTGTGTTCGGGTCGGGTTGGACCCATTACACAGGTGTTATTGAATGTAGCATTTGTTTACGTGACACAGACGTGACACTAATGTGACACAATGGAGCCCCTAGAAAGGGCTAGGGGCGAAGGATATATAGGGGCCAGGGGTGGCCCTGGCCCCCGTTGTTTTTTGGCGCATTAGTAGAAATTTGCGATTTTCGTAGGTAAATTGAGTCCAGGCCCGCCGATTTGCCACTACCAATCGAAAAAAATTAAGTCTGGCCCCTCAAATTCGAAAACTAAGCATCGCCCCTAGAAAGGGCTCCATTCCACACCAGCCTCAACCATCAATAAATACCCTTCAATATGTTCTCTTTCTTTATCATCGATAGCTTCAAAAGATCAAAAGCCTTCCCGTGTACTCTTGTAGCCACTTGCAATGGATACAACTCCACACATATATGTTCTTGGATTTGCAACAATCGTTTTGTTTTATACATGGAGGGTCTTAGATTGGTTATGGTTCACACCTAAGAAGATTGAAAAGTATCTTAGAGATCAAGGGCTCAAGGGTACCCCTTATACATTCATGTATGGGGATATCAAAGAGATGGAACAGATGATGAGTGAAGCCAAGTCTAAACCCATGAATCTAACTCATGATATCACACCTCGTGTCGCACCTTTCTTCCACAAATCGCTCACCACTCTTGGTATGTAAACTCCCTTTCATAATTTTCTTTTACTCTTTTCAGTTAAGTGCATACTTTATATTATTTTTGTTACTTGTCTATACTTGATCAAAGTTTGATATGTACATGCAAGTGCATATAAAATAAATTAAGGAGAAAATGAAAATTTACAAGTAAAATTCCTTCCTTGTTGATATATATCTGATTATAAGATTATTTAACCTTCTTGTTTTATAGTATTTATTATTAGACTGACTGAGTCATCTTTTCTTGTTTTATAGTTCCTCATCATGTCACAATTTCTTAAAAAATGTATTCCGAGTCGAAAAACTAGTCTCTCTTTTTATATTAATGCTTTATAATCGAATTTTTTTTTATAACTTTTTGTTTTTTGTTACAAAAATTACATAACTAAAAGACATTAATACATTTCGTAATACATTACTACAAAAGATCAAATACAAATAAAATTATCGTGCGAACATACGAACTGAAGGGAAAAAAAAAAGTGACGGTGACATTTTCGTAAATAATGACCACCACTCTTTGTTGTATAATTACTCTAGTGTATATAATTACTCTAGAGTAAAAAAGTAGCGGTGACATTTTCGTAAATAATGACCACCACTCTTGTTGTATAATTACTCTAGTGTATATAATTACTCTAGAGTAATTACCCTAGAGTAATTATATAATTACTCTAGTTATATAACTACGCTATATAATTACTTTAGAGTAATTTTATAATTACTCTAGTTATATAATTACGCTAGAGTAATTACGCTACTTATATAACTAGAGTAATTATATAATTACTCTAGTTATATAAAGTTTTCAATATTTACAGAAATGCCACCGCGTGTTTTTTACTTCAGTTCGTACTGTTCGTACGATAAAGTCTATTTGTACGTGAACTTTACTCTACATTATTAATTAATATATTTATTTTGAACGATAAATTTGGATCACTGACGGACCTTTGGGGTATCATCGTGTCACCAACAGAACCACCCGATCATATCTATTTTCACTCGTGAGAATCGAACCTAGGACCAAATGGTCCATAAGCCTTATACAAACTTTTTTTTTTCTTTTTTTACAAATTCAATAAAAAAATTTTTGTCTCCATATAAACTAATTTACGGATCCTATGCAATTTAATACATTTTATTAAATATCATTTACCTATTAAATAAATTTAAATTTTAATGACTAATCGAGATTCATTCAACATATGGTTTCTGTCAATACTTCAATACTAGTCCTCACTTTTGTTATGCTAGTTTATGAATTTTATTTCAATGTTAATTATAATATCCATCTTTAATCTCAAAAGATTTGTTTCCCATAGGAAACAACTCTAGTTTACTTAGAAACTAGTGCTTAGGTTACCCGCGTTTCGCTGCGTGGGCGTTTGTTTTGTTGAAGGTTTGATAGACATTAGAAATAACATTACGTAATTGTTGTTTCTATATTCAATGGATTTTATACTGTCACCTTAAGAAAACTATAAAAACGAATACGATATAGGTACTAATATTAAAACAGTACTAGCTCAATTTTTCATGATAAAGGAAAATATCACTATTCTGATACCGAGAGTACCATTTCAGTATGAGTAGCTAGTAGCAAATTATAAAGGAAAAAAAAACAGCCACACTAAGAAATAAAAAGTAGTTTTACAAAAATAGATAAAAATAAAAAATACTATACATGTTAGCAAATATAGGCGGTATATATTAGGAAAAAACTGATACACGTTAGCACAATATGCCGATGAATGTTAGCAAAATAAGAACATTAGTAAAGTGTCAATTTTTAATATTCTATATATGATATAATAATAAAATAAATAAAGTATTACGTTACTTTTATGTTATATAATAAAATAACAATTAAATAATAAAATAAATATAAAATTAAATTACTGTAGATCTGTCGTTGAATTAATACATAGATAATACCAGTAAAAAGTTTGTCGATAATATACACCTCTTTCTTTCTTTCATTTTTTTTCATCACAATGTTATTTCACATGCGAAACGACTCCGGTTTACTTAGGAGTTAGGAATGTTAATAAGACGTCTTTGCAGCTATAAGTATTTTATTAATCAATTTTTTTTTTATTATACACAATGATCGTAATTTCACATCTAAAATAGTACTGTTGTTTAGAAATGCGTGTGTATATAATTCACTTTCTTTCATTATAAATTGATTAACATTTTCTCCTTATAGGTAAGAGTTGTTTTACATGGATGGGAACAAAACCTGTGGTACACATATATGAACCTACCATGATTCGAGAGGTGTTGGCCGATTATAAAAAATATCAAAAGCTAAGGGGTGGAAATCCATTAGCGAAGTTGCTAGTTAGAGGATTAGTAGATGTTGAGGGTGATCAATGGGTTAAACATAGAAAAATCATAAATCCTGCATTCCACATGGATAAGCTCAAGGTTACATTCTTGCTCTTCCCTTTAATTTGTTAGTTGATCGGTGTAGTTTTTATTATTAATATTATTATTATGCAACGACCATTAAGTTGACAATCGTCTATAATTCTTTCGCAGCATATGATACCAGCATTTTATGTGAGTTGTAGTGAGATGATCGACAAATGGGATAGTTTTTTAACGAAAGAAAGCTTATGTGAAGTGGAGGTGTGGTCCTATCTTATAAAGTTTGCAAGCGATGTAATTTCGCGTACAGCGTTTGGTAGTAGTTTCGAGGAAGGAAGAAAGATATTTGAACTACAAAGAGAATTAGCAGAGCTAACTGTGAAGGCTTTAAATTCACTTTATATTCCAGGATCAAGGTAGTCTAGTTTTTAATGTGTAATCTAGCTTACTCTACTATTGCGTTAATAACATAATATCTTGTAGATTTTTACCGACAAAAAATAACAAGAGGATGAAAGAGATTGACCAGCAAGTAAGGGGTTTAATAATGAACATAATTAATAAACGAATTGTTGCCATGAAAGCTGGGGAAGCTAGCCATGATGACCTTTTGGGCATACTTTTGGATTCCAATTACAAGGAAATGAAACAACATGGGAATAGAAATTTTGGACTAAGCATTGAAGACATCATTCAAGAATGCAAAGTTTTCTACTTTGCAGGGCTAGAGACCACTGGAAATATGCTTGTTTGGACTATGATTTTATTAGGCCGATACTCAGAATGGCAGACACGTGCAAGAGAAGAAGTTTTACAAGTCTTTGGAGATAAAAAACCAAATATTGATGGCTTGAGTCAGCTGAAAGTTGTACGTTTTTCAATTTATACTATTAATGATTATTTTAAGAATATTCTACCGAGTGTTCTTATTTCTTTTGTATGCAGATGAACATCATCTTCAATGAGGTTTTCAGACTGTATTCACCTGCAGTAGTACTAAGACGGCTAACATATGAAGAAACTCAATTAGGTAACTTAACCTTACCTGCAGGAACAATTATCCAAATTAACTTATTGATTCTGCACCACAACAAAGATATGTGGGGTGAAGATGCGCATGAGTTTAAGCCTGAAAGATTTTCCGAAGGTGTTTCGAAGGCTACTAAGGGACAAGCTGTGTACCTTCCGTTTGGTGGTGGCCCACGTATATGCATTGGCCAGAATTTTTCTATACTTGAAGCAAAAATGGCTATAGCAATGATTCTGCAACGCTTTTCCTTTGAGCTATCTCCATCCTACTCACATGCTCCGCATGCCATGCCTGCTTTGCAACCTCAGTTTGGCGCTCACTTGATTCTAAAAAAACTTTAGAGAATTATCGTGCATGCATTTTAATTTAAATTCATTCTCGCTCTTGCGTCATCCTTTACATTGATGAAAAGATGACATTAATAAAAACCAGATCGCTGACTATTTAGTCAAGTGAACTTTATCGGTTTAGTTTTGATTTGTTATGGTATAACTTTTGTCCCATGTGGTTATGTTTTATGTTGTCGATGTTCATATGCTGTCTCTCAATGTCCGTTTTGCCGGCAAGTCTCTGTACCAATTAAAATATATTGTCCATAAAGGGGTTTTATGTTTCTTTTGAGGTTAATTAATTTTCCAAACGCCAATGATGTCTAGCTCAGTTGGTTGGAGGTGAGAGGGTTTACTCCTTAGGGAGGTTCTCGCCCGGGCTTGGTCTTAGGTTCGAGTCCCCCCACTCGCACTAAGGGGTGAGAAATTCAACACCCGCGTTTGGCCTGGATTCGAACTGGGATTCAGGGGTTGTGCGTCGTTTGGATTCTCCGCTTAAACACACTTTCCAAAAAAAAATAAAAATAACTTTCCAAACAATTGAAACAACTGGCAGGTTTCCATGATTGTCATGAGTAAATTCATTTGATGAATTTCCTTTGTTGATACCATGACTTTTTTCATAGTGTGGACTCAGAAATTTTCTTTATAGGGAGCGAATAATTTTAGGTATCATTTGTCTGCTAAACAATTAAAATGTTTTAGTTAGATTCAAGTTAGATGGGGTTGAGTCTAGATATTCCTTTAAGGTTAATTAAATAAAAGCACAAAATAAAACTAAATAAAAGGTAAAAACGTTTGCAGAATAATAACAAGTTTTACAATTACTAATTTGACAAGAAATGTCAGCATGATATTAACCATTGTTGCTTGAGAAATTAGCTTGTTGGGTTTGGAGGTGGTCTATCATTTGAGGATGGACATTTACATAAGTCGTCACGTTAGCAGGAGGCTGGCTCATCATCCAAGTGATGAGTTTAGGGTGTGAGTAATAGACCCCCCCCATATATATGTAGGGTAGGGATCATGCGATAACTAGTTTTAGAAAGAGAACTTGAGAACTAGTGTGCATACGGTACATGTCTGTATATATCTAATAGTGAAATGGATATATGCATCAGACATAACGTAATACAAAGCCATTTTTTTTTATTTTCGAAAGAGTAACACTAGATAAACATTTTAATGTCTTTAATTTTTTTTAGGTTATATATTTTTTTTTTATTTTTTGGTGGAGAGATTTTTGTGTTCACACTTGGTTCTCAAGTTCTCTCCCTAAATGGCGATTCTCAAATTATTCAAATCCTATATACATACATACATATACATGGGCGCCCTTGACTAATGTATTAATTAGATTGTTGTCTTAGGTTGGGAGAGGAATGGATTCTTAAGCAGATGGCATTCGCGAAGAATGGTCAAGTTATGCCATGACATTATTTTCAAATGATAGGAATTGTTTTTAAGGCGAAAAATACAATGCGGGTCAATATTTTGTAACCGTTAAATATTTGTATGTTGTAGATTTGACAACTGTTGACTTGGATTGATTTTTATTTTGATAAATATGCAATATATAAATGTGATTTTGTTATTATGGTAATTATGAAAAAAACGTGTGTGTGTGTATATATATATATATATTCAAGGGTAAATTTGTAATTTTGCAAAAAAAATCTTTTTTATATTAATAAATTGTTGACACGCAAAATAAATGTCATAAATTATTGTAATAAACAAATGACATGCAAGAAATTGTCATGTTAAAAAGTGTCATAAATGTGTGTAAAAAAAGATTGTCATAAACAGATGACATGTAAGAAGGTGTCATATTAAATTTATAACACTGTCATCATTGACACTCTTTTTTTGTGTCACCAGACCCATTTCTTGACCGCAATGCACATCAAGAAATGTGTTTTTTTTCTAGTAGTGACATGCATACACACGCATGATCACATGAGAGCGTCACTCGTGTCTCGTCCTTGTTACAAGTGACGTGACAGGCCCAAGGGGGTGGTGTTGCTGGACGAGGACGATCCAAAACAGGCCGGAAACGAGCCGTACATCCACTAGCCTTAGTAGGTTCTAACTATGCTCATTAACTACTTTTAACATTATTTACGTCCTATTTTAAAAGGCTTTGAGAAAAAAAAATATAAATGCTTTTCATATAAAGAAAATAAATTGATAAACAAAAGAATAATAACCCATAAATTATTTGTTAACTTTGAAGGACTAATTTTTTTTTTTTTGAACAGCTCCCTTTTAACCTTAACCATTTCTTGCACATAAACTCAAATCAAATAAGATTAATTATTGGAATGATGGTTAACTTATAACTTAAGAGACCCACCTAAGCCATCACCTAAGATTAGGTTATCTTTTTATTTCTTCTTAGTTACCATAGTCGTTGCAGCCTGCAAAATATTTAATTCTATAATTAGATAGAAATCGATAGATATTTAATTTTACAATTACTTTAAACACATTATATTAAAAAAAAATTCATAATGCTACATGTTTTGTTATAATCTTTGATATAGAACTATGTACTTATAAAAGTAAAAGTTCATTAAACTTGTTAATACTATAACAAATCGAGAAATCAATAATGAAAGCTTTGTTTTTAATCATAGGTAACGGTTTGAATTTAATTTGATCTAAAGTAGGGAAAATAGATTTTAATACTCCCAACTATCGTCTGTTGGCGGATAATACTCCCAACTATCACTTTGGCTATTAGCACTCCAAACTTTCAACTTGTTTGCTTTTATCACTCCCAAACTAACTGAGGTCTAACCCGGTTAGTGTTCGTGGCCAAAATGTAAAAACCTAAACTTAAGGGACCATTTTGAAACTTATTATTATTATTATTATTATATAAAGCAAAAGGGTCCACCTCCATTAATCACCATCTGCTGAGAGAGAGAGAGAGAGAAAGAGAGAGAGAGAGAGAGAGAGAGAGAGAGAGAGAGAGAGAGAGAGAGAGTCACCACCACCATCTGCCGCCACCCCACCACCACCACCGCCATCCCCAACCACCGCCTCCACCGCTATCCCCAACCACCGCCTCCATCCATCAACACACCCATATACCTGTTTCTTGTCCTTTTACGCATCTTCAATCAATCTTCAAACACAAACCCTAATTTCTTTCATTCATAAATAATAATAATAATATTATCATAAAGAGTATAAGCAATTTAAGGACAGTTTGCAGGCCTCATCACGCTGTATACTCATCCATAACATCATGTTGCTGCTGTTATAATCGAGATGCAGAAAGGGAGACGCAGAGAGGGAGACGCAAAATAGAAGAAGCAGAGGAGAGAGAAGCAACAGTAAGGGGCATTTTCATCACCGAGTCTTCGTCGAATCTGAGGTAGGTGGTCAATTGGTAGTCGATTGGGGGGGGGGGTATTGAGGTCGATGGTGGTGGTTGCAGGTCGGGTGGTGGTGGTGGTGGTGGTTTTTTCTGCTTCTGCTCTCTCTCGCAACTCTCTTTCTCTTTCTGATTTGTTCTGATTTTTTCTGTTTGTTTGTTTGTTTGGGTGGTGGTGGTTTCCGGTGAAGGTGGTGGTGGTTTCTGGTGAAGGGTGGTGGTGGTGGGCTAAGGCTGATGGTGATGGTGGTGGTGGGCTGGCGGCAGATGGTGGTGGTGTCTATCACAACAGAAGAGAAGGGGGTGGGGGGGTTAGGACGTTAGGTATTTAAAATAAAAAGTTTTAAAAAATGCCCCTTAAGTTTTGGTTTTTATATTTTGGCCATATAGAAGTTTTCGTTTTTACATTTTGGCCACGAAGACTAACTAGGTTAGACCTCCGTTAGTTTTGGGGTGATGGAAGAAAATAAGTTGGAAGTTGAGAGTGCTATTGGCCAAAGCGATAGTTGGGAGTATTATCCGCCAATAGGCGATAGTTGGGAGTATTAAAATCCATTTTCCCTCTAAAGTATACATCACAGGATTCTATGACCGGAGAACAAAGCTTTTGTTTATCATGAATTTCAAACAAAGCTTTCACGTAGTGGTTAATTGATCATGACTAAATTAGATGGAAGTGAATTTTCTTCTACATAAAGTATTTGACATATTGTAATACATGAAAATTTGATATCAAATTTTTATGATGATTTTAATATGTTGTAAATTTGGTTGAATGATTATTAATAAAAAAAATCAGATCTTGTGTTTAGAAGAAAGAGAAAGAAGAAGTTTCCTGATTTACGTTATGCTATTAGTTTCGTTTAAAACCGAGTTGTGTGTGATAATGTACAAGTCATCTAAGAATGCGAACAAGTCATTCAAGTTTTTTTGTTTTCATTTTTATGTGTTTTTTTACGGTTTCGACTTGCTTAGCGCTTTCGTTGTTAATATTTAACTTTTCTGGTTTCAATATGGCGAGTTAACTCGCTATCACGTGTGTACGTGCTTTAACGTTTTTTCATATATTTTTGTTTAGTTTAATGGTTCTGTCACAACACACGAGTTTGTCACTATCTGAAATTAAGCATAATTTCCCTTTATCTTTAAACAACATTAGGTCATGGGTTCAAGTCCCAATAGGAATAGAAATTTGCCGTTCTAAAAAACAACATTAGTTGCTAACCGCTTCCATCCTTTCACTTTAAATTGTTTCAAATCAAGATTTTGATAATATAAAATTACCGAATTAGAAATTAATATATAATTCATGTTTACACAAAAGGAAGCTACTACAAGTATAAAATTGGGTGGTAGTTTTTAGTTTAATTTTGCTCTGTTTGTTTTTTTGGTGACTAACTGTATTGGTGATTGGCTAGTTTTCCCACTAGCTGTTTGGAATGAATGAAATTTTGTTGGTCGTTAAAAAAAACAAGTATAAATATTATAATAATATAATATTGAGTAAACTACAATTTGCATGCCCGTAGTTTTGAAATTGAGTAACATGAATCCCTACCTTTTAAATAGATTATAAATGCTCTTACAAGTACGAATATTAAAATAGTAAATTTCATTTCTAACCTAATAGATTATAAATGGTATTAAACCAGGGGTTGCAAAGTGTTAAAGATTTAGATCATATAGACTCATCCGGCTAGATTAAAAAAGTAAAGACTTAGGTTGATTTTTTGTTAAAACCATAGGGTGTAAATTGCATTTTACTCTAAAAATATTGTAGTGTATACTAGGTACGATACCAAATTTGCGGAGAAGTGGGTACCAAATACCGTACCGAATCTTTCGGTACGGTACCGGCATTTGTTACTAAATGCTGTCTTTATATGGTATTTATGGTATTTGGTATCGTACGGTACCGATACGGCGATAACGAAAATACCTTTACCGAATTTAAAAAAAAGTGGATACCGAACACCGTATTGAATCTTTCGGTACGGTACTGGTATTCGATACCATGTACTCATCCCTAGCGTATATGTTCTGTTATTATGCATGATAACTAACTAGTGTTTGTTTATTCTTATTTTATTATCATTATTTATTTATTTAAAATGAGGTTATTACAAACTTATTTTTTTCACGTCCAACAAAGTTACACTACATTAATAGGGAAATGACCACCCACTTCTATGATTGCAAACAACGCTGGTCACCTAGTTCATCGCCAATGAGGAAACTCACCATCCAACTGCTCACTATGGTAAACCCTCTAGCTCGTACATGACAGTTTGTCACGAACAAAACTCCAATTAGCGTCCTTCATAAAAAAAGGTTAGCGGGTACAGCTAAAGCACTACCCCTTTGATTATTAGTTTATTACACACTTATACTTTCTTCTAGTAAGCTTTTTATTTTTTTAATTGTTTTTTGGAACTTTTTTTTGACGGCTAATTACAACAGCAGACGATTGATTTCGCACTGCCACGACAGCAGCCCATACCAAGCTCTGTCCTTCAGAACTTACGTTGTCTGAACCGGGCCGCGTCCTCGGAGTATCAGACTTGGTCTTATGGCGTCCGCCCGGAAACCGTTCCGCCTCCACACGAACTGAATCGCCAGAGTAACGGTCGGATTAAAACCTGGGGTGGCTCAGGATCAGGTCCGGACCAGCCACGCAAACTACGGGTCAAGACACATCACCATCATTGCCTTTGTCCCACAAATGCAACTCGTGGGGATCGAACCTGCACCTCTTTTTTGGAACTTAACAACTTATTCTTTTCGATGTGATTTCAAAATAATAAACTTAACTTTAAATAATTTTGTACTAATCAACATAAAACTTGATCATTCCTTTTGTTATCATCACTGGCTTCAAACAGAGGCGGAATTTGAATAGGGCGAAAATATTACACATAAAAAAATAATTTTTTTTCACCAAATAAAAAACCATATAGAACTAATAATATTTAAACCTAATGGGCCAACACTAGTACTTCTAATCAAAATAAGGCAAAACAGTTTTGAAAACCTAATTGCCACAACTAGCCCTCCTCTTTTAGCCCAAACTAGCTTGAAACACCCATGTTATGTTTGGACTTTTGGAATTGGAATAGTGTTAAAATATTTGGTCCAATTTGTTTGTTTGTTTCAGTTTGGGCCTTACGTATTTTGGACTGGGCTGCTTTGTTTTGTGGGCTCGTTTTATTCTTCATTGATTGACGTTGCGAGTTGTGTGTGTTTCCTTGTTTGGGCTTCCACTTCTTGTTTAAATGCCCATCGCTTCCCTGGTTTCACAACAAGTCCATTTATATTTGATCCTAGAATTTGGAGGATGGTGTCGAATCTGTTCACTCTAAACGTGCTGATTAGGTTACGCTATTCTTTGATTGTTTTTCTCTAACTCTAAGTGAAGGTTACATACACTAGCACTTGGAAGGAATATCTTAATTTGGACGGACGCCTTGAGATAAGTTCGTTCATTTATTTATTTATTTATTTATTTTTGTTTCACGATTAGAATTCCGTTACTCATTTTATGACCGGGTTAGGAGTATCGGCTTGGTTTTAATACATGGAGAGACACACCTTGTTGTTTATACTTCAACAACCTTAACCAGTAAAATAGTTGTCTAACTATTTTGATTTTTGAGTATAGCATAAATTGAAAGGAACTGGGAGTTTGGGCAAATGCTTTTTAGTAAGCTTTACAAGCTATAAATAAAACAGGTTTCATAAATGGCACTTGAAAAAAAAAAAAAAACCGTCAAAAAGGAATCATTAGCTTCTCAATGGGATAGATGTAATTCAATGGTTTATTTACTTATGTATGTGAAGAGTTATATGTTGGTTAGGTTTACCCTAAATTTGCATCTGAAGTCTGGAATGGATTTAAAGGAAACCTATGATATAGTTGATGAGTTTGTGGTGTTTGGCTTATATAAAAAATTAATCCTATGACTCAAAATGGTAGCCTTGTGGATGATTATTTGTTGGATATTGGATGTTCGATAAAAGATTAACCAACCATTATGACGATCAAGACAAGATCTAAAGAGTTAAACTTTAGAAGACAAACAAGTATTAGTATTTTAAATGTTAAATATTTAATTCACGAAATGCGGTTTTAGTGAAATGTGGGATTAAATATTTAGTGAAATATTTTACATAAATAATTGTTTATAATTATTTATGAAATTTATAAAATAATTAACTGATAATGGTGGATTATTTTATAATTTGTTAAATTATAATATTATATTTATCTATAATCTATAATCTATAATCTATATCTATAATCTATAATCTATAATCTATATCTATAATCTATAATCTATAATACATTATAAAGGAGGAGTGATGTACAACAAGGTAATTTGCATTTCCGTATAACTTAACAAACAACATGTACAACATATTTAAGCAAGAAATTTAAGGGTATTATGGGCATAATTGGGACAATTAAGACACTTAAGAGGGTAATATAGGCATTTCATCCACCTCCTCCTTTACAATATCAAAAGACTTTTACAATACTACCCTCCTTCTTCCATCCATACCCTTCAATTGTTTGCCTTCTTCCTTCATAAAAAAAAGATCATTAACCTCTTGTCCCTTCAAGTTCCGTAACCCTAAGGATCAAATTGAATGAGGTTGATTGTGAAATTTAAGTCCTCCTCTTATAACATTCAATTGAAGGCCTACATGAACTATCTTGCCTTCAAAAAAATGCTTATGTAAGAACTATTACTTATTTTACTATTTGCATTTTCTTTGTTTATTGCACAAAGTTTGCAAAGTTTTATATTGTTTTTTTTTATTTATGCACCTAGATCTGGACAAGCACATTGCAACGAACAATTTTGATTGCAAATCAAATTGTTGGATTTCCCAAGGTTAGTTTTACATGTCACATAAATTGCTTCTTTGATCACTTATCATTTGTAAAATTTGTGTACTTTCTTTACGTTATAGATACAATGGCGTGCACTTGATGAGATAAATGTTGGTGTATGTGACGGTATGACGTATGAAAAAATAAATAAGAACATTCCTGAAGAATACGAGTATGTTAAATATGAAAGATTCAAATTTTTTTTTTATAATTTTATACCTTTCCATTCAATGGTCTTTTTTTTAAAGGTCAAGGAAGAAAGACAAACTCAGGTATCGATATCCTCGTGGAGAGTCGTATCTTGATGTGATACAAAGGTATTGAATTCAAATACAAGGAAAAATCTCTGTTGAAAATATATAAAGTAAATAATTAAAGTTTTGGTATTTTAAGCAAGGTCAAAAGTTTGCAGTTGTGTATATAACAGGTTGGAGCCGGTTATTATTGAGTTAGAACGACAACGCGTGCCGGTTATTATTGAGCCGTTATTCCATCATTGCCCTTTAACCATACCTATCTCTTTCAATTCCCTCCTTTACTTCTTTATTACTTCTCAGACAACTCAAAGGTTCTTGCAATTGCAATTGAAGCATTTGTCAGTTACCCACTCATCATATTCCTAAAGGTGTGCCTCCTTATTAAGAGATCCTCCTTCCAATTTCTTACCCTCATAACAAATCAGCCGTATTACAGGTAATTGTTTTCTCAAGTTATGGTAATTTTTCATGCTTTGTGGTTATTTTAGGCTTTGTATTGCTTGTTTTTTAGTTTATTTGCGGTTCCAAATTCGTGGTATTTATATGATGATGAAAGAAACCCCACTGACCTACATAGAATTCAACGACCAATTTTGAAGTTCTTGTAGGTTAGTTTTTCTTTTAATCAACTATCCGTTTTCCAAATTCGTGTTGATATTGTTTTATTTTTATACTTTTAAAACTATTCATGTATATTTTTATTACTTGTAATTGATTATAAGATTGTTCTGTGATGATGTGGTACAGGGTTAGTTTCTATAATATATATAGTTTATAATATTAACCAATTACTTAGCTTTGCTTAACTTTATTATTTGTTTCTACATGTTGAAACTATAAAAGTTTCAATCTTGATTCATAAATCATAATAGGCAACTAATTTCATTTATTCATTCCACTTAAAATTTTTCATTCGTATGCATGCTTAAGCTGTAGTTTTTTGTAATTTGTAGTTGCTTGGTTGTTGGATTGATCTTTTTTAGTAACAATGTGAAAAACTTTTATGATTGAACCATATTTTTCTAAACTCAATGGAAAGTATATGGTGTAAAAAACCATTTAACACTACATTGAACTAGAAGCATGTTGAGCCTTAGCTAATTCCGTCATAACAACACTCACATTTGCAGCCTGCTCGATACACCCAACCTTATGCAGTTAATCTGTAAGTACAACACAAGTATTAGGATACACATGACATCAAATAATTTGGCGCGACTCCCCTTAAATATCTCATGTTTTTTTTTGTATATGCAGATGTTCTTTTATGGATTAGTAAGTGGCATGCTTTGCATCTCCATTTAGCTTTCTGGCACATTGGGTTATTTAGCTCATGAGTATCTTTTAGATGGTATGACCAAGTAATCTTGAACTACTTAAATTTTACACAAAACTGATTTATGTTAAGACACTTTTTATTAAATTGCTTTTTTTTTAATTTGATGGTATGTTTTCCTTGTACAGTTCATGCTGATGCTGCTATCGAAAAGTTTTTTAATTTTAAGACAACAAGCCCATAAGCTACAATTACTTAGATATTCGTGTAACTTGGTAGAGCAAGTCTTCGTCACATGAACTTTATACATACATCTAAAAAGAACTAAGAGTTATCACAAGTGGAAAATGTATTATATAGCCATATGACATTAAAGTAATCAGCACAAGGAATTGCAATTGCAATTGAAGCATTTGTCAGTTACCCACGGGTCACCAAGTTCGAGGCACCTAAGGCGTCTCCGATGAGGCTTCTCGTATTGACATATAGATATCACATGTAGAAGAGAATATCTATATTTTATGTATACATTGAAGTTAAATATAAGACATTGATGTTAGAAACTTCTTTCACATTGAATGTTAGAAGTAAATGTGTGTTAATTAGTTATCATTTGAAGGGTTTAATAGTTATGGGGTTTTACTTTATTATATTTAAAGTTGAAGTTATGTATTATATAGTTATGAATATGATAATTGATTGTCATGATCATTAGTTTGTAACTGATTCAACATTCAATATTCTTCAATTATCTTGTTCTTCATCATCTTAATGGTAATAGCTTAGGGAAGGCATCATCTGTTTGTATAAAAGTAAAAGGAAAAAAAAGGAATAACTAATAAAATTTGTTGTACAAGAATGGGGAAAATAGAATAATAATCAATAAATCTATATTTGAGATCTGTCAACACATTTGTATATGTCAAGTTTTAATATTTAGGTTGTAATTATTTACAAAGAAGCTGGTTGACGACTCCACTGACCATCAAGGCTATAACCTAATGTGAGTATTTTTCATGCATTGTGTCTTGGTTTAGTGAGCCATCTTTACTATATGTCAAAACCGATCGGGTTGGCCATTGCAAATTCTCGCCCCACAATGCTTTAATTTTTTTTTTTGTAAGGTTTAATTTGGATCCCGCGACAACGAGCGGGTAAACCCACTAGTATGATAAATATAATTAGTGATGTATTTATATTGTACTATAATTGGGTAAGGACCTAAATGCAAAGGAGCCCAAGTATAAATAGAGGATTTGTGATCAAAGAGTAATGTACCAAGTTTTAAGAAAAACAACCCACATCACCACAACTTCCACCGTCCGCCACCCCGTCTAACCATTGGACCCATCTTCGCCCACGTCCACCCGCCACCCAGTCTGCCATCGCACACCGCCACTCAGTTCCACCGTTGGACTAGAATCATTCTTATCCCTCCTAAAAAATAGCGTTTTCTATTTAATCCTAACCTAAATTTAACCAAAGTAAATATAATCTTTGAATATCCATCATTAAAACGAGAAAACTAAGTATTTGCAATATCCATCATTTTGGTCCGTAAGTGCTGTTCGCGATTGAAAATAACGATTACCGAAATGTTCACCGGAAATCATAGTTGCGACTACTTTTAGCGACCAATAGTTCGGTCTTATTATATGTTCTAATTGCTTTGCCACCAAAATGAAATGATCACAAATTATGTTAACGATTGATTTACAACCTACATGGATATGGTCGCTACTAATAATTTTGAATTGGATCGCATACCGGTCACTAAATTTAAGAGCCATTTTAGTTGTAAAATTCAGTAAAAAAATATCTAGGTGTTTGGTAATGTATACCATACAAAAATCATAGATAATTGGTAGATAACACAAAGAATATTATAAGATTACCAACCAAAGAAGACAATTTAATTATTATTATTGTTATAACAAAATCAGTTCACCTATGCTTGT
This sequence comes from Ambrosia x helenae, assembly GCA_030844895.1. Classification (NCBI taxonomy): domain Eukaryota; kingdom Viridiplantae; phylum Streptophyta; class Magnoliopsida; order Asterales; family Asteraceae; genus Ambrosia; species Ambrosia x helenae. Next base: position 108,808,827 of record CM061231.1, on the reverse strand, counting down.
ATTTTTGCTGGTGTTATTACTTAAATGTTTTATTGCGTAATGGTTAATGTTCTTATAAATAGACTGATACCCGTACATTAATTATCCTATATATTAATATATGAAGTTGATGAATAGTGCCTCTGCCACGTGGCAGAGGCCGGTTGGTTTTTTTTATGCAGCAATATATATTTTTAGCGTTTAAATATCGTAGCTTAGGATAATATAACAACAATTGGCCGTGGTTCAGTTGGTATGGATTATGCAGGGTTACAAAGTTTGCCTGGGTTCGAGACCTTCAGGCTGGTTTTCTGCTTTTGTTTTTTTTTTAAATTTTCATCTAAGCTATAGTGGCTTACAGCTGTCAAATGGAGGGTGACTACATGTGTCTATGTGACACGCGTCTTTACACCTATCCTTTTCCCGTCAAGAAACCCACCACATTATCTCTTTTTGTTTATCCAACCTCCTCAGCCCCCTTTCTCTCTCTTTCTCTCTCTCTCTCTCTCTCTCTCTCTCTCTCTCTCTCTCTCTCTCTCTCATACAACCACCCAGCCAGCCTATGTTACTGGTAGATGATGTCGGTGACTTGTGCTGGAGGTGGTGGTGGTTGTGTTTGGTGGCTATCGAGATTTGCTTCGTTGGTGGCAGGTGGTACCGTCAGATGGTGTTGGATTTGCCTTATCATCGACAACCAGCACTAGCACTAGCCGTCGGCAGGTCCATTCATCATCATTCAACGGGATCTGAGACTCAACCATCGTTACCTTTAACGCCAACAACCCCAAATCAAATCTGAAACCCTTCTTTTCCGCCACTAAGTTTTTCTTCAACAGCTCTCTCTCTCTCTCTCTCTCTCTCTCTCTCTCTCTCTCTGAGATTTGCTGAGTTATTGGGTTTCCCCTGTACAGAGATTGGTAAGTTTTGTGATTCAATTTGGTTTTCTAAGCTTCTATTATATTTAATGTTTCCATAGTCATAAAGAAAAAAAAAATTCAACACTTTTTTCCTAATGAACATTAAGTTTCTAATCCATGGTTAAAAAGCAAAACTACAATTTACTTATCTGTTTGCAAAATAATGGTTTAATTATGTTTAGACGTAGTTTTGAAATACTTTTCATTATAATTGTAAGAATACTATAAATATTAGTGTTTATTTATTTGACTTGATGCATAAAATGTTAATGTGAATGTATAATCAATCAAAAGAGTTGTTAGATGGAGCACTTTGTGGAGCTCGCTGTTAAAGCCATGATGCTTGATTATATGGCATCTCATCTTATTAGAGAAGAAAGGCCTAAGGTATAATTAAAGTTAATGCATTTTTTCATGTTACTTGATTGGTTCATTACATCCTGTTGTTTATACAATATTTAGTGGCTGATAAATTAAATTTGTTTGAGAGAGGGTTTGGGAGACGGTGGTTCACCCACCAGAGCCGTGGTGGCACGTAAATGGTGAGGTTATGGTCTTCCGATGACGATGATGGAGAGGTTAGGTTGTGGTGGTGTGGTGAAGTAGGAGTTACGGAGATGGTGGTGTTGATTTCGATGACGGCGCCGGGTTTCCGTCGTCGTTCCGATGATGGGTGAACGATGGCCGAAAGTGATGTTGGTTTGCGCTCAACTGACAACGGATGTGGCCATTCCGACTACAGCTTGGATTGTCGATATGGGTTCTCGAGCAACTGACCAGTTTGTCGGTGTATCAGTGACGACGGCTAAGATTTCAGTAAGTTGTTTGGTTTCGATTATCTCTTTTGGGTTTTGAATTGAATGTTTAATTTGTAGTATGATGAGTTTGCAGATGATTGTTGTTTCATGGTTTATTGATGAGACTGATACCCACATCAAAATGAATTAAATAAGGAACTAGATACGGCATAAAAATGTACATTTCTCATTGTAAATAGTTTAAGTTGGTTTACTTTTATTATCGCCTTAATGGACAATGTTGTGAATGAAATGGTATACACTTTTCGAAAACTGATTTGCAATCGCGCAAAGCAATACAAATTAATCTCTTTTCCATAGGCGCTAACTCTAATCATTGGAACATATCTGTTTCGGAGTCTTTGATCTATTTCAACCGGAATAGTTTGGTTTCTCAAATAATATATAATTGTTATTTGGTTGGGTTCATCTTATTGGTTTGGCTCATATTATTGGTTGGATGCATTATGCACAATGCCTAGGCATGATTGAAATCAAGATTATGCTTTTGTTTTAGTTTCTACTTTGATTTATTCTTTTGTATCAACCACTGCTACTCAATTATTGGGATATTTAATTCCACCAGGGCTCGATTTTGACAAGTTTAGCCAACTAATTACCTCGCCTGCTTATTTCTTCATTTGATTTTAGACAATTGACCTCTCATTTAACACATCTTCTTGCTTCTTTGCATTTCCTTGAAATCCCTAGAAAATTTTGGTTGTTTGGTGCATTTTCAATTGACTTAATTGTTTTTTTTTATTTATTTTAATTTGGAACAATTACAATATATTGAGTGCTGAGAAGGGAAGCCAGAAGCCATGAATCATAATGACAAAGGTGGCAGCATTATGGCGCGAAGTCGGATTACGTAACCAACTACTATTCAATTCCATTCAAAATAATATTTGCATTTAAACGTTTTGGGGTTTTTGTGATATAGGTAACCGGTTTTGGGATTTAGTAACCATATTGTTTGCAATTATTTTTGTAGTACAGGTAAGATTCTAAAGTAGATTATTTTTCCAAGTTATAACTAATTTTTAAGAAGATGAAAACCATAGGAAATGAGCAGTGAGTTTATATAATTTCCTTCAATCCTGCAAACAGTTTATGAAATTTGCTTTAACATCATTTCTATTCATATAACTGAGATCACAAATCACAATATGTTGTGTTACTTGGGACTTTTACGGTCTCATGAATTCATAGTTTGCTTCCTATGATTTCCCCGTCATTTTTTACTTCATTGTTTTAACTCAATAGGGATCTGGAATAACTTTCTTCAAGGCTTCGTGAGTCTTTCGAACTATGTAGTGGTGTTTCTACACGGTTTCTATGCTCATGTCGATGACCAAATAAACCCAATCCTAATATGCATTGTATTATGGGAATGTTTCTGTTACTTTAATAACTTTCTTTTCATCCATACAGCAAGGTACGAGCAAGAGGTAGTGGTACTCAACAAAGATTTAGTGGCTGTGCAAGGAAGAGGTTTGGGTAATGAGGAGATACCTATCAAACTATCTCCGTTAACAAAAAAAATTATCTAATTTTTAATGCACAAGTTAATAAGTTTGATAATTAAGGATTGCAAACTTGCATTTAAAGTTTTGCTTGAAAGTAATGAGATTGCAGGTAATGATATTCTGATAGCACTTTCTACCTGGCAGCTATACATGATTCATTGAAGAATTGTGAATACTATTCGTGTGATGCATGCTTACGGGTAAGTTTACATTTTCGCTTACCATTATCGTTATAATTAAACTAATCTAATATCTTTTCTTCAAAGCTAAGCTTTGTGTTTATAATTTGGTAAACTTTACATTGGTATGTTTACTGATCTCGTAGCATGTAATTGTGGTCAAATGGGTGGGCAGGGTAACAACTAACACCTCAAAAGGTCAAAACAATTTCGATTAAAACGACTCAAATGGGGATGACCACAAACTCTTTTCATGGATAATTATTGTATTGTGGCTAATAAGCTGAATTTTGTTTTGTTAGTGTGTTTGTGTGGTCCGATGTATGATTGCGTCCCTCATCGCAAGGAAAGGAAGGCATGACAACAGGTGAAACTAGATCAGGAAGCCAACAACTTTTAGAAAGTCCAGCATGTCTAAGACAGTAGAACAATTTTGGGAACAACTTTTGCGAAGACAATTAGACCTACAAAAGCTTAGCTGTTTAGAATAGTAAACATCTTTTGTGTATGCTAACATGTTATGACTATTTAATGCTTACTAAAAAACCGTTAAGCCAACATCTTTAACCAACTAACATCTTTGTTTATGCTAATAAGTTACGTACGAAATCGCAATGATAGTCGCGCAACGCGCGACATGGAACACCACTAGTTATTAATAATTATAAAGAAAGTTCATGAACAGTAGTTAAGTAATTTTGGTTCAATTTTTTTTTTAATAAAATTTTCTATTTCATTTAAATAAACTATTTCATTAAACAAATAAACGCAACTAATTACATCAAGATAGCGGGCAAGCGGGCAACAAGCTGCGTCGCCACCCCTTTCTGGACGGCAAACCCTAACCTACTAAAAACGAAACCATGCCCCCCGGAGTCGAGACACTGCTATGAAACATATACAATTAACCGAATCTCAAATTGACCATTGATGGTATATATACATCTACAATTAACCGAATCTCAAAGATCAGAGTGAACCCAATATATGCAGCAATATTTGAAGTTAGATTCATCCCTCAAATCACTGGCGGGTCAGGATTTATTTTCTAAGAGTGCTATCGGGGTTTCATCATATTTTTATAAGGTGTGATAAGAACTTTTACATACAAATTACACTAAATTTGATTTTTTTAATAGGGGCGTCCACCCCACTATATAGGTTAACCGTTACGTCAAATCAATTATTTGTGTATCAACAAATTTTGGGGAAATGGCATCTAGAAAATTGGTAACTTCGTATATTAGATCTTTGGTCATCCGTATTTTTTTTCTTTTTTTTAACGGTAAACAAAAATCCCCTCTAAAATTCACTCTTAAAATCCAATTATAGCGTATTACCAGACAAATTAAGCGCCCATTGGCCGTAAGCTTGATATCTATTGCATTATTGGTGTATACTGGATAGGTTGTGACTGTGGATATAGTATGTTTGAACAACACAAGGTTTCCTGGGTTGCATATGAGGAGAATGGTTCGACATGTTTGTAATTATGTCGGATGAAGACGTGTGATAATATCGTTTTTTGAATGTCGTGTTAAAATTTTTTTCTTCCATAAACACGTGTATATTGTACACATAGTGTTATATTATACACTAGATTATATCCCGGAAGCTTTTCGAGATAGACAAATCTAATATGAAGTGATAAAATATGTGATGATGTAACATAGAAATTAGTGTACTACAATATGAGAAAACAACAGTTTAAATCATGTGAATAAGAATGTAAATGTATATTAAAAAAGATGTACGTTTGGATGAGGAGCATAGCCAGAAACAACCATTGTAGGACGTGATTGAGGCGGTGGTTTTGAATGTGTGACTTTTGTTAGAAATGAGTGAATTTAACCTATTCTGCTTTGGATGAAAATATAATTTTGTAAAATGGTATGAATCTAACAGGATAATAAAGAAAGAACAACTTCTGGACACACTTTATTATCTAGGTTGTTACAGACTCAGTACAAACATGAATAAATTCTCTAAACATCAACAAGATGATATAAACATCAAACAACAAGACTATACATGATTAATCAACTAACCTAAGCACTTATTCGAGATGAATAAGTGCAGATGATGATATAAAACCCTAATCGCCCAAAAGGATGTGAGAGAATACAAAGGAAACAAATCTGAGCTGAAACCCTACTAATGAACGAAAGGGTTGCTTTTATAGCAACGATGGAATGTTCAAGAGAGAAGGCACACAAGCATTAGATCTCCACCGTTGATTACACAATCACACGAATTGGGTTATATGGACGCCCCAGATCCCTTCTGCCAATTATAAAGATGTTATGGGCTTGGGCTGAGTTGGTAAGCACAAGCCCATTCTTCTTAATCTCTCATCTAGGCCAATCTTCTATACAATCAACCAGGTCCAAGATCCAAGATTCATCAGCTTGCAAGACTTTCATGAACTGGTCCATCATAGCCTGAATCCAATTTGGATCCTTAGAAGAGATCCTAACTCTTCATTCATAGCCTGGATCCAATTTGGATCCTTAGAGGCTTCTAAGTAAGACCTAGGTTCACTACTTTTATTTAGAGTAACAGCAAAGCATTGATTATCATAGGACAAATTAGAAGAACCAACAACATTTTCTAAACCATATTTAACCTTACCTTCAATGACAAAATCATTAAACTTCTTAGGAAAATGAGTACCTCTACTAGATTTTCTAACAATAGAATCAGACACACCAAGTGTATCACCCTCAGATTTAGAAATAAAATCATGTTCAGTACTCACAACCTCTGCCCTATCAGGTTCATGACCATCACTAACAAGTTGCTTTTTCTGAAGCCATTCTTGTGTTATGTGGGTCGTTAGAACCTGATTGCTGAGTCAATTGTGTTCCTAAATCTTTGTTTTCAGAACTGGTTTCTTAAAACCCTTTTCCCTCATCATTGGGATCATTTACACCTTGGGTTCCAGACTCTGTGTTTTCAAAATAGTCAAAAAAGTTTAAATTTGTAATTTGTTTTTCAGAATTGGAATCAAATTGATCAAAAACAAGTTTTTCTTTAAATGGAAAGAAATTTTCAAAAAATTTAACATCCCTAGAAAAGAATGTTGTTTTGCTATCTAGGCTAACTACTTTGTAACCCTTTTTTTCAAAAGAAAAGCCTATGAAAACAAATTTTTCAGACTTACTATCTAATTTATCTGGCCCAGTTAAAACAGTGCAAAAACATAGACACCCAAAGATCCTAAGGTGTTCAAGGAAAGGTTTAAATCCAAACATCAACTCATAAGGAGTTTTTCCAACAAGCACAGAAGAAGGAGTCCTATTAATCAAATAAGCAGTAGTCAACATACATTCAGACAAAAAACGAACAAGTAAATGACTTTGAAACAACAAAGCCCTAGCAATGTTAAGTAAATGTCCATGTTTTCTCTCAACTACTCCATTCTGTTGTGGTGTGTATGCACAAGTAGTCTGATGAATTATTCCTTTTGAGTTACAAAGACCCTTAAATTGAAAATTAACAAACTCAGTACCATTATCTGATCTAAAACCTTAACTGGTTTACTGAATTGAGTGGAAACTATATTTAAAAAGTTTACTACATGATCAAACACCTCAGTTTTGGTTTTCACCATACACACCCAAACAGCTCTTGTAACGTTCCGTATTTTCATTGTACTTTGTTATATTGTAATTCATAAATCAATTTCAAGCATTGTAAATCCAAGACTTTGATCATGGTGGAAATCGATTTTTATCAAACTTACACAATATATAATCAACCATAAACACGTGTTTTTATACCATACCGAACCATACTTTAAGTCTATAATTGCTTCAGAATATGATCATACATTTTAATCGTTATACATACTTGCATACACTTATTCATAATTATGAGTTTTTAACGTAAAATAATAAGTAGATCAAACTCTAGGGTTAAATTGAAAATACTAATTATATTAACTCCCAACCACCTTTTTATTACACAACCCCAATCCTCCTTATAAATTCCAAGCTCCACCACCTCCTAAACAGTTCCCACACTCTCTAATCACTCCCAAATCACTCTAATCTTCAAGAATATCAAGCAAATTTTCTGCTCAAAATTAGTGAGTTCTAAAGCCTTAATATTCACTTTTCTTCCATTTCCTTCACTTCTCCTCTTCTTCTAACCCCTTGGGGAAACCTCTAGGACCTTGCTCTTGTTTGCTAAGGAAAATAAACGTGAGTGGGACACCAATTTGAGGCCTCAAAGGTGGTTATCTTCTATTATTTTTTTATGCACTAGGATGTTAGTTGTAGTGATACCAACCGAGTTCACCAACAACTTAATGTTGGATGGACTTGTGTTATGGTTAATGGTTGACAAAGGAAAGCCAAGGCTCATCCAAACTAAGTCACCATACTCTACTTTAATTTCCTAGTTATAATATGTAATACTAATATATACTTTCAAAACCTTCATCCTACAACTATTAATCTAATAAATTGGAAGGTTTGTGGATACATCCCTACATTACCAAACTCTTGACCCTTCTTGTAATTCGGATTTATTCCATACAAGAATGGGAAAATCCCTTGTCTAAGACCCATGCTTGATCCATAAGCAAAGTGGTCATGACACGAAACTCTTTAAGATGGATTCACATTCCTAACTTAACTTTCACCATCCGAATCACCTTCATGGTGGTTTTGTGCTTAATTACTAACTCTAACTATTGACCATCCGAATCACCTTCATGGTGGTTTGTGTTTTGGTTCGCCTTAAAGGCAATGCATGACATCCTTGAACTTATGAATCATTCCTCCGAATCTAAAATCCATTCCTTTTCAACTCTAGAATAACCGGAGCTAAATCTCTTCCTCCAAAGACTCTTAATGGAATCTAACTAAACGCACCCTAAATTGAGTTCATACTTGTCCCCTTTTTTCTCTTTATCACTTTTGGGGCTCAACATGTATCATATGAAACTACACTAAATGCTTTCATATACACACGCTCAATCTATCAAACATGCCTATATGCCATTGCCATGCTAGAAATCAAATTGTAAGATACAAAAGCCTTAGCATACAACCCGCCTTAACATGTATATCGCTATAGGAGTAGCACACCGCCTCTTGGGGTCATTGTTAAGTTTTAACGGCCTAACACGATAGTGTTAGGATATATAGTGGTAAAAAGGGATTGATTATGCCTTTTGTATGATTTGTATGTGCAAACTATTGCATGATGATTTGAGTAAAACATTTTATTATTATGTATGTATTCAAAAACTAGTATGCTCACCAATGCTTTATGTGTTGACAAGATATTTTATACATGTTGCAGGAAATATTTGATGTGTTGCTTCAAGAAACTCACTAGGGTTGGACTTAGATATTCACATCTTAAATTTTGATTATTATGAATGTTGTATTTTCTATTCGAATAATATGTAATTCTTTGCCTTTATGTTATGAAATGGAACCATTTAAGTTATATTGTCGCAAATCTAGTGTCATGAAATTTTGAACAATATATCACAAGTCGCGCCTTGATGTATTCCGCCATCAGTTGGGGTGTGACAGCTCTGGTGTAATCATCTACAATGGTTAGGAAATATTTGTGTACGTCTCTATCTGAAACCCTATAAGGTCCCCAGACATCAAGATGTACAATATCTCCTAACTGAGTAGTTTTATGTTGACTCAAAGGGAAGGGTTCCCTATGTTGTTTAGACCTAAGACATATCTCACATGGATCACGATTATCAATTTTGGATAGTTTAAACTTAGATTTTAACAGATTAACAACTTGATCAGATGGATGTCCCATCCTAGCATGCCAAAGACTAAACAATTTCTTATCATCAGAACAAACATTATTAGCTACATAAGCATTTCCACACATGTACAAACCATCCATTTGTTTACCAGTCACTAGGGTTTTCTTGGTTAACAAATCCTGAATATAACAAGTGTTCTCATCAAATCCAATATACAACTTGTTATCTCTGGCTAACTTATGGACAAACAGTAAATTAGTGGAATATTTAGGAACAACAAGCACATCTTGTAACACAACTCCATCAGCTATATGTAAAGTTCCAATTTTAGTTACAAGAGAAAAAGTTCCATTTGGATGTTTAACTTTAATATTAAGTTGAGAAACATCGACATAACTACTTAAACAACTTTCATTATTAACCATATGCTCATTAGCCCCTGAATCAATTACCTACCCAATGACCTTTAATAAACCATTACTACTAACAAAATAATACACATGAGTATTCACAGAAGAAGCACAAAAGTAACTACCTTAGACATTACAATTAGGAGCATCATCACTTTGTTTCTCATTCAACAAACTCAAAAGCTTAGCCAATTGATCACTAGTTATAGAAGGAAGAGTTACATTTATTATCTAGGCTGTTACAGACTCAGTACAAACATGAACAAATTCTCTAAACATCAACAAGATGATATAAACATCAAACAACAAGACTAGACAGAATTAATCAACTAACCTAAGCACTTATTCGAGATGAATAAGTGCAGATGATGATATAAAACCCTAATCGCCCAAAAGGATGTGAGAGAATACAAAGGAAACAAATCTGAGCTGAAACCCTAATAATGAACGAAAGGGTTGTTTTTATAGCAACGATGGAATGTTTGAGAGAGAAAGCACACACGCATTAGATCTCCACCGTTGATTACACAATCACACGGATTGGGTTATATGGATGCCCCAGATCCCTTCTGCCAATTATAAAGATGTTATGGGCTTGGGCTGAGTTGATAATCACAAGCCCATTCTTCTTGATCTCTCATCTGAGCCAATCTTCTATACAATCAACCAGGTCCAAGATCGAAGATCCATCAGCTTGCAAGACTTCCATGAACTGGTCCATCAGCTTCCATGAACCCTCACCAAAGTTACTATTATGCAAAACAAGATAAAACAACTATAAGAATTATGTAACAAATATATATTCTTTTAACAAATTTCCTATTTACTGGTTTTGAACATTAATGAATTACCTGAATACATTGTGTTTTTTTACTGCATAAACAAAACCCATTAAAAGTCGTTTTTTTTCTTTTTTTTTGTATAGCACCATGGTACTCGTTGGAAAGATAATAAAACGCTTGTTAATTTGGGGTAATTTTTTTTAAAAGAATTTCGTATATAAAAGTTATTAACGTTTAAAATTTTTTGGGGGGAAAATAGGAGAGAATTTTTTTTAGGTAAATAAGGGGGACGATGCCACGTGACACACCCAATAAGAAGGATGGTCTCATTGAATGCCATATCGGATTTAATGCTTTCTTTTATTTTTATATATATATATATATATATATATATATATATATTAGATACCATGTGTTTAGTTTTTGATGTGCAATGTAAATTCAGGAGTTATATATATTGTTCATTTTCAGTTTCTATTAGGGGTGTAAATGGCACGTAGCGGCTCGGGATCGGCTCGGGATCGACTCGGTAAAAAGCTCGAACGAGCCGAGCCTTAACGAGCCCGAGCCCAAGCCTGAAATATGGCTCGTTTAGTTATTGAGCCCGAGCTCGAGCCCTAGATACAAAGCTCGATTGGGCTCGCGAGCCTAATCGAGCCTTAACGAGCTAGAGCCCGATCCCGAGCCCGAGCCTAAGTTATAGCAAAGCCTAAGTTATAGCCTTAACGATTGGGCTCGCGAGCCTAAGTTATAGCCGAGCTTTGCGAGCTCGAGCCGAGCTTTGAGCTCGTTTGAGATTCTTAAATCACCTCGAGCCGAGCCGAACCGAGCTCGAGCTTTGGATTTTGCTAGCGAGCCGAGCTCGAGCTCGAGCTCAAGATTGTAGGCTCGAACCGAGCCGAGTTCGAGCTCGAGCTTCACAAAACCTTAACGAGCCCGAGCCGAGACCAGTCAGGCTCGGGCTCGGCTCGGCTCGTTTACACCCTAGTTTCTATCTTAAGGCTAAGTATCGTTAGAAAACTCATGTTTTTTGAGTAAACCCCTAGAAGACGATACTTCCCGAGCCTTTTTTTTTTTTTTTTAAAAAATAGGGCATGTAACATACATGTTTTTAAGAGTTTTGAGACAAAAAAAATCAAAAAAGCGCCAAACGGTTTTGTTTGTTTTTTTTTTTAAAAAATAGTTGTGCATCGTAACATATGTTAGGATGCATAAATTATTTATTTAAAGAAAAAAACCGTTTGGCGCTTTTTTGATTTTTTTTTGGCTCAAAACTCTTAAAAACATGTATATTACATGCCTTAATTTTTTCATAAAAAAGAAGCTTAGGAAGTAGGTTTTTCTAGGGGTTTTCGAGAGTTTCCTCAAATTTTTGAGGTTTTCTACTGATCCTTACCCTGTATATGAATTTGTTTTGTTGTGGTAAAGCCATTTTAGTTAAGGTGTCAGTGTCGTGTTGCTTCTCTTGAGGTCAAGGGTGTATATATGGTATGGTATGGTATGGTTCAAATAGGAACCATAGAGGAAATATGAACCATGAGAACCACTTTATCACCATTGATTTTAAGTGGCAAGATTGTAATTAATTAGATGTCCATTTACATTAATTTATTTAAAAAAGGTATTATTGTTCTTTTGTTATCCATTAAGTCAATAAATTAATTAGTACAAATCTTCTCTCCCATAATAAATTAGTAAAAGTCCTCTCTCTCCCACCCTTAGAATTAAGTCCAAAAAATTTCTCTCATCCTCTCTCTGGATTAGTTTCTAAAAATTCCCTACACCCCCTCTCTATCTCTCTCATCATTCACGATCTATACACTTGTATATAGTTCTTATGAAACAGAGACATAAAACAAATGCACTGACATTATATACATGTGTGTATATTTTCATATGCATCATAAATTTACTTAGCGGCACTCTTGTATGATGCAAATATTTTCTTATGTATTCACATTGTTAATGTACACACATGTACTGACATTATATACATGTGTGTATATTTTCTTATGTATCATAAATTTACCCAGCAACACTCTTGTATGTTGCAAATATTTTCTTGTGTATTCACATTGTTAATGTACACACATGTATATTAGTTTATTTTTTGTTTTTTCATTCATCATCATTATAGATAGACATTGGTGTATATCAATTTCTTTTTTTTTTGTTCATTCATCATCATCATCATCATCATTATCGACACATATATATAATGGTGTACATCAGTTTCTTTTTTTGTATTTTCATTTATCATCATCATCATCATCGTTGACACAGATATACATTGGTGTATATCAGTTTCTTTTTTTTTTCTTTCATTCATCATCATCAACACAGATATACATTGGTGTCTATTCGTTTATTTCCAGCTTACATGACTATAATTTGGACACACATATACATTGGTGTATATCTTTGTCGAAATGTAAGTTAAATACATCAGTGTACACCATAATAGATGTTGAGGTTTCTTTCTTTTTGTATATGAACAAATTATACATTGGTGTATATCTGGGCTGGAACCTATATGAAACTGAATACACCTGTGTATACACCAAATAAGTATTATTAATCAACATTAGTTAATGCATTTAACAGTATAAAAGTAAATACAGCTATGTACATCATCGTATAGATTTATAACATGCACAAATGTAAGTTAAAAACGTATCTAATGTAAAGCCAAACTAAAGGTACACAAGTGTATGTATGCATACTGAAGAAACAAATAGTCTTACCACCAGTTAGGGAGGATAAGATTATTGTATCTACAGGGTTGATCCTTCACTAGCAGCTTCGGATTGAGGGACCTGCAAACAAGAGTTGATGTGGGTGTGGAGACGACTACACAAGGTAATAGTTTGTAACAAAAACGGGGTGAACGGGGATACTATCTTTAGTGATAGCTCTTTGGGTTAGCAAAAAGTGTCCTCTCCTACTAGGGATGTGATCCCTTATATAGGAGTGGACGTATGCCACCATTACCAAGTCCTAACCGTGATTAGGTTGTCTCCATCACCCTTAATTATGTTAGTAAGGTGATTTAAGGAAAGCTAAATTCGTGGAAATGGTGGAATGGTCTACCGCCTTTAATGCTTGGTCAACGTAGTCCTTCGTTGATTCATGCATAGTGATTGACCATGCATGACTTTCGTCTTTGACCGTGACGTGGAGGCTGGCCGAGAGTAAATTGCTCTGCTGGTTCTTTGCGCGTAAGTTCCTTTCGCGTGGGGGTGTTTTCTGGGTTTGGGTACGCGGATTAGCCCGTTTAGTACCCAATCCCATCAAGTCCCCCAAGTCCAGTGTATCTTCTATATCTGAAGTTATGATGAGATGGGAGGGATGCTGGACTCAAATTGAAGTCCTTGATGATAGCTCATCAAGATTGGATTCCATGCGTGATTGCGTTGAATGTCTTTGCGCAAGGCGATTATGCGGAGAACGGATATTGAAATTTTACGTCAAATGTCCGCGAATGCACGATACGTCAGTTGGTCATGGGGGACAGTTGTCGATTCCCTATGAATTTGAAAACGTGTGGATATGCTAGCGAGTGAGAATTGACGTGACTGATGACAGTTGAGGTGTGCACAGACACGTTCTTCGGCAGTTGTCAGGCAAGTGGGCGCGTGAGGCGCGTGTGGCGTCTGCTTGTCTCCTATCAAACACCTGTCAAATTCTGGTTGGGCTCATGCACAAAAAGGTGTGGCTGGCCCACTTGACATGACGTCAGCAGTATTAATTACCAAGCCTATATAATCAATTTTGAAATTGTAGTTTCCCACTTCCTCTTTATATCACTCGTTTCATATTCAAATTCCTTTAATGTCTTTCTTTCAAACCTTCTCTGCATTTTCCAAATTTTAATCATGTCTCAAGATTCTCAAAACATTTCTGACTCGGTCAAAGCATCCGAGTCTATGAAAGAGTCGTAAAAAAGTATTGATACAACGACGATTAAATGGGATAAAGCATCTTTTGCTAATTTTCTTGATCAATATGGGATTTTGAAGGAGTGGGATCCCGAGCATCCGGCAGAGGGCAAAACTGCGTTGCAGGCAACAAGTGGCAAAATTACCCTCTATGCAGCAGTGTTTTCGAAGTGTTGTTTCCGTCTTCCAACTGCAAAGTTTATAGTGAATGCCCTTCTTACTTATGGTGTTCATCCTACACAAATGACCCCATTTGGGTGGTTTCGTTTAATTCATTTTGAAGCAACATGCAGGGCGTTGGAGATCGAGCCTACATTCGAAAGATTGAATTTATTCTATGTGTTAGAGGCTGCCCGTGGTGGGAGCGGTTGGTATAGCTTGGCCACGCGTAGGAAAGTTAAGCAAGTTGTATATGAGAATCTAAAGTCCATGTATGATTGGAAGGATAAATTCTTTTACATCAACCGTGGAGTCCTCCCTGCGTCCTTTCAGTGGATGGCTTTGGGTTTAAAAGAGAAGATTGTTGAGTTGCAACCGATGGAGGGCTACAAGGAACAAGAATGGTATAAATCACTTTGTGCTCATGCTACTCGCTTGTGATGGATGACTGTCCTGAGGGTGTGTTGGTGATGTTAGGACTTAGTCTTGTAAATCCAGAAGGCCATGATCCTTGTGCACCGGAAGGAGGTACGTCTGCATCTGTATTTTTGTTCATGTAACTTGTATGTATCTTGTTCTTATAATGGTTGTTGGTTAATTGCCTGCAGACGTATCGTTGTTTGATTTGTTTGCGCAGAGGGGTGTTGCAAATGTTGTATATAACCAAGTTGCTGAAAGTGCGCAGACTTTGGTTGAGAGGTTGAGTTCGAATTTTGTGTTTCCTAATCTTGTTGATCCGCCCAAGCACTATACTAGGACATGTTAGTTTACTTCTCTATGGCTTGATTTCTTTTCCCAAGTACCTGATGCACACGAAGGATGCGCGGTTGTGTACGTTATCCGCGTGCTGATTTTGCGCGTCCTTCGTGACAGGCGCGGGGATTCAAACCTGTAGAAGGGTTAACGTTGAAGTTGAGGAAGTCTCTTCTGAATATCTGAAACAAGGTTTCACTGGTTAGTGTTGAGCGTGTTACCCAATTTCTTATTTTTGATTGATCGTATACATATGTGGTTTCCGCAACAGGCACGAGTACTTCAAAGAAGAAGCGTGCCAAGGAATGTAAGAAAACTAAACCACCTACTGCCCCCATCATCGAAGTAGAGGATGATGAGGTGACTGAATCTGATACTGAGTTGGAGCATAAACGCCATAGGCAACGTTCGCGCGGTGTGTCAAAGTGAAGGTGTTTCTACGGAATTGTTCCACCAAAGGATCGATGCCTGAAGCAGAATCAAGTACAGATTCCACGGCCGATTGAAGAAGCAACCGTAGTACCACGTCTGAGCCTATTGCGGCTGTTCTGTTGATACATTCAAGCCCTTAACCGGGTCTAAGGGTCGTCAACTTGATGTGGTTGTAAAGCCCCCACCTGTTCGTCAGAATCTCCCCATGAAGACTTTGAGACATTTGACAGGTACGAAGAATTCCCCTTGAAGCTATTTGGCTCGCAATTTTTTTTATTAATATATAATTGCTTTATGTGTAGATTCTTTGCCTTTTGCGGAGTCTCCTTTGGAGCGGAGCTCTTCTGCTGTTGACAAGACGTCATGTCCAGATCCCCCCGTTATTGAGCAAGTTGTCAATGTTGAGGAGACAATTGAGAATATTACGGGACCGGATATGTATGATATGGTGATTAATGAAGCAAATCCGGAGCCCCAAGAGACAGTGACGGTGTTGGTAGAAACACCGCAGGTGGAGCCTACTCCGGATGATGTGGTACTTGCATTGGAGAAGGCTGCTGGGAAGAAGAAGGTTGATGATGGATCATCTTCAAATGTAGATGTTGAGCGGCTCGTGATTGGGGAGAAGCAAATGCCAGATCAAAGTTCCTTGCAAGGAGTGAACACTGAAGGTGGTGTACAGAAGGATAATGTTGTAGGAACTTTAAAGAATAACCCCACTGATCTTGTTCGGACAGTGGAGGATTTGACTGTGATTTATAAGAAGGCTCCTTCTGAGAGTAATTGGAGGTCTGGTAAGTCGGGGAAGATTGGCCGCGGACGAGATAGATCCTCCTCTCGTGACTCTGGCCAGCCCAGGCCATATCAGCCTCGCTGGGATATCATGGATACAACGCGTTTTACAAATCCGCTGGATGGAGAAGAGTTTGTAACTTTATCTGTTCCGCTGGCTGAGCGAGATTATCAAGATGGTGTGGATCGTAGGTCGTTGTTTGCTGATGTAGCCATGAATCTTGCCTTGGGAGTTAGCGGACTCGGCTCTCTAATCCGTCGTGAAAACGAATTTATGCGTGATTGGCAAAATTTGAAGGAGTCAGAGGCCAGGCTGTTGCAGCGGGAAGAAAGTTTCAGCTCGCGCGCCAAGATATCAGATCCGAGATTTATTTCCACAAGAAAGTAGCTCGTGAAGCAGCCGAGGAAGTAAAGAAGCTGAAATCTGATAAGGCTGAATCATCCAAGTGTTGGAAAGAGGCTTGCAAGCGAACCAACCATGGATCGAGCATTTACGCTCAGTTGTTGAGAAACTTAAAACTGACAACTCACAACTTGTTAAGGATGCGGAGCAGAATCAAAAGGCATGTGATGCGAAACAAGCAGAACTTGCTGACACGATTGATAAATACAACCGTCAGCATGAAGATCTTATAAAGGCCACTTTCGCATTATCTGATGCGGAGTTGAAGATTAAGCAACTTGGCGTGGAGAAGTCCAAGTTGGAAGAGGAAAAGGCCTTAGTGGAGTCTTCTTGTTCCCAAGTTCAAGCGGACTTGGACCAAATGCGGACCGCGTGTCAAGATGCGTCAAACGTTGCTGTTGCTGCTCGAGATAGGATCAACTGGTTGATGCGAGATGGTGTTGTGGGGTAAATTAGTCATATCCTTATAATAACCTTTCATCTTGCTTTTTTGTGCATATGTAAAACTTTGGCTTCTTTTTTAAGATATTCAAACATGTGTGGAATGAGCCCAAGCTAACGGAGGTCATTGCCAGGATTTCCAGTTCTTCCGTAAAGCAAGGTCTAAATCTTGGGTTTTACGAAGGCTTTTACCATCATGCGCATGGGAAGAAGATTCAGGATGGACCATACTATGACA
The DNA here is from genome assembly GCA_030844895.1 of Ambrosia x helenae. Classification (NCBI taxonomy): domain Eukaryota; kingdom Viridiplantae; phylum Streptophyta; class Magnoliopsida; order Asterales; family Asteraceae; genus Ambrosia; species Ambrosia x helenae. Next base: position 108,791,329 of record CM061231.1, on the reverse strand, counting down.
AGCCTTATGAAGCGGAGATGTTGCAACTCAAGGTGAATATGAAGCCTTGACGTTTGATGTGTTTGAGTTAGTGGAGGCGTGCATGAAGACTTATGATCCCGTTGGGGAGTTGTGTGGTTATTTTGAGGAGTCTGGCCGTCTTGGTGTGGAACTTGCTGAAAAGGCGCGTCAAGAAGAAGAAGCTAAAAAGGCTGCCTTAACGAGCGGAGCTGGTACCTCATCCGCGACTCGTGGGACGCTAGAAGAGGCTCCGCGTGCTGATGATGTTGCCAGTATTTAAACCTTGAATAGACATGTTGTCTTAAATTCTGAACATTTTAATTTTTCTTGAACTTGTAATATTCCTGGATACTCTTTCATGCTTTCATTGTCCATTGCGTTGTGATAATGTGATACTTGCCTTTTATTTCCGCGTGTTAGCCAATCATAAGATGATGTCATCTTTTTCTGACACAAATTGTTGGGTCTAAATTTGGTAGTCTAATGTTATCAACAAGTTAAAGTCAACAAGTCAAAGTTCGGTCAACAAAAGTCAAAGTCGAACGAGTCGCGGTCAACACGTAAGGCGACTCGAGAAATCCAGATAATAGATCGATGAGTGAAGCTCAAGTTATGATCAAGAAAGGTGCTATGGATAATAAATATATTTTGTTTAGATAAAATATATTTATTACTTTAGAAAAATGGTTTTTCTTGTTTAGTGATTGTATTAGTAAGTTTATTAACCCTAGGGACCTAAATGTAATTAGCCTAAGTGTGTTTGGGCTATAAATAGAATGATAGATTAAGGTTTGAGGCAACACACAATCTAGAGATTTGGGGGCTATCATTGTATCATCATCTTATGCAAATCATCTAGTGGGTTTTATTGATTATTTTTGTGTGTGTTCATCTTTATATCTTCAACTTAATCAAATCTTAGCTCGAAATCGATCCTACACAAATTTGTGTCAGTCTGTCACTGACATTATTGATTGCATATATGACAGTCTCGACGGCTGGTGTCAGGCGACTGTCACACTTCTCTAGGGTAATCAAGTAGTTACCATTTATGGTAATTATTTACTTGTTCTCTTTCCTCTATATATAGCAAGTGCATGTTTTCCTTTTAATAATAACTTTGAGAAAACTCTTACACTTCCTTTATAAAAAATGTCGACCAACCTCTTGTCATGAAATCTTCAACAAAGTGAGAAATTAGCCGTGAAGGGGATGATGAAACTGTCTCGTCATCCAGTTAATAATGAGATGCCTGTAGATGCTCTCGATCAGCTTGTTGAGTATTGTGGATACCTTTTGTCTCAGGAGAATATGTGGCCTGATGATCTTGATGATCAAGGAACCTCTGATGGTCAACCATTGAAGATGAAGAAGCTATCGGAGTTGGGAGACTTGCCTAAGACTCCTAAACTCAACTCAGAAGGGTTGGGAGTGGATGGAAACATGCTGCTTAGGTTCCCACCTTTGATCTTTTGTTAATAGACGCATAGGTGTAAGTTTTTTGACGTATGGAGATGTTGTCTGATATACATTTGGGATGTATGCTTTTTGTAACATTCCCCCTTTTTTGCGTATTTTGATATGACAACATCGTATGTATGTTCTTGTTTATCCTTTAATATGACGCGATAATTTGTAGAAACATACTTTATTGTAATATAAACTGATTGGGCACTGAGCCCTTATTACAATTTATGAAATAGTAAATTAGATATAACAGATGCGCAATTGCGCTGCGTTCCAAGTGCGTGGGATGTGTGTACCATCAAGACGTTCTAAGGCATATGCGCCCTTTCCCAACACTTCCTGGATTTTGTAAGGTCCTTCTCAGTTTTGAGCAAGCTTACCAGGTTTTTCGGCGTTTGATGCCTCATTGCTGTGGAACACGTAGTCTCCGACGCGAAAGAGATGTTCTTTGACTCGCGCGTTATAATAATTTTCCAGTTGTCGTTTATAAGAGGCTTCGCGGACAGAAGCCGTATCCCGACGTTCTTTTAGTAAATCTATGTTCATCCGTAGCTCTTTGTTGTTGTCGGTGTGTTGCGCAAACAAGACCATTGGAGATGGGCATGTAACCTCTGCGGGTATTACTGCCTCAGTTCCATATGTCAAGCTGAATGGTGTTTCCCATTACTTGTTTTTGATATAGTGCGATGAGCTCATAGGACATGGGGTAACTCATCAACCCAACCACTACGTTTTGTTCCTAGATGAGCTTTGATGCCCTCAAGAATACTTTGGTTTGCGCGTTCTACTTGACCATTGCCTTGAGGATGCACAACCGATGTGAATATTCGTTTGACATTCATGGATGTGAACCATTCCTGTAAATGCTGGTCTGCAAACTGCGTACCGTTGTCACTCACGATTTCTAGTGGTAAGCCAAATCTGCAAATGATGAACTCCCATATGAATTTTTTGATGCTTCGTCCATCTATCGAGGCCAATGTTTTGACCTCTACCCATTTGGTGAAGTAATCAATGGCTACCACTAAGTATTTGACGTTGCCCGGAGCAAAGGTCCAACTAGATCGATGGCCCATTTTTGGAAAGGCCATGCTGCTGTGACCGGTACTAAGTTATTTTTCGGCCTGAGTGTTCCAGGAGCGTGCCGTTGGCAGGCATCGCATTTGCGCAGTTATTTTAATGCGTCCAGGTGCATTCCGGGCTAATAGTAGCCTGCATTCATGAGCTTTGCAACAACCATCCTTGGGCCTGTGTGCAATCCACAAGTTCCTTCGTGGATGTCTTTGATCAAATACGTGGCTTCCGCGGAGTCCACACATCGTAATAATGGTCCGAGGTAAGAACGTCGATATAGAATATCGTCGATGACCTCGTAGTGCAAGGATTTGTGTTGTAGCTTTCTAGCTTCCGCTCTGTTAGACGGGAGGATCCCTTTGGTCCGATAAGCCATTATAGGGGTGATCTAGGAGTTTTTTCCCGTCTGGACCACGCTCACTTGTTTTTGTGGTACGGATGGGTTTGTTAACACCTCTACCCGCATGTCTTTGGCCATGTGGTCGAATGCGGTTGATGCCATCTTACTTAAGGCGTCTGCCGGTTTGTTTTGTCTTCGACACACGTGAGTTACTTTGCAGTGAGCGAAGCTGTGCATTAGCTCCTTAGTGTGCTGCAAATACAAGACCATGGATGGCTCTCTTGCTTCGTATGAGCCGTCTATGTGGTTGGAAACTAACATGGAGTCAACATGAGTTTCAATGTGTTGAGCTCCCATCTTTTTGGCGATGCCTAAGCCTGCTAAGAGTGCCTCATATTCCGCCTCATTGTTAGTTGTTGGGAAATTGAGCCGGATTGCGTAAGTGTACTCTTTACCCTCCGGTGTAATCAGACGTAACCTCGCACCAACTTCCTTGTCGTTACATGCACCATCAATGAAAATCTTCCACTTTTGTTAATCATCTAGCGGAGTTGATCTCGAAGATGCTTCGTTTAGGCATTCTTCGATTTTATCTATGGGGACTTCCATGATGAAGTCTGCTAATATCTGCCCCTTAAAGGAAGGTCTGGCTTTGTAAGTGATTGAGTGTTCTCCTAACTCAATGGCCCATTTGGCTAGTCTTCTAGAAAGTTCTGATTTGCGCAGGATGTCATTGATGCGGAAATCTGTTAAGACATTTATAGGGTGGCCCTGAAAGTATCTGCGCAACCTCCTGGAAGCATGAACTAGTGCGAGAACCAGTTTTTCCATTGTTGAATAACGAGTTTCGGCATCAAGTAATGTACGACTGACGTAATAGATTGGGCTTTGTACCCCCTTTCTGTCGACCATGAGCACTGCACTCACTGCTTTGTCAGTGACGGACAAATACAATGTTAGTGGTTCTTAAGGTAACGGTGCGGTGAGTGTGGGCAGATTGCTCAAACACTTCTTCATTTCTTGGAAAGCTGTTTCTGCTTCCGTGGTCCAGTTGAAGTTAGACTTCTTCAAGCAATTTTTCAGCATGTCCATGAAAGGGAATGATTTGAACGCGTAGTTTGACAGGAATCTATTCAAAGCTACTAGGCGTCCCATTAATGTATGGACTTCTTTGACGAAAGACGGGGACAGCATGCGCTCGATTGCTTGGACTTTGTCTGAATTTGCACGGAAACCATCTTTTGTTACTATAACCCCCAGAAATTTTCCTTCTTCCATTCTGAAAGAACACCTTCCCGGGTTCAATTTCATTTGTAGACTCTGAAGTTGATCAGATGTTTTCTAGATGTCATTCAGCATCTGGTCCTCTTTTCTACTCTTGATTACAAGATCATCAACATAAACTTCCAAATTGATGCCTATCTGCTTTACGAATGTTGTATCCATCAAACGTTGATAAGTGGCTCCAGCGTTTTTTAATCCGAACGGCATCTTGGTGTAGCAAAAAGTTCCCATATCAGTGCGGAATGCTGTGTTGTCTTCGTCTTCTTTGGCCATCTGGATTTGATGATAGCCCTTGTAAACGTCCAGAAAACACTTGAATCTATAAGGTGCCAGTGAGTCGACTTTTAAATCGATCTCAAGTAGCGGATAACAATCTTTTGGGCAAGCTTTGTTCAGATCTTTATAATCGACGCACATGCGCCAAGTGCCATTGGATTTTCCCACCATGACTGGGTTTGCAACCCATGTTTGATACCTGCTTTTGCGGAGAATACCCGCCTTCAAAAGTTCCATTACGTGATTATTCATCGCCTTTGTTTTCTCCGGCCCCATGCTGCGTTTCTTTTGGGCAACTGGCTCCGCAGTTTTGTAGACATTGAGCTTGTGCTCCGCGATGTGACGCGGAACACCGACCATATACGCAGGTTGAAATGCGAAGATGTCCATATTTTTTGTAAGAAGTTGCTTTAGGTGCGTGCGGACGGTGTTGGAGATTACATGGCCGATGACAATTGTCTGTTCCGGGAATGCGGGGTTAATAACCCATTTTCCGGTTCGGTTCTGACAGTTGACTTCATTTGTTTTGTGGGTTTCGGCGCATCAGTTGTGTGACATGTTTTGTTCCCACGTATAAAGGCAACGCTGGTTCGTGTGGGAAAACCTGCCATCTGGTGCGGTGTGGACGCATTGCAGTTAAACTTTTCTAAGCCTTCCCGTCCCAACAGAATGTCGTGTGATGAGTTGACGGGAAGGACAATAAAATCGCAAACTTCAGTGTGTGAATGCTTTCCATCCGAAAGTGTCACCGGGAATGTAAGCATTCCCAATAGGAAGATCATTTCGTGTATGAAGCCTGAAATGGGCTCTGTCACGGGAATTAACCTTGCTTTATCATCGTCATCTAGCTGATCGAAACATTGGTGGTACATGATGTCTGTGCTGCTTCCGTTGTCTAGGAACATATACCTTGTCCGGTAATGTCCTACGACTCCCGTGATAATTAGTAGAGCTATTAAAGAAGCCCCTCCTTTCACTCTTGGCATTATTACCTGCTCTTCTTTCCATGAGTCATCATTTGCGTCAGCGAATGTGCGATTGTAACTTGTGGCTCTATGGATCATGTTGCAACTGTTGCGTGACGTGTTGTACACGTGATGCGCATTGAGATTGCGTATCTTCTTCTGAGGAGGTTCACCCCCTTCAGTGTTGTCACGCTGTTTTCTCCGCATGTGTTTCACAAGGTGTGTTAACTGACCAGATTTTATGGCATTCTCTATCTCCATCTTTAAGCTATAACAATTGTTTGTCAAATGGCCATAGTGTTCATGATATTCACAGTATTTGGAGTTGTCAATGTTTTGTCTATCACTTCGGAGTTCCCTCGGTTTTGGGAACTGGATTTGTTCCGTTTTCAACACTACGGACGGTGTTTTAGATAACGGAGTCCACTCATAATTCTTCCTCTGGTGTCCCTTATGATCAAGAGACCCTCTTGAGCTTAGCATGTTCCACGCGTCCTGCGCGGATGAGTACTTTCCCTCCTCTGCTGTACCAGAAATTCTGGACCAGACAGATTGCTTTCCTTTCCCTTTGTTGTTAGAGGATGGATGATGATTACCACTCTGGTGCGTGTGTTTGTTTCGATAGAAAGAACGCCTGGAAGACGCATAGACTTTTGCGGCTTCAATCACTTTGTACCAAGCATTGGGTACGCCATCTTTTCCAGTGAGGCACTTCATTAGATCGTCATTTCTTACCCCGTGTATGAATGCTGCATGGGTAAGTTCTTCTCCGCAACCTAACTGGAGAGCCTCCTTGTTGTATCTGACGATGTAGTCCTCTAAGGACTCATTCTCATGGCGTGTACACAATAGGATGTGTGCTTTATCTTTCTTATTCTTGCGTAAATGTGAGAAGTCATTTTTGAATTTCCGAATGAGATCGTCGAAATCTAATAGACTTCCGACAGGCAAACTTTCATACCAGACCCTGGCTGCCCCTGTTAACGTTTGCACAAACAGGTGATACCAGGCTTGTACAGGCCAGAGTTTAGAACTGCTTGCGTAGTCAAAAGCATGCAAGTGATCGTCCGGATCACGTAGGCCATCATATTTCCTAATCGTACTTGGGAGCTTGCATTCTTGAGGCATTGGTGCCAGCGCGATTCGCGCGCAAAATTTGATCTCTCCGCGAAGGTCTTTGGCCTGTAAGGCTTATAGAGATCATCATCTTTTGGTGCTGGATTGCTAGCGACCGATTTAGAACATTGTTTTCGGTTGGAGTCATCCTGTACTTCGTCCTCGGATTCATGGCTGTCAGGTTCCTCATCCAGGTTGACGGGGTCCTGACCGCGAGTATTTCTACCACGGTCTCCACCACGTACCGCCCGACGAGGCCCATTTGGGCGACGGCCATTATTGTCTTCTGGAGGTTACTCTGAGTCATCCTCCATCGTGCCAAAACTTAAGGTCTTTTGAACGTTAAGCTTAGCTTTTTCCATAACCATCTTTTGATATTCAGCGATAGTTTTTGAACTTTGTTTGGCTAACCATTCATCCGGGTCTACCGGAGACTGGTTGTCTTGTTTCCTTTTTACTCTTGTTAGAGTCCCCCCTGATTGGGTTGAACTGCAATGTCAAAGCTAGCTGCTTTTGAGTCACGTTCTTTGTGATGGTGTTTGGTGTAACTTCATTGATCTGATCATCAATTGTTGTGTCTACTTCAGCAGTGGTTCTATTTGCATCCTTCGAGGAAACCATAGTTGCTAGTTTGAAAGATCGATTAGAGAACCGTAAGGGATGGCGCCAATGAAGAATAGTCTTACCACCGGTTAGGGAGGATAAGATTATTGTATCTACAGGGTTGATCCTTCAATAGCAGCTTCAGATTGAGGGACCTTCAAACAAGAGTTGATGTGGGTATGGAGATGACTACACAAGGTAGTAGTTTGTAACAAAATGGGGTGAATAGGGATACTATCTTTAGTGATAGCTCTTTGGGTTAGCAAAAAGTGTCCTCTCCTACTAGGGATGTGATCCCTTATATAGGAGTGGACGTATGACACTATTACCCAAGTCCTAACCGTGGTTAGGTTGTCTCCATCACCCTTAATTATGTTTGTATGGTGATTTAAGGAAAGCTAAATTCGTGGAAATGGTGGAACGGTATACCGCCTTTAATGCTTGGTCAACGTAGTCCTTCCTTGATTCATGCATGGTGATTGACCATGCATGACTTTCGTCTTTGACCGTGATGTGGAGGCTGACCGAGAGTAAATGGCTCTGCTGGTTCTGTGCGCGTAAGTTCTTTTCGTGTGGGGGTGTTTTCTGGGTTTGGGTACGTGGATTAGCCCGTTTAGTACCCAATCCCATGACATACCCTACAATCTATGAACAAACTGAAACCCTAGGTGGTGATTTTATCGAAGAGCAAAAGGGTACCAAAGAAACGGGTCCTAGATGGTGATTTTATCGAAGAAGAAGAAGATGATGAGATACGGTATCTTGAAAAACTGAAAACAGTTAGGGTTTCTGCCGCAAGTAGAGATTATGATGATGAGCCGAGCAAGAAACACATGATTCATTCTAGGGTTTCTAAGATGTTAGAGATTAAGATGATGAGCCGAGCACTATATCTGATCATGTCTGTCTTTTGTGAAATTATATCCTACCCATGGAATTTCAATTATCAACCCGTTTATTTCATACTTCTTAAGTTAATAGATAATTAAGATGCTAAGCAACACGTATTAACTACTAAGTTTGCTTACCACTGCTCCAGTAACGATTATGTACAGATTTGTGGGAATTTCATTTTGTAGAATCACAAGCTCCTTTGATTGAAAATACTCCGCTTCCATTTCAGAAACCTTTTCAACAATATTGTACACTACATTATTAAACCTGAGAAATGTGCATTGATACAGTTAATAAACATGATTTACATATTTGTTTTGGAATCATCCTTTTCCTTTAATCTAATAGATCCGTTAAGTTAATTTGCAATCAGGAAAAAAAAAAGATTACCAGCTAGAAAAGGCACTCATGGGAAACGCCACGAAACAAGTGAACGTTTTGCACAATTGGGTAAAAATAGGAGAAGAAATGGTGGATGAATCTTTAAATGGAGAAGTTGAATTAGGGTTTTGATTAGGAGAGAATATCTATAAATATGTAACTGATTATTAAACAAACTATATGATTAAAGTAATTAAAAGATTTGATTGTTATTTTACACTATTACCCTTATGATCAAGATTGAAGATGGATGGTCAGGATTAGTTCTCATGGTTCTTAACTAGGGTGGTGGTTTTTATTTGATCCTAATCGTATATATATATACAGGAATTGGTTCAAATGAGAACCTTTGACCAAATTGAGAACTGAGAGAACCATTCTGGACCACACATTTCTCTAAGGCAAAAATATTTTTTTTTGCTTTAATCGCTGCTTTTTATGCAGATTTTTTTTATTTTTTATTTCAATATACACATATGTATAGCTGAAAATGCTCTATACACATATGTATAATTGCTATATACACATATGTATAAATGAAAAAAATAAAAAAAAAATAATTTTATTTCTTGCATAAATGTGCGATTAAAGCAAAAAAAAAATGCCTTTATATGAAATGTGTGATCCAGAATGGTTCTCTCGGTTCTCAAATAGGGGTTGGTTCTCTTAGGATCTATACCCTATATATATATATATATATATATATATATATGGCACGATTATCGTAGAAAGTCTCCAAAACGTGCGAAGTGTGCGAAGTACGTAATGATAATTCCGTAATGTTTTTGTCTGTTCATGAAAGCATTACTTAATTATGTGTTTTTCATTACGTAATTAGGAAGAACAGATTACATAATTTATGTCATTCAAAATATATGTCTTTATCATTCATTACGTAATTAGTTTATATATAATTGTATCATACATTACGTAATTATGATGTACTTCACACACTTCGCACGTTTTGAAGACTTTGTATTTGAACCGATATATATATATATATATATATATATATATATATATATAGAGGGTAGGGATCATACGAGAACCAACTTTATTGTGAGAACCATGAGAACCAATGTGAACATGGGGCAATTTTGTAAATAACTCTCACCCTTAAAATAAAACCATCTTATCTTCATCCTTCACTATATCAGATCTTATCTTCATCATCCACCATATCAATCCATCTAACCCTAAAATAAAACCATCTTATCTTCATCCTCCACCATATCAGATCCCGAGTCCGTTTCTGTTTCGTCACTCTTTGATCACGTCACTAATCATTGATCATAGTTACACAGGAACTGCAACAATGGCGTTAGGGGTGAGCAAACATAGAGAACCGACCCGACCGGACCTATAATCGACCCGACCTGAGAACTAACCAGCTTATAAATCTGGAACCGAGATCTAAAAAGCTCCAATTTCTTACAGGTAAGTTGTTCAAAGCTCCAAATATGATACTAATTTTTTGATTAGAAGTTGTTTCTAATTTGTTTGAAAAGTGTGAACATGGGCTGGAAAAGTGATTGAATCGTAAGACCAGAAATGTCAATCACTCTCCCTCATCATAATCTCCTTTTCTCATTATTGATTTTCCATCAATTAGTTTGTTGTTGTTGAGTCGATCGTCCGTTAATCAGTTATCATTTTTCGGAATTGAATAATTGATTTTCAGATGTTCTTAAAAAACACCAGTGAGTTTGCTTAGTTTTGTCTGCTCAAATGGTCTATGAGTGTTCGTTATGGTTACAACTTGATTTGATTGCGGTGTTTCGTTTAAGATCAAATGTTTATACTTGTTTTTGCTGTTTTGTTAAGATGCATATCTTGTGTTTGTCTTAATGCCCCTTAGAGCCTTAGGGAGTTTATTTCTTTTTTTTTTTTTTTGACAAATCTTCTTATGTTTTTCTTTTGTTTTTTTTATCATTATACACTTAGTTTAGGTATGTTTGTTCTATATTTATCTATTTTACCATAAGCATATTAAAGAGGTGTAATTTCTTGATATGTACATGTGAATTAAGAATGTTAATGCACATGTGCATAACGTATTTGCTATTGATAAAAGTAATGTTAATGCACATGTGCATTTATATTAATATCATTATGGTCATTCATTCTAACGCACACGTGCATATGTTATGCGGTAATAAAAAGTAACGTTAATGCACATGTGCATTGAGATTGAAATTTTGGTTTTCTTATGTGTTGTTTGTTATTTGTAGTTAAAGTATGGGAAAAATTCGAAGAAGGTAACTTTTGTCTTAGAATATATTGAGAAAGGGTCAAAAAATCTGCTAGTGCGATTGAGGATGATGACCTAATCGTTGATCATGAAGTTGAAAAAGGTATTTATTATTTATTTAATCAATTTAGATACATATGCACATGTGCATATATGTATATTTTTCATGTTAACTAATAAATGTCAATTCTTAGTTGTTTAAACACACGAACAATGTGATAAATTTGAGAAGTATACAATGTCCAGGTTGACGGATGAATAAACAATGGAGATGTTGGATGAAGCATCAATGAGGTGTGAAGAGTGTTGTAAGAAGATAAGTAAATGAGGAAGAAGATGAAAAAGGGACAAATAAGCAATATAATGGGACACTGTTGGTGAGCGTGAGGTTGTGAGATAATTAGAAGTTTGTAGGTAGGTGGTCAGTGGTAACATGATTGGTTTGTAATAAGGTTATTTTTTTTCTGTTAATAGTTATTTTATTGTGTTGATGGTTTGGTAGAAACTAAATGTAATTGTATAATAAAAAACCGATCGATACAAAAAAGTTTGTTGTTTGAAGGATGATGCATGCACATATGTATATTGTGGGTGGTCTTATATGGTGGTTGATAGGTTGATTATGTTTGTGATTACTATTTTGGTGTATGTAAATTTGTATGATAAGGAAATTGTGATATGCACATGTGCACAATTAAAATTAAACCCCCCACCATCCAAAAACCTGAACTTACCACCCAATCCCAAAAAAAACCTAACCTCTTCCCACCATACCTAAAACCTAAGCCCTGAATCTAAACCACTCGAAAAACCTAACTATATTAGTGAAATGCACATGTGCATGCAGTACACATTTCTTATTTTATAGTTATTATATAGAGTTGTTTTAAGTTTATTAATGTTTGTTGTCATACACTTGTCTTATTTTTCAATTTATGGTATAATATGCATGACTACGCAATTAACGATTTAGAGTGTATTTTAGATATCTCTTCACATCCATTTAATGATCATTGAATAAAATTTGTGACCCCTTATATTACTGTATCGCGTCCATTTAATAATCATTTAATTATGGTAATTGACAATTCATTCAAAAGTGTGATTTAATAGTGAAATGCACATGTGCAAACAGTATACAGAAATGTGATTTAATAGTGAAATGCACAATAGCATGAACAAAAAAACCTGAATAACCCGACCCAAACTACCCGAACCCCGAATGAAACACCTGATCAATGCCCAGAAACTGAATAAATAGCTAGCAAACATTGTCTGTTTACTCAACTATTTTTGTTAACATTAGTGTTCATTCTTGCTTTGAGAGCTGGAGAGTTGCCAATATGTTGATTAAAGATTGACAATAGTTTTAGTCATTATTCTTCTTGTTCTTGAGTGTTTGGATGCAACATGTGTAACTTGCAATGTGTATAATTGTATTTCATGCTTATGTATAATCTGATTTTTTTTCTGTAGTCATAGGTTTAGCGTCAAAGGGCGAGTGTATCCTGCGATTCCACCCGTAGAAAACAAGAAAATTACAGGGAGGATACTGTTCATTATCTGTATGATTTTGTCATCTTAATGTTATCATCATTACGTTATACTTCAAATATTGATCATATGGTTTATATGAAATGAATAATTACTTAAATTTTCAATTGTTTTCCTACAGGTGTTAATGGATATTACAGCTCCAGAATTAGATATTCTGGATAAATTTGAGGATTATGAGTATGAAAGGAGGCTTGTTGATGTTACTTTGCGGGTCTTTACCTAAAACAATTTTCATGTACACGACGGTAGCAAACAAACTAAATGTATTAACCAATTTTGCAGGATAGTTCCGACGTTTTACAGGCTTACACATATGTTTGGGCCAACAGTGGTGACCCTGATTTGTATGGAGAATGGGATTTTGAGGTAAAAAAGTTTTGTTATCACGTTCCATTACTGTCCACAAATGCAACCTTGGGCCGAAAAGATATTATAGTAAACTGCCAAAAATTTTATTGCTTGACCCGTTAATCTTCCCGTTCAATAAACCACGTCTAGCTTATCATATATGTTCATTTTGATTTGGTATTTTGCAGGCTTGGAAAGAGTCAGAGATGAAAGATTTTTTGAATATGACTGTGGAGTTTGCAGAAGCACGAGAACTACCTCAATCTAAGCCGAGGGTCGCAACCTATGAATCCTACTATAAGCCAAACAAAGGCAACAGTATTTCAAGTTGAATGCTGCTAAAAACTCGAGGATAATCGTATTTCCATCTCCCCAATTAATGCTTGGACCTAGCTTTGGTTGGTTTAATATTATTACCTGTGGTTGCCTTTCTGTTGCTTACAGTTTCTTTTTACTAGGCATTTGAACATAAATCGACTTGCCATTTGACCATCTTTCTATTTGTTGCATATTATGATCTGATCATCTAGTCAATGGTGCACTGTTGCATATAAACCAGTCCAAACCCAACAAAACTAAACCAAATTGGGACCCGACTGAACCGACTGCTAGCATTTTGTCATTTAAAGCAGCATGTATAAAAAGAGAGAAACCTAGCAAAAATCGAACTCAATACACGCAAGAATCATTTGTGTTCCAATTGAAACTTTTTAATGTGTAAAACAAACTTGTTGATCGGTACATCAGCAGGATGTTACAAATACTAGTCGCATTGCATTCCAAACACCATAAAATGTGATTTAATAGTGAAATGCACATGTGCATACGGTATATTTTTGTATATATAACAGTGAATTGCACATGTGCATTAGGGATGACGTCATATGACGCCATATCAGCCATTTTTTTATTAATTTTTTTGAATTATTAATGCAAAAGAATCATTTTGGTGTTTTTACTTTTTTTATTTAATTAGGTTATATAATTTTTTTTTATTTTTTTTATTTTTTGATGGAGGGGTTTTTGTAGACACCCTTCATATTTACTAAAATGCCATGTGTTCACACTGGTTCCTTGGTTCTCTCCCTAAATGGTGGTTCTCAAATGATCCAAATCATATATAGGGTAGGGATCATACGAGAACCAACTTTAGAGAGAGAACCAAAGAACCAGTGTGAACTGATGGCATTGTTGTAAATAAATAGGCTAATTAAATAACAACCCGTGGTCAAATTTATATGGATTCTTCGGGTAAAATCTGACCCGGTTTACCCACAAAACAAATCAGAATCAGGAGACAACATATTCAAATCAAAAAACCATATCAAACAAACCCTAGATCTACACCTTCAATAACCGTCACGATCCACCGTCGAAATCCGCCGTGTAATACCACATTCCATCGTCAATCGTCACCGTCTACATTCCACATTCATCCGTCATCTATCCGCCGTCCACCGTTCACAATCCACAGGTTATCTTACTGTTTATCTTCTTTAATGGAACATCAGTTATATTTGTTAGTAGTGTTTTTGTTAGTCGATGTTTTATATAAAATTAGGGCAGAATAAGTAGTGTTTTTGTTAGTCGATGTTTTATATAAAATTAGGCTTCTATACCAGATATCAATTTTTTTGGATTCTATTAGATTGGTGTAATATTAGGACTGTAGTTGTATAATATTTGGTAGAAATCAAGAGGTATCATGTGTCTAATTGATTCCTATAATTGGTTTCTGAACTTTAGTAATCCTAAAAGGGAGTTTTGGGAGAATGATGAGGAAGTGCAGTTACAGATCAAGGTCTGGTGAAATTATGTTGACTTTTTTAGTCAACTTTTGTATAAATTGGAGTAATGCATAGTACTTTGTAAAACGATATTTCCCACACTGAAATTCGTATTCGCGTAGTTTATCTTTTTCTTGCGTTAATATCTGGTGATGGATCTTGGTGGGCGTGTTATTAAATGTTATCGAACGGCGTTTGTACCGTATGTTTCAACCGGCGTCAGGTTATTATCTGTGTCGTCACCGTTTTTTTTGTCGGATTCGTTTTTTGTATGTATTTTTGAGAAAGAGTCAATTAGTATCCTGTTTTTGCTGGTTCAAGAATATGAACTACTTATTGACATATTCCCTTTACGGTTTCAATGGTATAATGAGGAAATCCGTATAAGATGGAGGATCCGGTGGACAAAATAGGGGTCGAGATAGACAGATATACATGATGTGCTTCTGAAACATATAACCACAACTGATTTTTATTTTTGTGTCCGATTTGTAGATTAGTTTATATATTATGTCCGATTTGTAAATCCGTCGTCCATAACTGATTGTTATTTTTGTTTTCAATAATGAACTTGTTTTAAGGTTGAATTTGTGTAAAATGCATAAACATAGTATGTAGGAAAATAATGTGTGTTTTACATTGTATATTGTACAATCCGACAAGGTTAATGCAAATGTGCAATTGTTTTGTTATGAATGCACATGTGCAAAACGTAGATTGTAATATTAAAAAGTAATGTTAAATAGCAAACTGTTATAAGTGAGTAACAATAATGCATAGGTGTAAATGTTTTGTTGTAATTATCAAAGTAACATTATTGCACATGTGCATTCATATTGAAAATATCGGTTTTCTTATACGTTCCTTAATATTTGTACTTAACAGATGGGGAAAACAGCGAAGAAAGTAACATTTGTTTTACAGTCAAGAGATAAAAACACAAAAAAATTACCAGATGCAAGTGAAGACAACGAAACAACCGTTGATCAAACAGTTGAAACAGGTTAGCATCATTCATTTAGTGTTGATATGATTAAAATTAACTTGTCATTAGCTAAGTTATTTAGTTAATATATAGCATAAACTAATTAAGACCCGTTTTAACTTTCAGAAGCTGGTAATGACACGGTTTGTCAGGAAGTTGAGTCAGGTTGTAGTTATGTTATTTATTTAATATATATAGAATGCACATGTGCATAAATGCATTTTTTATGAAATATTAAATGTTGAATGATTGCACACAAAATATATTATATGCAGATAAAGTTTCAAAAAGAAAGATTCAAACAAGATCAAACAAACGGAAGCATGTGGAAGCGGCGGATAATGATGGTACGTTATGCTAAATATTTAACACATATTGTTGATTATGCACATGTGCATTGTCATGTATGAACATGATATAATATGTTGTATGACAAATGTGTGTGCAGATGTAAATGCAAAAAAGGAATTTAAAACAAAGCGTGTTAAAACAGTAGCAGTGAAGTCAAAGAAGAAGATTGTCGTGAAAAGAACAAATTGGCGTTCGATACGAACACGTGTTACACCACGTCAACTTTGTCTGGGAATAATAGCGTTGTCAAAAAGACAAAGAGAGGCAGTTGTAAAAATGGGTTTTGGTAAGATTTTACAACTGAAAACAGATGGGTTACCGGCAAAGTTGTCACACTACGTTGTAGACAACTTTAATGGAAAACAA
The DNA here is from genome assembly GCA_030844895.1 of Ambrosia x helenae. Classification (NCBI taxonomy): domain Eukaryota; kingdom Viridiplantae; phylum Streptophyta; class Magnoliopsida; order Asterales; family Asteraceae; genus Ambrosia; species Ambrosia x helenae. The sequence goes on along the minus strand of CM061231.1, from coordinate 108,775,284 downwards.
ATGGTGATTAAAACAAAAAATGGTGTGATAGATGTGAATGAAGAAGGGGTTAGCAGATTGTTAGGGTTGAAAAATAATGGAATAGTGCTGCAAGAAAATCAAAAGACGAATGATGATGGTGATGACACAGTTAGAGAATGGTTGGATATATATAAAGGGTTTTTATTAACTCCAAGTAAAATTGTTCAAAGAATCGAGGAAAACCCAAACGATGATGGAATATTCTTTGAATATGATTTCATAACATTGTTTATGAACACGATGGTTGAAATAGATAAAAGCGGGAGTTGCAAAACAGATTTTTTGTCATACTTGAATGATGAGTTGAAAGTAGAGGATGTGAATTGGTGTTCTTATGTGTGTGGGGTAATGAGAGAAAGCAAGAACAATTGGGATCGGCTAAATAACACAAAATATTTCAACGGGGCGTTGACAATATTAGTGGTATGATATTATTTTAATTATTGTATATTTTAAAAAAATCATTGTGATTGTTTGTTTATGGAATGTATTGATTGTTATAATTTAACTATTATAGTATTATTGCACATGTGCAGTTATTGTATGTTGACAGGACGGTATGTGGGGAGCTGAATAGCGTAAGAAGAATGCACCCGATCGAGTTCTGGACTAAAGAAATGTTGAGTAAAAGAGAAAAAATTGAGATTAAAAATGGTGGATTCGGACGATGGGGATTGAGGGATGCTTATGTCGACCTGGAAGGTGAGGATGGTTATAAAGATGATGCAATAAGAATGAAAGAGGATGGAAGTTCAGAAAATGTTAAGGTATGTATTGTATTGTTAAATGTTGGATTGTTAAATTCGAAATATTTGCAAATGTGCATGACGTATGTTAGTGATATAGTTGAGAATAAATTTTAGACAATGCACATGTGCATAACATAAAGCATAATTAAATGCACATGTGCATTCTGATGTGTTTTTTGTTGTGTAATAATTGTGTATATAAAGTATGTTGTAATGTGTTTTTAGAGGTATTTAGAAAACAATAAATGTATATTGATGTTAATTTTTCATAAAAAAAATCGCATGTTTCACAAGTGCATTATGTTATGTATTGTTTCGTCATATAGGAATGATCAAATGTTGATATTTTTTTTTTGTTGTTAATTAGGAGCACATTACGAAGATTGAACGGTTGATAGATGGTATTGTTGAGAAGAAAGATGTGTTGGACAAGTGTATAATTGATGTGTGCTCAAAATTTCCTGATGACAACAAGGTGGCAAGCTTAGTTGAAAGGTATTATTGCTTATTCGGCATCAAGATGAATGCAAGTACAAGTGAGGGAAATGATGATCAGTTTGGCGTGAATGATAATGTCGTGGTACCGGAAAGTGGTAAGGACGATACAACGGTAGATGTAATGGATAGTAAGAAATCAGATGGAGTCGGAGATGTTGAGCATGTTGATAAGGTAGAAGCGGAAAAGGTGTGTCTTGGGGTTCTTAGGGGGAATAAGGTATATATTAAGGCAAACAAAAAATTGGGAACAAAGGGTGATGAAGGGAAAGTGATAAATGAGGGCAAGGTGGATGATATTATTAGGGGTGTGATTTTGGACAACAAAGTTGACGAGGTTGAAAAGAGAAGATCAAAGAGAACAAAGGTAGTTGATAATACGGTCCCAAGTTTTAAGTTGTTGTCACAAAGTTCAGTTGAATCAGATTTAGAGGAGGATGAAAGAGGTGTTCAAGAGGTCAGTTTAAACAGTCCATTGGATGATGAGGAAAAGTTGATATGGCAATACTTGTTGACAACAGTTGTTGATAAAGAAAGGTAAACATACTTATTTGTCAAATATGTTATTGTATATGTGGGTAATGTTAGGTTAGTGTTGTGTATTTTTTAATGTTATGTTTTATGGTAATAACGTGCAATATTAATGATGTAGGGTTGATAGAAAGAAGGATGTTGATGATAATGAATCTATGGATATTGCGTTGGAGAAAAAAGAGGTCGAGATGTCGTTCATGTAAGTTGGTAAAGATTATTAGTGTTTTAAATTGAAGCAATGAAGTTATACCATACATAAATGTGTAAATGCACATGTGCATAATGGTTTAAATGTAAAAATGCACATGTGCATAATGAATTATAATATTTTTTTTATGTTTATATATATATATATGTGTGATTTTTTGTAAGATGTTTAATGTTGTAGGAAAAATATATTTGAAACTGAACATGGATTGACAACAATGACATATCTGATTACATCTTTGAGGGAAGGGAAAGAGGTGGAAGCAAATGTGATAGATTGTTGGGCAACGATGCTTAACTTTAATGAGAGGAGATTAAAAGCAGAAGGGAAGAGACGTTTATGTTGTTATGCAACAACAATAGTAAGTAGTGATTGTTATTTATTTATTTATTTTTTTTTGTTATAAACAAGCTGCTGAACATATATATGTGTGATTATTAATAAATGTTGGTAATATGTCTATGTGAAATAACAGCCGGGATTTATGTTGGATAAGCGTCAAACAAAGGAAAAAGCATTCGGAACAATGAAGTCACGTTTGAGGGAGGTGTTGGAATGTGATGACAAACTGATGGATTTGAAGGCATTCAACATTATAATAATCCCAATGTTGGAGAACAGACATTTTTATCTGATATGTTTTGATTTGGAAGATGAAAAGGTGGAGGTGATTGATAACATGGTGTCAAACAAAGGGTTGTACACCATGAGGGTTGGAACAAAGTTTAGTGATATTGGCTCTCCATGTAAAGTGGTATGTTTATAATTTAAATTAATCAAGTAGTAAGAATATATATTATTATTTATAATTATGTATAATAGTGTGTATGTTTATGTAAATGCAGAAAAATTATTTAGTTGACTATTTGAGGACAGTTAATCATCCTAAGGCGGAAGGCATGGCCAAAGCGAAGTTGACAAGAATGAAGTTGGAGTGGGCGACGTCTGATAATGTCAAAGATTGTGGGATATTTGCTATGAGACATATGGAGATGTATAGAGGGAGTAATGAGAAGTTTGAATGCGGATTCAGTTTGGATAGAGAAATACAAACATGTCAAATTCTGAATATGAGGATGAAGATCGCATCAACATTGTTGTTATCAAAAGTAAATGTGTATAAGGAGTCTGTGGAAAATACGGCAAAAGAAACAATGTTTATGTTGAAGGACGAAGCTACAAGGAAGATGATAGATGATGAAATGAAGAGGTATGGTGAGTGTTGCGAGAAGTTAAAGAAGTGGGAGGAAGATGAACAAAAAGAACGTAAGGATTAGCATGTGGTAGGTCGTAAAAAGGTTGGTAGTTAGGATGGGTATGGTTGGTTTATTAGTTTAGTGAAAAAACTTGGTAAGAAACTAAAGTTTTATATTTTGAAATATGGTGTATGGATATTAATATGTTGATCAGTAGTATATGGTTATTTTCGGGTGAGTTATGTTGTGTTCATTTTCATATGGTAGGTGTTATCGTTATATTAAGAATGTAGTCATATGCACATGTGCATGTGTGTATGAGTACGCATGACAGGTATACCACATGGTCGTATGAAGTATTGTAATATGATTTTGTTGGCTGAATTGGGAATATATGAATGTATGGACGAATGCACATGTGCATATGAGAATATGAAATATACAAAATGTGTGAAAGTGCACATGTGCATAAGTTGTGAAAATATGTCGAATTAATGTGTATGAGTTATGTATTAGTAATATGAAATGGTGTAATGGTTGTATGGCGGATAACATATATAATTTTTTTTTAAGTTTTAATATAAAAAACACATTACATGGATGTCGAAAGTTGATGTGTTGTAAAATTTTGCATTATGCACATGTGCATAACAGTTCATGTTGTGTGTAGTGTATTACAAATGTATAAGTTATGATTTTTAGATGTTGGAAATTGATGTGTTGTAAAAATGTTGTATTATGCACATGTGCATAAACAGTATGTTGTTTGAGTAGCGCGAATGTGCATTATCATATGTAATATGTTTGGATTAATAATTGCATACATTTAATAAATGTATTGTATGTAATTAATGTAAGCATAATGTCGAAACATATTGAGATAAAACAAAAACAAAAATATCAAATATAGTTAAAACAATATAATTTGGAAAAAGTCAAAAACGTCCAGGTGCATTACGAGGCCTAGACGAACGTCTAAGCGGCTGTTCATGAGTAGCAACACCTGAAGATCCTTCATCAACATCATTGTCACTAGTATCATCATAATTGTTATCGAAATCGTCGTCTTCATCAGTGTCGGTGGGAACATAAAGGCCTTTAGCTGATGCGGCAGCACGCTTTTCTGATTGTTGAGCAAGTTTTGCAGCCCGTACTTTTTCACAATTGCGTGAATCATGGTCGTAAACATATTTGTTACATTTATTGCAATGACGGGCAGCTTTTTTTCTTTTGTCTTTAACCTTTTGTCCCGGGCCGATCCGTTGTTTCTTCGTACCACACCCTTTGTTTGTTATACCTTGTGGAGGATGAACATTGACATCGGAAGTAGCAGGTAGGTTAAGTATGTCACTGATGTTGGTCGTTTTTTGGTTGCATTGGGGTTCATCAGGGAATGATTTGAATATACGATTTCTGATTTGCTTGAATTCTGTCGATAAGGCACGTAGATTTTCAGGATTGCGTCTAAGTCGGGTTATGCATTGTGAAACAATTTCTGATATTTCATTCCTTAAAACAGCAACCTCATTGGTGTCAGATGAGTACATGTTGGATATGCTGTGAACTATTGCTGGAAGGGCATCCCGTCTCCATCTTGGCTGGATGTAATGTGCTGGAATACGGTCGATTTGATTATATCGAAATGCGCAGAATGCATGACGACATAGGTAACCAAGACGGATGAAACCCATGCATGTACAGCTTACGGTTTTATCAGAAACATTAAGGGCAACCTGCATGTATGTGAGTGTTATAATATGAAATACATGATTATTGAAAGTATGCACATGTGCATATTCATGTGTTTGGAGGGAATGGCACAAAGTTAATGATACAAACATGTAGTAATACATATATGTGTTGCATATAAATGTTTAAGGTGGTTGATGAATGTTGGTAAAATGATGAGTATGGATGTTGCACATGTGCAATAATGGTATTTTGGCAGTTTTTTTTTTAACAATTAAAGTAGTAATATTGAAGAAGGTACCTCAAATTCATTCACATAGTCCATGTTTGTTTTGCAATGCCGGATAGTATAGTGTTTGATGTTCGAAGTTGATCTCGAAGATGCTTCGTTTAGGCATTCTTCGATTTTATCTATGGGGACTTCCATGATGAAGTCTGCTAATATCTGCCCCTTAAAGGAAGGTCTGGCTTTGTAAGTGATTGAGTGTTCTCCTAACTCAATGGCCCATTTGGCTAGTCTTCTAGAAAGTTCTGATTTGCGCAGGATGTCATTGATGCGGAAATCTGTTAAGACATTTATAGGGTGGCCCTGAAAGTATCTGCGCAACCTCCTGGAAGCATGAACTAGTGCGAGAACCAGTTTTTCCATTGTTGAATAACGAGTTTCGGCATCAAGTAATGTACGACTGACGTAATAGATTGGGCTTTGTACCCCCTTTCTGTCGACCATGAGCACTGCACTCACTGCTTTGTCAGTGACGGACAAATACAATGTTAGTGGTTCTTAAGGTAACGGTGCGGTGAGTGTGGGCAGATTGCTCAAACACTTCTTCATTTCTTGGAAAGCTGTTTCTGCTTCCGTGGTCCAGTTGAAGTTAGACTTCTTCAAGCAATTTTTCAGCATGTCCATGAAAGGGAATGATTTGAACGCGTAGTTTGACAGGAATCTATTCAAAGCTACTAGGCGTCCCATTAATGTATGGACTTCTTTGACGGAAGACGGGGACAGCATGCGCTCGATTGCTTGGACTTTGTCTGAATTTGCACGGAAACCATCTTTTGTTACTATAACCCCCAGAAATTTTCCTTCTTCCATTCTGAAAGAACACCTTCCCGGGTTCAATTTCATTTGTAGACTCTGAAGTTGATCAGATGTTTTCTAGATGTCATTCAGCATCTGGTCCTCTTTTCTACTCTTGATTACAAGATCATCAACATAAACTTCCAAATTGATGCCTATCTGCTTTACGAATGTTGTATCCATCAAACGTTGATAAGTGGCTCCAGCGTTTTTTAATCCGAACGGCATCTTGGTGTAGCAAAAAGTTCCCATATCAGTGCGGAATGCTGTGTTGTCTTCGTCTTCTTTGGCCATCTGGATTTGATGATAGCCCTTGTAAACGTCCAGAAAACACTTGAATCTATAAGGTGCCAGTGAGTCGACTTTTAAATCGATCTCAAGTAGCGGATAACAATCTTTTGGGCAAGCTTTGTTCAGATCTTTATAATCGACGCACATGCGCCAAGTGCCATTGGATTTTCCCACCATGACTGGGTTTGCAACCCATGTTTGATACCTGCTTTTGCGGAGAATACCCGCCTTCAAAAGTTCCATTACGTGATTATTCATCGCCTTTGTTTTCTCCGGCCCCATGCTGCGTTTCTTTTGGGCAACTGGCTCCGCAGTTTTGTAGACATTGAGCTTGTGCTCCGCGATGTGACGCGGAACACCGACCATATACGCAGGTTGAAATGCGAAGATGTCCATATTTTTTGTAAGAAGTTGCTTTAGGTGCGTGCGGACGGTGTTGGAGATTACATGGCCGATGACAATTGTCTGTTCCGGGAATGCGGGGTTAATAACCCATTTTCCGGTTCGGTTCTGACAGTTGACTTCATTTGTTTTGTGGGTTTCGGCGCATCAGTTGTGTGACATGTTTTGTTCCCACGTATAAAGGCAACGCTGGTTCGTGTGGGAAAACCTGCCATCTGGTGCGGTGTGGACGCATTGCAGTTAAACTTTTCTAAGCCTTCCCGTCCCAACAGAATGTCGTGTGATGAGTTGACGGGAAGGACAATAAAATCGCAAACTTCAGTGTGTGAATGCTTTCCATCCGAAAGTGTCACCGGGAATGTAAGCATTCCCAATAGGAAGATCATTTCGTGTATGAAGCCTGAAATGGGCTCTGTCACGGGAATTAACCTTGCTTTATCATCGTCATCTAGCTGATCGAAACATTGGTGGTACATGATGTCTGTGCTGCTTCCGTTGTCTAGGAACATATACCTTGTCCGGTAATGTCCTACGACTCCCGTGATAATTAGTAGAGCTATTAAAGAAGCCCCTCCTTTCACTCTTGGCATTATTACCTGCTCTTCTTTCCATGAGTCATCATTTGCGTCAGCGAATGTGCGATTGTAACTTGTGGCTCTATGGATCATGTTGCAACTGTTGCGTGACGTGTTGTACACGTGATGCGCATTGAGATTGCGTATCTTCTTCTGAGGAGGTTCACCCCCTTCAGTGTTGTCACGCTGTTTTCTCCGCATGTGTTTCACAAGGTGTGTTAACTGACCAGATTTTATGGCATTCTCTATCTCCATCTTTAAGCTATAACAATTGTTTGTCAAATGGCCATAGTGTTCATGATATTCACAGTATTTGGAGTTGTCAATGTTTTGTCTATCACTTCGGAGTTCCCTCGGTTTTGGGAACTGGATTTGTTCCGTTTTCAACACTACGGACGGTGTTTTAGATAACGGAGTCCACTCATAATTCTTCCTCTGGTGTCCCTTATGATCAAGAGACCCTCTTGAGCTTAGCATGTTCCACGCGTCCTGCGCGGATGAGTACTTTCCCTCCTCTGCTGTACCAGAAATTCTGGACCAGACAGATTGCTTTCCTTTCCCTTTGTTGTTAGAGGATGGATGATGATTACCACTCTGGTGCGTGTGTTTGTTTCGATAGAAAGAACGCCTGGAAGACGCATAGACTTTTGCGGCTTCAATCACTTTGTACCAAGCATTGGGTACGCCATCTTTTCCAGTGAGGCACTTCATTAGATCGTCATTTCTTACCCCGTGTATGAATGCTGCATGGGTAAGTTCTTCTCCGCAACCTAACTGGAGAGCCTCCTTGTTGTATCTGACGATGTAGTCCTCTAAGGACTCATTCTCATGGCGTGTACACAATAGGATGTGTGCTTTATCTTTCTTATTCTTGCGTAAATGTGAGAAGTCATTTTTGAATTTCCGAATGAGATCGTCGAAATCTAATAGACTTCCGACAAGCAAACTTTCATACCAGACCCTGGCTGCCCCTGTTAACGTTTGCACAAACAGGTGATACCAGGCTTGTACAGGCCAGAGTTTAGAACTGCTTGCGTAGTCAAAAGCATGCAAGTGATCGTCCGGATCACGTAGGCCATCATATTTCCTAATCGTACTTGGGAGCTTGCATTCTTGAGGCATTGGTGCCAGCGCGATTCGCGCGCAAAATTTGATCTCTCCGCGAAGGTCTTTGGCCTGTAAGGCTTATAGAGATCATCATCTTTTGGTGCTGGATTGCTAGCGACCGATTTAGAACATTGTTTTCGGTTGGAGTCATCCTGTACTTCGTCCTCGGATTCATGGCTGTCAGGTTCCTCATCCAGGTTGACGGGGTCCTGACCGCGAGTATTTCTACCACGGTCTCCACCACGTACCGCCCGACGAGGCCCATTTGGGCGACGGCCATTATTGTCTTCTGGAGGTTACTCTGAGTCATCCTCCATCGTGCCAAAACTTAAGGTCTTTTGAACGTTAAGCTTAGCTTTTTCCATAACCATCTTTTGATATTCAGCGATAGTTTTTGAACTTTGTTTGGCTAACCATTCATCCGGGTCTACCGGAGACTGGTTGTCTTGTTTCCTTTTTACTCTTGTTAGAGTCCCCCCTGATTGGGTTGAACTGCAATGTCAAAGCTAGCTGCTTTTGAGTCACGTTCTTTGTGATGGTGTTTGGTGTAACTTCATTGATCTGATCATCAATTGTTGTGTCTACTTCAGCAGTGGTTCTATTTGCATCCTTCGAGGAAACCATAGTTGCTAGTTTGAAAGATCGATTAGAGAACCGTAAGGGATGGCGCCAATGAAGAATAGTCTTACCACCGGTTAGGGAGGATAAGATTATTGTATCTACAGGGTTGATCCTTCAATAGCAGCTTCAGATTGAGGGACCTTCAAACAAGAGTTGATGTGGGTATGGAGATGACTACACAAGGTAGTAGTTTGTAACAAAATGGGGTGAATAGGGATACTATCTTTAGTGATAGCTCTTTGGGTTAGCAAAAAGTGTCCTCTCCTACTAGGGATGTGATCCCTTATATAGGAGTGGACGTATGACACTATTACCCAAGTCCTAACCGTGGTTAGGTTGTCTCCATCACCCTTAATTATGTTTGTATGGTGATTTAAGGAAAGCTAAATTCGTGGAAATGGTGGAACGGTATACCGCCTTTAATGCTTGGTCAACGTAGTCCTTCCTTGATTCATGCATGGTGATTGACCATGCATGACTTTCGTCTTTGACCGTGATGTGGAGGCTGACCGAGAGTAAATGGCTCTGCTGGTTCTGTGCGCGTAAGTTCTTTTCGTGTGGGGGTGTTTTCTGGGTTTGGGTACGTGGATTAGCCCGTTTAGTACCCAATCCCATGACATACCCTACAATCTATGAACAAACTGAAACCCTAGGTGGTGATTTTATCGAAGAGCAAAAGGGTACCAAAGAAACGGGTCCTAGATGGTGATTTTATCGAAGAAGAAGAAGATGATGAGATACGGTATCTTGAAAAACTGAAAACAGTTAGGGTTTCTGCCGCAAGTAGAGATTATGATGATGAGCCGAGCAAGAAACACATGATTCATTCTAGGGTTTCTAAGATGTTAGAGATTAAGATGATGAGCCGAGCACTATATCTGATCATGTCTGTCTTTTGTGAAATTATATCCTACCCATGGAATTTCAATTATCAACCCGTTTATTTCATACTTCTTAAGTTAATAGATAATTAAGATGCTAAGCAACACGTATTAACTACTAAGTTTGCTTACCACTGCTCCAGTAACGATTATGTACAGATTTGTGGGAATTTCATTTTGTAGAATCACAAGCTCCTTTGATTGAAAATACTCCGCTTCCATTTCAGAAACCTTTTCAACAATATTGTACACTACATTATTAAACCTGAGAAATGTGCATTGATACAGTTAATAAACATGATTTACATATTTGTTTTGGAATCATCCTTTTCCTTTAATCTAATAGATCCGTTAAGTTAATTTGCAATCAGGAAAAAAAAAGATTACCAGCTAGAAAAGGCACTCATGGGAAACGCCACGAAACAAGTGAACGTTTTGCACAATTGGGTAAAAATAGGAGAAGAAATGGTGGATGAATCTTTAAATGGAGAAGTTGAATTAGGGTTTTGATTAGGAGAGAATATCTATAAATATGTAACTGATTATTAAACAAACTATATGATTAAAGTAATTAAAAGATTTGATTGTTATTTTACACTATTACCCTTATGATCAAGATTGAAGATGGATGGTCAGGATTAGTTCTCATGGTTCTTAACTAGGGTGGTGGTTTTTATTTGATCCTAATCGTATATATATATACAGGAATTGGTTCAAATGAGAACCTTTGACCAAATTGAGAACTGAGAGAACCATTCTGGACCACACATTTCTCTAAGGCAAAAATATTTTTTTTTGCTTTAATCGCTGCTTTTTATGCAGATTTTTTTTATTTTTTATTTCAATATACACATATGTATAGCTGAAAATGCTCTATACACATATGTATAATTGCTATATACACATATGTATAAATGAAAAAAATAAAAAAAAAATAATTTTATTTCTTGCATAAATGTGCGATTAAAGCAAAAAAAAAATGCCTTTATATGAAATGTGTGATCCAGAATGGTTCTCTCGGTTCTCAAATAGGGGTTGGTTCTCTTAGGATCTATACCCTATATATATATATATATATATATATATATATATATATATATATATATGGCACGATTATCGTAGAAAGTCTCCAAAACGTGCGAAGTGTGCGAAGTACGTAATGATAATTCCGTAATGTTTTTGTCTGTTCATGAAAGCATTACTTAATTATGTGTTTTTCATTACGTAATTAGGAAGAACAGATTACATAATTTATGTCATTCAAAATATATGTCTTTATCATTCATTACGTAATTAGTTTATATATAATTGTATCATACATTACGTAATTATGATGTACTTCACACACTTCGCACGTTTTGAAGACTTTGTATTTGAACCGATATATATATATATATATATATATATATATATATATATATATATATAGGGTAGGGATCATACGAGAACCAACTTTATTGTGAGAACCATGAGAACCAATGTGAACATGGGGCAATTTTGTAAATAACTCTCACCCTTAAAATAAAACCATCTTATCTTCATCCTTCACTATATCAGATCTTATCTTCATCATCCACCATATCAATCCATCTAACCCTAAAATAAAACCATCTTATCTTCATCCTCCACCATATCAGATCCCGAGTCTGTTTCTGTTTCGTCACTCTTTGATCACGTCACTAATCATTGATCATAGTTACACAGGAACTGCAACAATGGCGTTAGGGGTGAGCAAACATAGAGAACCGACCCGACCGGACCTATAATCGACCCGACCTGAGAACTAACCAGCTTATAAATCTGGAACCGAGATCTAAAAAGCTCCAATTTCTTACAGGTAAGTTGTTCAAAGCTCCAAATATGATACTAATTTTTTGATTAGAAGTTGTTTCTAATTTGTTTGAAAAGTGTGAACATGGGCTGGAAAAGTGATTGAATCGTAAGACCAGAAATGTCAATCACTCTCCCTCATCATAATCTCCTTTTCTCATTATTGATTTTCCATCAATTAGTTTGTTGTTGTTGAGTCGATCGTCCGTTAATCAGTTATCATTTTTCGGAATTGAATAATTGATTTTCAGATGTTCTTAAAAAACACCAGTGAGTTTGCTTAGTTTTGTCTGCTCAAATGGTCTATGAGTGTTCGTTATGGTTACAACTTGATTTGATTGCGGTGTTTCGTTTAAGATCAAATGTTTATACTTGTTTTTGCTGTTTTGTTAAGATGCATATCTTGTGTTTGTCTTAATGCCCCTTAGAGCCTTAGGGAGTTTATTTCTTTTTTTTTTTTTTGACAAATCTTCTTATGTTTTTCTTTTGTTTTTTTTATCATTATACACTTAGTTTAGGTATGTTTGTTCTATATTTATCTATTTTACCATAAGCATATTAAAGAGGTGTAATTTCTTGATATGTACATGTGAATTAAGAATGTTAATGCACATGTGCATAACGTATTTGCTATTGATAAAAGTAATGTTAATGCACATGTGCATTTATATTAATATCATTATGGTCATTCATTCTAACGCACACGTGCATATGTTATGCGGTAATAAAAAGTAACGTTAATGCACATGTGCATTGAGATTGAAATTTTGGTTTTCTTATGTGTTGTTTGTTATTTGTAGTTAAAGTATGGGAAAAATTCGAAGAAGGTAACTTTTGTCTTAGAATATATTGAGAAAGGGTCAAAAAATCTGCTAGTGCGATTGAGGATGATGACCTAATCGTTGATCATGAAGTTGAAAAAGGTATTTATTATTTATTTAATCAATTTAGATACATATGCACATGTGCATATATGTATATTTTTCATGTTAACTAATAAATGTCAATTCTTAGTTGTTTAAACACACGAACAATGTGATAAATTTGAGAAGTATACAATGTCCAGGTTGACGGATGAATAAACAATGGAGATGTTGGATGAAGCATCAATGAGGTGTGAAGAGTGTTGTAAGAAGATAAGTAAATGAGGAAGAAGATGAAAAAGGGACAAATAAGCAATATAATGGGACACTGTTGGTGAGCGTGAGGTTGTGAGATAATTAGAAGTTTGTAGGTAGGTGGTCAGTGGTAACATGATTGGTTTGTAATAAGGTTATTTTTTTCTGTTAATAGTTATTTTATTGTGTTGATGGTTTGGTAGAAACTAAATGTAATTGTATAATAAAAAACCGATCGATACAAAAAAGTTTGTTGTTTGAAGGATGATGCATGCACATATGTATATTGTGGGTGGTCTTATATGGTGGTTGATAGGTTGATTATGTTTGTGATTACTATTTTGGTGTATGTAAATTTGTATGATAAGGAAATTGTGATATGCACATGTGCACAATTAAAATTAAACCCCCCACCATCCAAAAACCTGAACTTACCACCCAATCCCAAAAAAAACCTAACCTCTTCCCACCATACCTAAAACCTAAGCCCTGAATCTAAACCACTCGAAAAAACCTAACTATATTAGTGAAATGCACATGTGCATGCAGTACACATTTCTTATTTTATAGTTATTATATAGAGTTGTTTTAAGTTTATTAATGTTTGTTGTCATACACTTGTCTTATTTTTCAATTTATGGTATAATATGCATGACTACGCAATTAACGATTTAGAGTGTATTTTAGATATCTCTTCACATCCATTTAATGATCATTGAATAAAATTTGTGACCCCTTATATTACTGTATCGCGTCCATTTAATAATCATTTAATTATGGTAATTGACAATTCATTCAAAAGTGTGATTTAATAGTGAAATGCACATGTGCAAACAGTATACAGAAATGTGATTTAATAGTGAAATGCACAATAGCATGAACAAAAAAACCTGAATAACCCGACCCAAACTACCCGAACCCCGAATGAAACACCTGATCAATGCCCAGAAACTGAATAAATAGCTAGCAAACATTGTCTGTTTACTCAACTATTTTTGTTAACATTAGTGTTCATTCTTGCTTTGAGAGCTGGAGAGTTGCCAATATGTTGATTAAAGATTGACAATAGTTTTAGTCATTATTCTTCTTGTTCTTGAGTGTTTGGATGCAACATGTGTAACTTGCAATGTGTATAATTGTATTTCATGCTTATGTATAATCTGATTTTTTTCTGTAGTCATAGGTTTAGCGTCAAAGGGCGAGTGTATCCTGCGATTCCACCCGTAGAAAACAAGAAAATTACAGGGAGGATACTGTTCATTATCTGTATGATTTTGTCATCTTAATGTTATCATCATTACGTTATACTTCAAATATTGATCATATGGTTTATATGAAATGAATAATTACTTAAATTTTCAATTGTTTTCCTACAGGTGTTAATGGATATTACAGCTCCAGAATTAGATATTCTGGATAAATTTGAGGATTATGAGTATGAAAGGAGGCTTGTTGATGTTACTTTGCGGGTCTTTACCTAAAACAATTTTCATGTACACGACAGTAGCAAACAAACTAAATGTATTAACCAATTTTGCAGGATAGTTCCGACGTTTTACAGGCTTACACATATGTTTGGGCCAACAGTGGTGACCCTGATTTGTATGGAGAATGGGATTTTGAGGTAAAAAAGTTTTGTTATCACGTTCCATTACTGTCCACAAATGCAACCTTGGGCCGAAAAGATATTATAGTAAACTGCCAAAAATTTTATTGCTTGACCCGTTAATCTTCCCGTTCAATAAACCACGTCTAGCTTATCATATATGTTCATTTTGATTTGGTATTTTGCAGGCTTGGAAAGAGTCAGAGATGAAAGATTTTTTGAATATGACTGTGGAGTTTGCAGAAGCACGAGAACTACCTCAATCTAAGCCGAGGGTCGCAACCTATGAATCCTACTATAAGCCAAACGAAGGCAACAGTATTTCAAGTTGAATGCTGCTAAAAACTCGAGGATAATCGTATTTCCATCTCCCCAATTAATGGTTGGACCTAGCTTTGGTTGGTTTAATATTATTACCTGTGGTTGCCTTTCTGTTGCTTACAGTTTCTTTTTACTAGGCATTTGAACATAAATCGACTTGCCATTTGACCATCTTTCTATTTGTTGCATATTATGATCTGATCATCTAGTCAATGGTGCACTGTTGCATATAAACCAGTCCAAACCCAACAAAACTAAACCAAATTGGGACCCGACTGAACCGACTGCTAGCATTTTGTCATTTAAAGCAGCATGTATAAAAAGAGAGAAACCTAGCAAAAATCGAACTCAATACACGCAAGAATCATTTGTGTTCCAATTGAAACTTTTTAATGTGTAAAACAAACTTGTTGATCGGTACATCAGCAGGATGTTACAAATACTAGTCGCATTGCATTCCAAACACCATAAAATGTGATTTAATAGTGAAATGCACATGTGCATACGGTATATTTTTGTATATATAACAGTGAATTGCACATGTGCATTAGGGATGACGTCATATGACGCCATATCAGCCATTTTTTTATTAATTTTTTTGAATTATTAATGCAAAAGAATCATTTTGGTGTTTTTACTTTTTTTATTTAATTAGGTTATATAATTTTTTTTTATTTTTTTTATTTTTTGATGGAGGGGTTTTTGTAGACACCCTTCATATTTACTAAAATGCCATGTGTTCACACTGGTTCCTTGGTTCTCTCCCTAAATGGTGGTTCTCAAATGATCCAAATCATATATATATATATATATATATATATATATATATATATATATATATATATATATAGGGTAGGGTTCCTGTACAAAGGGTGTGTTTTGTGAGAATGGTAAGAAGTGTTTTTGGCCATTAGATCTATAAATGAAGGGTGGAGATTGATCAATGGCAAAAGTGTAATACATGTTATAATTTTGATTGACTAATTTATCTAGATAAGAGGATAATAGTAATTAATGTGTTCTAAATTCAAAAAAGCCACATCACATGTAACTTTCACCATCTTTTCTAAATACCAACAACTTTTTATAAGTAATTTTTTTTAAAATACACCATATTAACGAGTTTTTTTTATCTTTAATAAGAGTATCATATTGCCATATATACACATATAAAAAATTACATTAAACTTGGTGGATGTATTTTATTCTATAAAACACTGTAAACTAGTCTGATTCATATAAAATACCTCTATTTCAGTAAAAACACGTCAGGTTTGTTGTATTGTTTACCATATAGTGTTTTATATGAATGAGTTTGATTAAATATGCTCATTTTTTTTCATTTGTTTTGATAATATTAATGTTTACCATCTTTTTATACCATAAAGTGTTTTATATGAATGCATCTAATTGTAGTGTGTTATATTTTAATGGTGCCTATGTTTTGTTTGTTGATGTAAAGTGTTTTATATGAATGAGTTTAATTCGAAATGATCATTTTTTTATTTGTTGGTTTCAAAATGCATCGAACACTCTAATTTTAATAAATGCAGTGTTTTCAGACCCGGACCGGACCAGCCGGTCGGGCCGGGAAACGGACCCACCCTCGGTCGGTCTGGGTCGATGGATAGGATTGGTTGTGCATCAGATCGACAGTTGAGCCGGCGGACCGGTGGTCGGACCGTGAAACCGGTCGGCCAGATCGTATATTTGGGAGGAACTATTCTTCGATCTATTCAATGATTTGGATACGCGGGGAGAAGATAAATGGTAAAAGTACTAAATTGAAATATAGAATAATGGAGGGTGAGTTGAAACCTGAAAAGATGATAGAGGGTCTTTTCACCAAAAAAATTGCATATGCTCTGTTTTAATTAGGCCATGTTTGGCTCTCCTTCTTCATTTCTCCATATAACTTTTCCCCTTCCAAAAGCTACTTAATCTCATAAGTCACCAATTGTGACTTATGACTTTTTCCCCCAATTTCTCCTTTTCAAAGCCAAAAATCCCTCATAAGTTACTTTTCAAACAACTATCCAAACACTTTTGTTTTAACTTATGACTTATTGGATAAGTTATAACTTAAAAGGAAGTGTGGAAATGGAGAGCCAAACAAGCTCTTACAGTGTGTTCCCGAGTTTACTGATAGAAGGAAAAGAAAGGAAGTGGACAGAAAGAAAAACAATTTTGTGTTTCAGAGTTTCATTAAAGGAAGTGGATGGAAGGGAGTGGAAAATTCACCTAAATAGCTTTCCTTCCAAATTGGAAGGAAGTATAAGGAAGGGAAATGTATAAAAAAATTAACTATATCATTTACCATTTTATCCTCTAATTTAACTTATAATAAAATCTAGCAAGGGTCTAATTGTAAAATATACCTTTCTTTTCTCTTCCTTTCAACTCGGGAACACATAAAATCTTTAGTTTCTTTTTTTTACTTTCAACTTGGGAACACAAACAAAATTATATATTTCCATTTCTTTTCTCTCTTAATATTCCTTTCTCTTCTTTTCTTTTATTTAGTTAACTTGGGAACGCAACGTTAGTGTCGTGATGGGGAAGAGTGGATACAAAAGACAGCCACTTGCTTTGAATCATACTTTAGTCTACATATAACTTAGGGTTTGTTTTTTTGTAAAAGTTTGGATGTGGAATGGGTTGGGCTATTATAACCGTTGGGCCTTTAAAACCATGTGGACATTAGTGAAAACTCGATAATTGTTATAAATAAATTTTATTATAATATATTTAAATTATTAAATTAATTATGACGTCGTCCGGTTCTTTAACCCGGTTCGACCGGTCCAACCACTGAACCGGTGAGACGTCCGGTTTGATATCCGGTCCGGTTTTAAAAACAATGAATAAATGCATAAGTAATTCCATATTTTGTGCATAGGTAATTTAATTAGTGCCACATGTCATCACCTTACTCCGTCTTACCCTTCTCACAAAAAGACTCATTGGTACACCTCTACCTATATATACACACGGAGAGAGAGTTTAATTTTTGTATTTATACTTTTTTTTGTTAAACAAATTATATTAGGATTAAAAAAGAGTTGTTTCTCACAGTATTAATTATCTTATGTTCTTGATCGATTAATTAATCTTCTTTAATATATATGCCAATGTTTGTTTCATCCAACTTTTATGATTCTTAAGTTTGAGAAGTTGTCCAATCTTGTTCATCAGTACACCAGTCTAAAAGATTCGAAGATGTTAAGGCTGTTTGGTAGTCTCTGAATGATCCTTAAGAGGCTACAGCTGAATGATTCTTTCAGATTTATAATCTCTTAATGGTTAAGATGCAATCTTCAATATGAATGGTTAAGAGGTAACATCTTAATGGTTGCCTCTTAACCATTCAGACTTAAGGTGTCACACCCTCAAATTCCACATGCGGGGTTCTACCTTGAGGCGCATGACAAACCAGGATCCAAGTCAACGGTCACAATAAACGACAACTATATGATATGAAAAATGACGTAAACCATTCATTAAGTTCTCAAAATGTAATCACAACAGCGGAAGCATAAAATGTATTTACAATTCGAAAAGTAAAAGTTATGAATCTGGTAAGGTTCAAAACCATGCAAGTGAAATCCTAGACGTCGTGCGACCCCGTGCGCCTATCAATGACTGCTACCTTAGCGACCTGAGAAAACATGCTAAAAACGTCAGCACAAAATGCTGGTGAGTTCACAGGTTTTGAAGTAAAACATTTCCAAATGTTTCCAAATTTACCGTTACGTTAAAAGGATGCCAACCTAGGCATATGAAACCATCATGTTACTGCTATGCTATAAGTATGCCAAACCCGACACATGAAAGCGCTAATACGATACCAGGTGTAAAACACCCGTGTATAACCGAACTGCCAACCCAGGCATAACTGAACCGCCGATCTAAGGCAAACTGAATGGCCGAACCCAGCCAACCGAACTGCCGAACCACGGCTAACTGGACTCCCGTCCAACGGCAAAAATGAACTAACGTATAGTAGGAATGTAAAGTAACACTAGCATAACATGATCAGTATGAAAGCAAGTACGTAGCATGTTTTCTCCCCTAAAAATGTAAACACAGAAAGAGGGGCCGTGAAACTCACCATATGTTGCTCTCTTCCCAAAACAAGTAAATCAGCTCAATAGATAGTACCAACCACCGATGACCTATCATGACGAGCGTATAAGATGTTAGACTAATAACCCGCAGGTTGATTAGTCCCAATAGTCCAAACCATAACCGGGTACGTTTGAAAAGATGTTTAAACGTTTAACCAACCACACCGGACAAGACCCGACACCCCATTGGTGACCCGACATTCCACGTTTTAGCCAAATTCAAGATATCATGCATACATGTGCAACTATATACTTAACATGCGCAAAAGTTCATTAAGTCTAGCATACAATTCAATTAACGCATATACGAGTCCAAACACGTGTTATTAGGTTACTAGGCATGTCACGGGGTTCCTACCATGTTTCTAGGTGTCCAAACATGTTTCGGGATGTCAAAATACGCTTACAGTAGCAAAACACACGATTAGGAATCAAACATGCAATTAGAAAAGTTAACTAGCAATTAGGATGGTCAAACAAGCAATTAGGTGTTGTAATCACGTGTTGTACACGCGAGTAGAGCCTACTCTCCAGTAATTACATGCGATTAGAGGCCTACTCGCCTGTAATCACATGCGAGTAGAGGCCTACTCGCCTCCTGCAGCAACGTGCCTTATTTCGCGCGCTTAATCCTCCAAATCAGATCCTAAACATGTAAAAACACCCAACATCAAACCCAAATCATTAAACAACACATCCCAAGTAAAAACCCCCAATTTATCATCAATCTAATAGCCCTAATTTCAAACATTTCCCAAAATGGCAATATCAACATGCAAAACTTACCCTAAACGGTAATTATCCAGATTCATCACATAACAACGCTATACAACAACACCCTACTGTTCATACATGTTCCTAATACAAACCCTCACCTCATACAATCAACAAAACACATCATATCATCCTTAATCCTTCATAATCATTCAAACGGGTCAAAACGCCTATTATCAACAATACACAACTATGAACCTTCAAACTCATCAACAATCATGCTAACAACCTATTTATCTCAAAAACATATCTAATACACAAGAATCCACATGTTTAAATCATAAAAATCCTATCTTGCATGAATACACCACATAGAACACATAATGAAAGACTAGACTTGTTTAATTAACTGATTTCAAAGGTTTTCAAAGACACAAACATATAAAATCCAGGTCTGGACCTTCAGGGATCATTATAACAACTTTACAAAGCTTCGGGATGGATAACACTCCTTGGATTTTTCTAAAGAATGATTTATAATCTTGAAAGGTTCTAGGGAAAAAAACGTGTTCCAGAGGTTGGTTATGGTGTGGAATAGCTTTGGGGTGAGTTAGGGTTGCACAAATGACGTTTTGGGGCATAAGGGTGGTATTTATAGGCGTTTCTAGTCGTCACATAAGTTACAGGCGAGTAGGGTGCTGTAACAGGCGATTAGGATTGTAATCGCCTATACTATAGGCAATTAGAAGCTCCACTCGCCTATATTATAGGCGAGTAGGCTGTAATCGCCCATAATCTCCTCCTAATCGCTTATAAGATCACGTGATTACACGTAATCACCCATAAGGTCACGTGATTACACGCACTACTAGAAAATAGGCCTAATGTAACCTTTTAGAAGCAACCTTTTTCAAAGAAGTTGCATTTGAATCTAATGCAACTCCGATGAACATAAAGGTTGCATTAAAAGATCTAATGCAACTTTTTTCATAAAAGGTTGCAAACTAGTACTAAATTTGCAACCTTTTTATTTAAAGGTTGCAAATGTTACTAAATGTTGCAACCTTTTTTCTAAAAGGTTGCATTATGAAAAGTTAAATGCAACTTTTAATTAATATATTAAATATATATATATATATTCAAGTAATATTAATTACTATTTATTAAATTATTAAAAAATAACCCAGTTATATATAAAATAATAACTATAATTAATTAATAAATAAAAAACGAGCCGAACCCGAGCCTAGAAAAACCACTTTCGAGCCGAGCTCGAGCCTTAGAAGCAAAACTCGAATCGGCTCGACTCGCTTGCACCCCTATGAGAATCCTACCCCACATGATCTACATATAAAGAAAAAAGGTATGTATTTTGCAAGAATCGAAAGTGTTTTCAAACCCAACTAGTTGACTGGTCTGGTGTTTGTTTATGGGATTAATCCAAGATATAGAAGTTAATTTCTAAGTGGGAAATGACACTGTATTATAATTGGTTTACAAACCATTTATGAATGAATCTGTACATATAATCCAACATCTTATAGCAAGATTCCAAACAACTCTCGCCTACGCCCACAGTTTAGGATTATTCCTTCACGCATTGTGCAGAAAATGCGGTTGTGATAGTAGGTTGCTGACCTGCTGCTATTGATTTACCTGCATACATAAATAAACGCCTAGCTCCGCACTACGCATTACACAATGTTAAAATAAACTCTCAAAGAAAGCAGCCCTAAACCCAAACTTTACATGCATAAATAAATAAACGCCTCGCGCCGCACTACGCATTACACATCATTACACATCATATGCTTACTAAAGACATATGTGAGGATGCCCTGATGGATTTTGATGCACTGAAAGCTGTGCTGTCTGGATTAGTGCAGCTGTTAAATTTTGATTAAATTGAATTTTGTAGCTGTGCCTAGGTTTATTTCTCTGGTGTGTTTTTGGTTTGAAACAAAACCTTACCTTTCTTTTTGTTTTAGATGTTTATTCAGTTGATTTTATGGCGATTTAGGGATTTTGTGTTAAGGCATAAGGCTGCTTATGATAATTCGATTTGTCATTTGGGATTTTGTGTTAAGGGATAAAGCGCAGCGCCAAACCTCTCTGAAGTGGGTTGGGTCAGAAGCTGCTGCTGAATTGCGCAGCGCCAAACTCTCTCTGCAGTGGGTTGGGTCAGAAGCTGCTGCTGAATTTCAGAGCAGCGCCAAACCCTTTAGCTGCAGCACCAAACCCTTTGTGTATCAATAATGATTTATCACCTCACTGTGCATGCGTTTTAGGTTCCTTCCAAGCTTATTACTTAACTAAATCAGAAAAAACATTTGAACTTGAGGTAGGTTCCTTCCAAGCTTATTACTTAACTAAATCATGTTGGTGGTTTTTGTATATGTGAAGCTTTTCGGACCTGATTTGCTGCACGTAATCCGCACAGTTTTGGCGAGTCATTGCAGCTGTTTTTTCTGCACAAACACTGCAGTTATGTGCAGCTTTTTGGACCTGTTTTTGCTGCATTTAACCCATAATTATGGCGAGTCACCGCAGGCAATTATGGACCTGTTTTTGCTGCATTTAACCCACAATTATGGACCTGTTTTGGACTTGTTTTTGCAGCTTTTTGAACCTGTTTTTGGTTTGATACAGGACCTGTTTTGGACCTGTTTTTGCAGCTTTTTGGACCTGTTTTGGACCTGTTTTTGGACCTGTTTTGGCGAGTCACATCTGTTTTGTAATAGGTACCATGGTTTGACTTTCTAAAGTCAACTGTTACTCCCACTCTACTTTACATCAATAGTTTTAAACTGGTTTTGGCGAAAATCAATGACGACTACCGTGTACCCGGTTAACAAAGAAGATGTCAGAATAGTATTTTTTCTTAAGATTTCATTGTTAATATAGTATTAAATCAGGGGTGATCGGAACGGGTCAGTGGCTGATCATATATTTTTCAGGGGTGATGTTACTTTCTGGGGCTGGAAGTGGAAACGTGACCCGTGCTCCACTGCTGAATGGGACCAGGTTCGTATGTTGATGGCCCTGTTGCATAGTTACAAGCTGAATGATGGCAAGGACGAATGGTTTTGGTGTAATGAAGACATTGTGCCTTTCTCTGTTCGTTGCCTAAGGTCTGATTTAGCTAAGCACAGGGCGGCGAATGATCAGCAGCCAGCTTTCGGCTGGAATAATTTGAAGACTTTCGAGGGGGTGTTTCTACCAGTCCGTAAGACTTTGGAATTGATCAAAGAAGACTCCTTTTTGTGTCTTTCGCATAGGGCTAGAGGTTTGAATCCGATTTAGGATAAATGGGTTATGTTTGATGTAGTTGATTTGGTGTAGTTGGGCTAGCTGTGCGGCTGCCCGTTTTCTGTTTTTTTTCGCTGTTCTTGTACGTTTTTCTTCCAGTTTCTTGCTGGCTCTATATTTATATATAGATGTTTGCCGATCAAAAAATATATATAATATTAAATCAGAATGTGCATATACGTTTTCTTATATATGGTTATAAATTCATTAATTGTTGAAATAAATAACTTCATATCAATATGATATACTAAAGATAATGTTTGTTTTTTTTTATATATTTTGAAAACTAAAATGGCCATTTACGATTCTGAATTAATGAAAACATATTTATTACTTGATTTGATAATCTATGCCTAATATGATACTTGAAAACGATTTAGACGACACTAGACTTTTGAGTTGTAAGACATGTGCACGTTAAGGGCCCTAGAATATTAAAGAGCTAATTAAGAAAAATAAAGAATTCATGAAAAGTAAACGAATATGAATGAGAGGTAATACTCTCTGATGGATCTATCCCAAGATTGGCGTAGGTTGCTTGCATACACATACCAGGAGCGGTACCGTGGCACCAAGATTTAAAGACACGCCTAAGAACCACATGCGTGAAGTACCTGCTCATCCAAGACTTATACATCTTTTAATCACTACCTAGTACATAAACACATTAGAGTAAAAAATCGGTAAGGTATATAGAGACTCGTATCAAAATTAGACCCAATGATGGTCAACTAAGCCCAATGATTGTCAATTAGGCCTATTGATGGTCAACTAAGCTCAATGATTGTCAATTAGGCCCATTGATGGTTATTTAGATCAAATGATGATAAATTAGGCTCCATGACAATCAGTTAGACCCAACGAGTGTCTATTAGGCTCAATGGAGGTCAATTAAGTTTGTTAATGCTTAATGATGGTCAATTAGGTTCAATAATGGTCAAATAGACCCAATGATGGCCACTTAGGCCTAATGACAGCCAGTTAGACCCAATGATGGTCACATAAGCCTAATGATGGTCCATTAGGCCCAACAATAGTCACTTAGAGCAACGATTGTTAATTGGGCCTAATGATCGTCAATTAGTCGTTAAAGGGCTTTATTGAGCCTCATTAGCCATCATGACCGTAGTTAACATTCATTTGGGCTAATTAACCATCATTGGCCCCTCTATAGTCCTTATTGACCAGCTTTGAGTCTAAACAACCCTGATTTACTATCATTGGCCTTCAACAACCCTTATTGACCATCAATAAGTTTAAACAACCATGACTAGCCATCATTGGGCGTAAACGATCCTAATTTTACCATCACTTGGCATAACTACCCATCATTCAGCCTAAACAACCATAACACAAATATATGTACTTACAATAACACACATACACAAAAACTTTTGTACACACATGCACATCATCACATCCATTAAAATATTAATAAAATCCTATTGCTTAAAATATTAATCTTGAATCAAGCCGAGTGTAAATGAGATCGAGACTAGAAATAAGCTTGTTTGATAAACGGGCTCGGGCTCGAGCTCGTTCATTAGCCTAATATTAATTAAAATATATTTTTATAATAACTATTATTATATATAAAATTATAGTTAAAAAATACTAAATATTACATGTTATGATGTAATAAAAAATTATAATAAAAACTAGGGGTGCTAAACGGGTCGGGTTCGCGGGTTGGTGGGTCCAACCCTAACCCGAACCCGAAAATTTTACATGAACCCGAACCCGACCTGAATATCCTCGGGTTGACCCGAACCCGACCCGTTCAACCTGATTTTTTTTTATTTTTTCGCAAACTAATGTATTAAAATTAAAATTTTACTACAAAAATACAAATATATATAAAACATTATGTTTTATTTATAAAATCTCATATCAATTTCTATTTTAAGTTATAAGTGTAGCATAAAATACCTAACCAAATTAATTTATAACATAAAAATATTGTATAAAAAACAATATATAGTATAAATTTCTATTAATTTATAACTATGTTTTATATTAATTTACTAATTTATTCTTTTACATGTTAATGAATTATATGAAACTAGATGGTTTGGAAAATGATGAGAATGTAGGAGATTTTATGAGATCTCAAGGTACGTATTTATTTTAATTAAAACTATGTATTAAATTAATTTACTCATTTATACTTTTACATGTTAATGAATTCTACGAAACTAGATGGTTTGGAAAATGCTGAGAATGAAGGAGATTTTATGAGATCTCAAGGTACGTATGCTTAGTGATTTAAGTATTTCCTTGGTTATTGTTTTAGCATTTTTGTAATTGTTGTTTATTGATCGTATTTTATTTCTAATGACAAGTTGAAGCTGATCAAGATGAAGAGGATGAAGACATTGAAGATATAATAGCTGCAAATGACGATATGAATATGGATGATAGCAGTGAGGATTAGGAAAATGAGGATGATGTACATCGCCTTGAAATTGAACAAATACAACGCCCTGAATTAGAAAAGGAAATAGGTAAGATTTGATTACTTATACCATGTTTTGGGGATGTTACTGATTTACTATATATACATATTTTTTTATATACTATACTTGAGTACAGAAATTCCCAAATCCAAAAAAAGAGGACCAACAATGTTGCATGCTGTGCACACACGAACATTCAAAGAGCGGGAGGTCATTATATGTAATAAATTTGGACAACCCATTGGACCCGAAATAGATGGGAAAGATATACCCGGACAATTCTCTCGATTTTTGGGCACAATAGCTCGTAATCATAGTTATGCACCATTGATTAATAGTTCGTGGCAGAAGGTGCCACATAAAGAAAAGATATGGGAGTATGTCTTGGTAAGGTTTTTGGTAGTTTTGTTTCATTTATTTGTTAGATTTTCATTGTTAACTAAATGCTTGCTTTTTTAAAGGAAAAATATGATGTGCCAAATGCTGCTAAGAAATGGGTTTAAACCACTATTGGAGAATTGTATAAGGTTTACAAATGTCGGTTTAAGCGAAAACACTTCTATCAATTTAAGGACAATAAAACAAGGTGGAAGAACCGACCTGACAGCATTCCAGAAGATGATTTCGCAAAATTGTTGTGTCTATGGAGTAATAAAGATGTGGCGGTATTTTCTTCAACAATTTCTCCATTAATAGTATTTGCTATTTAGAGTTGTATATTAGTTGATGTGTATATATTAATGTTTTTACAGAAACGCTGTTTGCGAGCTAGGGAATCACGCATGTCTCAAAAAAAAATATGCACACAGCAGGTCCAAAAAGTTTTGCTAGGATTTGTGAGGAGATGGTAATATGTTTCAAGTTTGCCCATGATTTTTATTATTTTTGTTGTGCAATACACTAATGTTTTTGTTTCCTTATATTTATTTTATTATGAATACAGAAAAATGCCGACCCAAACCAACAATCACCTACTTTAACACAATTGTTTGAGCGTACACGTAAAAGGACGGAAGGGCGCGTATATGTTGATACATATGATGACACGCAAACGAAAATTGTAAGTTCTTTCTACTTTTATCTTTATGTAAATATCCATGTTCTATGTTCGCCTTATGTAAATATTCATCTATCATGTTTGCTTATTACGTATAGGATTAATTTAATTTTGATGAAACCTCTAGTGACACATGAAAATAGACATCCGTTTTTTAATATTTATCCATAGCATGATTTTAATTATAAAATTGTTTCTAAAGTGTTTTCTTAATTTTTTGGACAATATTTAAGGAACAAATGAAGAACTACAAGCCAAAGGAGGATGACAATGCTACAGTTGATCCTTATTTAGTTGTAATGATGTAACAACCCGACCCGGAGGGGGCGGATCGAAACGACAGTTTGGTAACAGACTTGCACAACGGAAGCAACGATAACAAATATTTATTTGTTTATACAATCTCTAATACAAAAATATAATTACATAACTTAAATAAATGGCCTAATAGCTATGCAGGGACGAGACGCGGCGGTCGTCGAAGCAGTTGAGGAGTGTAATCCACTAGTCGTTCCATACTTCTACCAACGCTTATCTCTAATGCTCTAATCCGCACAATTATAGTCCGAATCTTCTATCCAAGTCATCTAGCGATCATCACCTCTAATCCGCATCATATGAACACAATCCGTATGCTTCATAATCATCCGAGCGCAGTACCTGAACACATGCTTAAAAAGAGTTTGGGTCAGCAAATATGCTGGTGAGTCCGTGTAAGTATTGAGTGGATCCAAAACAGTTTATCATTTCATAAACAAGTTTACACAGTTCAAAACAGTTCAACACACGTGATGTACAAGCGACCCCTCAACCCTAACACTAGATCTATCTACTGCCATTATAGATCTACAAGGCATAATATATGCCGCAACGGTCCGCAGGCCTCAGTGGAGGGTTACCCGGGCCCAACGTCCCGGGTCCACTGTGCGTGGGGGTTTCCCCAAGTAGTACTACCCATATATTAAGCGGCTCACCTCTGAGTTAATGAGTGTCGGTGTTATCCGGCAGCTAGTATCTTGTCACATCACAACAGTTATAAAAAGGAAGCATGCATTCACCTCAAAACAGTAACACAAAAAAAAGGGGGGAATGGTACACGGGACTCACTTTAGCAGCGTATCATACGGTCACATATCCTCCAATGTCAAGTTTCCATCTATCGATCATTTGGCAAGATCCTATTCAAGTTCATAATCATTAGCGCGTGTAACCAATATCGCGGTTACACGTGTGGGCGGCTAGGACCTTTACTTGTTTAAAGTCTTATTTAAAGTTTAGTTGTAGCAATCATCGTTTCCTATCTTATTCGTCCAAGTGATATATACCATTTATGTGTATCTAAGGTCCCATTCGTTTACTTCTTTTAGGAGCCTTAACGGTCGTTCTTATGTCCGAGTCTCATGGTCAATACTATCTATGCCCATATATGGTCTCTTTGCTTTTTAATTCCATCATTCCTAGACTTACCATCGATACTTGACAAAAGTCTATGTCATACATGGTGATTAAATCATTTCTTACAATTTTTATATTTATACATGTAGTCATATGGTAATATAATAGTATATACTTTTTATCATTATATATGTTTCTAGTATTGGCTTTATGGTGGTTATATCCATAAGTCCATATAATCGTTGATTATGTCAAACCGCCCCTAAGTCCAACTTCTTATATCAGCCAAATCCAACTCAAGCCAAGTTAAGTTATACATTCGCCTAACTTCATAGTTCTTATATTTTGCACAAATCCATTATCCATCTAAGTTGTTTTAGTGAATCGAGTTCATGTCGGTCATAACATATCATGCTAATATTAAGACGATTCGGTTCCTCGTTTTATACCTCTCGAATCCTTCGTTTGACAGGACCTCTGTCCTTTGACTTTTGTTGACCGAGTCAACTAAGTGACTCAGATCTTGCTCCTTCATCTTCTTCACAACAGCAACATCAATTATATTCCTACAATTCTAACTATAATTAATTAATAATCGCCTAGGAATAAACCTGAGAAGATTCATAACTTACAGAGCTTGTTATCCTCCCTATTCAGACTCGTCGATACCCCTGAACGGAACCACCACCGTCGCCGTCGTAGCTCCTCCATCTCTGGTAGAAGGAAGTCCATCGGTCCCCTTCTTTCTGTCCGATACTCTCTGTTTTCGTATCTCTCCCTCGCATCTCTTTCTCTCTCTAAAATATCCGATGTGTGAGTGTGTTGTGTTGTTGGGGAACGGAGCTACCAGAGCTCCGCCGTGAATCTGTCGGGAACCCACCTCCTCTCTCGACTCCCTCTTTCTTGACCCATCTGCTCTCTCTCCCTCTCTAATGTAAACTGAGGTGAGGGTGAGTGAATAATATCTGATCAAATGAAAGGGTGTGGGATTTTACGGGTGTTTTTATAGTGGTGAGTCTTTAATGGTTTTTAACAAAACCATTAACCCACCAATGGTTTGGTAAGGTGTGGTGTCACAAAGACAAGAGGACAAATGTCATCTCTTTGGTGACTCACCTGAATGTCGGGTAGGTTTGTTATCGGGTATCGGTTTGGTACCGTCTCATCTGCTCGTGTATAATAATTTGTCAAAATAAATATATAAAGTTCTCAGTTCGGTTTTATAATTGTATATTTCTAATTATTATAACTCAGACGTTCGTTACACTAGCTTTATACGCGAAAAAAATTTTGGGGCCTAGGACCGGGGTGTTACAAATGAGCAAAGAAAACTATGGGTATCGTCGAATTTATGGTAGAGGTGTTACAAATACATTGATAAAAAAAAGTGGATGGTTCTTGCACGTCATACATGGTTCCAGAGGGGATGATAGAATCTTTTAAAGCAAACGTTGAAGTTGAGAAAAACCAGTTGCTAGAATTGCGCAAAGAGATCGAAGAGGATCATCAAAGGAAAAAAGCCGAGCTTGAAGTGGACCATGAAAGAAAAAAAGCCGAACTTGTAGTTATTCGAAAAGATATATTGACAACCAACGAAAAAACTTTGAAGCTATGATGCAGGAGGTTATGAAACAACTACAAGTTGAAGATCAAGATGACTAGAAGGTTGATTTATATTTCTTTTCAGTATTGTAATTGACACTTTATTGTTATTTAAATTTGGACAAGTAATTTTAAGTAAATCATTTGATTATGATGATATTTGTGTTCTTATTGTTTTTGCATAATTGTGATTTAATGCATATTTTAATTATTTGTAATTGGATTTATGTTACAAAGTTGCATTTGGGTGTAAAAGTGTTGCATTTGTTTTAATTAAAATTCATAAAAAAGTTATATTTAATAAAAAAAAAAGTTGCACTTTTCTATAATAAAAATAGTAAAGGTTGCAATAAGACTAAAAAAATGTTGCATATTTGTAATTAAAATATAATAAAGGTTGCATTTGAGTATAATAAAGGTTGCATTTAAGTGTAGAAAATGTTACACTTTTGTAACCAAAGTTGCATTTGAGTATTATAAAAGTTACATTTGAATATTATAAAAGTTGCATTAGAATGTAAAAAAGTTGCATATTAAAAAGTTGCATTAGAGTAGCAAATGTAACACTATAAAAAATGGTTGCATTAAGCCTATAAAGGGTTGCATTAGGTCTAAGGTAATTGCTTCTGATGCAGCCCCCAATAAAAGGTTGCATTAGACATAGTGTAACCTTTTCAAGGCCTAATGCAACATTTTAGTGGTGCTGCAATAGCTTCATTTTCTTGTAGTGACGTAATCACCCATAAGGCCACGTTATTACACGTGATCACCCTCATCATGTTTATTCGGGTTTTTGGCGCGTTAAACACTATTTTAACACATATAAGCACGTATCCACATACCGCCAAGTCACATAATGATTATGAACACATAATGCATGATAACTAACACGTTCACATTCGTTCACCAATCCCCGGGACCCGAGACTTGCGTGTGTGCATTAACCCGGCGATTCTACCAATCGCCGACCCTTGTACACGCAGTTATGGACCGACTCCCAATGACCTCTCAGATCAATGTAATGAGTCCGATGATTTCCAAAATCATCCCAAATGACCTAACTGACCCAGTTAAATATAATGCTAAGTAAATGTTTTCGCTAAGGTAGACTTGTATGTATGTAAAAGTATTAACCTGAATTTTCCAGGTGTCACATCATCTCCCCCGTTGAAAGAATTTTCGTCCCAAAAATCGTCCGAAAACTAAAAGAAACCGATGAAAAGAAAGAAAAATTTTCCGGTTGTCACATAAGATTACCTCTTAATCATTCAAAGGTTATGGACCTTTAAGAGGTAACATTTGAATGATCAATAAGAGGCTACCAAACAACCCAACTTTTCTATATATACTCTTTTAATTGTATGCCATGAAACCCAATTAATATATGTTAATGAAGGTTGCTAAACGTACCCCCTTACCTCAATTTTTACTTGTTATATCACTCCCCTTAAGTTCTAGTTACATACATTTCAATCCTTTTGCTTCATTTTTTGTACTTTGTTTTTTTCTTTTGTATCGTCGACGAATCCATGTTTCCAATACACTATAACTAGCTCATTACCACCATAAACATCCGAAATCAAATCTTTTTTCTGTGTCATATTATTTAATCCACGTTAGTATTTAACTTATTCACTACTACTATATGAAAATAATAAGTATACTTGCAATGGTTACCAACAAGATTGTTATTTCTTAAGACACTCATAAACTTATTATGTAATCAACATTATTGTTTAAGTTATCTAATCTACACAGTATTGTTAAATTATCATCATCATTTTTAATTTTAACAATGCAGTTTATAATAATAATAAGGAAAAATTACAGATTCCGTCCTTTATGTTTATACCAAAATTTAGTGGATGTCTTTAACTTTAAAATTGATGAGGTTTATCCTTTAAGTTTTAAAACATTGCACCATTTGTCCTTTAGCACTAACTTGGTTAGTTTTTAATGTTAAAAAAGGTCACATGGACCTCACATGAGGGCAAATATGTCATTTTACTCTTTTACAACCCTCCACTTACATTATCACCTTCTCTAACACAAATTAGGGTTCTTATTTTGAAGCAACCATCTATGTTAATTCCCAACAAATCAAACCTCTGTATGTATACATCATAAAATTAAAAGTATATGGAATTTCCTATGTAATATATTTTGAGTATACAAATTTGAGTGAATGCAAAACATAACTCAACCCTAATCACAAATTAAACATATTCAGAATCGAATTAAGCCAAATAGATACACAAACAATTTAATTGTAGAATCTGGGATTGGCGATATGTTGGAAAGATAGGGTGGAGAAGATGTCAGATGTAGGTGGCTTGGGGGCATAGGGGGACGGGATGACAGGGATGGCGGTGGGGGCGATCGTCAGAGAAGGGAGTAGGGTATGAAATGAGTGAGGGAGCAAAGGAGGGGAAGAAAACGTCTGGTGAGGCATTGCGCATGTGAATGTCATATGCTGTTGTCAACTACCAAATAACACCATTCTTCCATCCACTAAAAGCCCAACTGATTCGTGAATGGTTTTCTTTTGCTTCACTCAACTCAACTCTACAAGGGTGATGATATAAGTGGAGGGTTTTAAAGAATGCGGAAATGTAAGTTTGTAGTAAAATGACACATTTGCCTTCACATGGGATTCACGTGACCAGTTTTAACGTTAAAAACTAAGTTAGTGCTAAAGGACGAAGGCTGTAAGGTTCTAAAACTTAAAGGATGAATCTTGTCAATTTTAAAGTTAAAGGACATCCACTGAAATTTGGTGTAACCATAAATGACGAAATTTGTATTTTTTCCTCATAATAATTTGGTTCATAAACTTTGTTTCAAATAATAATTATTTGTGTCTAAACATTCAAATGATTACTCCCTCTGTCCCTTCTAAATGTCATGGGCCCATAAACACATATTAAGAAATCCTTTGTTTGTATGTTGTAAAATGACAATAATATCCTCAAATCTTTGATTGTACTTTGTCTTTTATCGGCAAAACTGGAAATTGCATTCCTATTTTTTGAAATGAATATTTAATTTGGTATAACCCAAAATAGAAATATGGACATTTAAATTGCGGTGGAGGGAGTATTATTTTGTATCTAAACATTCAGTTTAGTAATTCAATAATAATTATTAGTTAAGGGTAAACTGCTAAATTCGTCCATGTGGTTTGGTGAAAACTGTCACTTGCGTACAGACTTTTGATTTTTTGTCATAATCGTACCACGGTTTCAAATATTTGTCATTCTCATCCCTGGCACTAACGGAATCCAGTTAGTCTAGTTAAATCAAGGGTAAAATCATCAATTCATGTTTTAAAGTTTTAATTGCTGAAACTGCTCCTCTTCCAAAATTAAAATAATTAAAAAATTAAAGAAATATAAATATTATTAAAAAAATCAAGCGGGCTAGTCGGTCACTATTAATTTATATTTTTTATCTTTATCTTTATTATCACTTTACTATATAATAAATAAACATCTTATAATTATCTTATTTCTCACTCATATGAAATAACATTAATCATAATTATCTTATTATCACTCACTTATTTAATATTTATTGCCAATGATCTCTAGCCCAGCTGGTTTGAGGTAGGGTGGGTTTTCCTTTAGGGGTTCTCATCTTGGGGGTAGGTCACAGGTTCGATCTATGTACACTACAAAAAATTCCCCATGACGGTTTGAGCTTAGGCAAGGAGGACACCGGTGTGTGGGTAGGGATTCGAACTTGGGACCACTAGGTTAAAGGTGTACAAGGATTTCCACTAAACTAAACCTTTCAAAAAAAACTTATATAATATTTATTTTCTTAACTAATTCTTTTTATATTTCCGTTTATTACAAATCATTTAATATTTTGTCGATAAAAAATGCTACATTTTCAAGACCACCGTTCAATCACGCCATACGATAGTTGCTTCTTCCCTTGCACCTTATCCAAACGTACATTCCATCTTTAATATACATTTTCATTATTATTCACATGTTTAAAATTGTTGCTTTCTCATATTATAGTAAATTAACTTTATGCTTTATCGTAACACATATTTTGTCTTAATATTATATTTGCTTATACCAAAAAGATCCCAGGATATAACCTAGCAGTATGTTATAATAACCAAGAGCAAGTCACTATTTTGGAGTCCTTGTGATATTCTCTTCAAAGGTATAAAAGAAGTCCAAGTAGATTGGGCAAAGGTTTTGACTCAACACAATAATGAATATTATTGAATGCTAACTACATACTTATGTGAAGAAAACCTATCATTCTAAGCATCTTTTAATATCTTTCCATTTGTCCCTATTCACATTTTACCTTAATACAAATACCTCTTAGGATCCTCCGTTACAATCACCACCTATTTGATCATTCCAAAGCAAAAGATGGGCAAAAGACTAACACAAACCTCCCTCAAAATCTCCAAAAAACAACCCACTCATCAATTCAATAGCCTCATAAAAGTCTTGAAACCAAAGGTTTACATAACCAACTCTTCCAACTTCAAGACCCTAGTTCAAGAGCTTACCGGCAACGGTTTGCAGTCTCCCGAGCCATCATCACCTTTCTCCCCTCCTCCTACTATGCATGTCATGTCATCCGAACCGGCTCATGTAATCCAAATAGATGACCATGATAGACCTGATCCAAGTTTAGATAACATGTTCATGCAATTTGATTATAGTAATTATTCGTCCGAAGAATTAGGGTCACAATGGACTGATCAAGATCAGGTCTCAGACTATAATAGCCCTTATCCTAATATGGATCATAGCCTTGGTTCTAGCCCGGATCACAGTTTGGATAATACAAACATGCGGTTTGATGGTTCAAGTAATTTTTGGTCTGAAGAATTAGAGTTGCAATGGTCTGAAAATCAGGTGGTAGACTACGTGAATGAGATTGAGCTCAGGAACCTCGAGTCATGGCTCCTAGACATCGATTCATCGGCTTCTAGCCATGATGTACCGATTGTGCCCATGAGTACATACGAGTATGAGTACAACTTGCAGGCCATTATGTGATAGTATACATGTATATATATGCTCATCGTATATATAGTATATCTTATTTATTAATTGTATATGCATGGTGGTATATTCTTTCTCTAATGTTATTCAGTATTATTTGTATTATTTATTTGTTATATACGAATAGAAATTAAAAGATTTATGTCTAACTCTAAGATCGAGTACTTACTGCAGTTACTAGTACGTGTTTAGTTTCTTTTACTAGCTTCTATCAACCTAAGGAAAATATATTCTAAAGATGGCTTGTCACTGACTTATTGGATTACATGCAACTACTAGAAAGCTAGGCATTTGTTACCATAATTTGGATAATATATATAGTTACAAATAACCTTTTGTGACCGTTGCCGGGTCTTATTTAGCTGAATTGAGCCATTTTTGCGATTAGTTTCCGATTAATGGCACATTTGTGGTCGGGTATTTTTGCTATAGTCTTACAGGGAATTTTTGCTACAGATTTTCACTGATATAATAGTTTCCTATTGAAAAAAAATACGTCATAAATTTTGTCAAAGTTGCTACAAATTTGTGATGACAAAAAATCTTTAATTTTATAAACAAAGTTGCAACACAACAATGACAAATAATTAGAAAATTGCGTAGGAAATACATCGCAAATTTCCCTCACCAGATTTTTGTAGGAAATACGTTGAAAATTGTTTAGTAAATGTGTTGTAATTGGTTTTCGACGAGGATTTTTCTAACATCAAGGTTTTGTTGAAAATGCATCATAAATTTGAATTTGCAATGAAACCTTAATGTTAAAAACCCTCATTGGAAACCGATTACTACACATTTATTATGCAATTTTCAGCGTATTTCCTACAAAAATATGGCGTGGGAAATTTGTGATGCATTTTCTACGCCATTTCCAACGCAATTTTCTAAGTATCGGTCGCTTTTGTGTAGCAAATTTATCTAAAAATCAGGGTGTTTTTTGTCGTCACAAATTAGTAGCAATTTTATCAAATTTTGTGACACATTTTTTCTGTAGGAAAATTTTGTAGCAAAAGAGCCACTTTTCGAGTAGTGTTTCGACCAACTTTAAAATTTTAGTTTTAGAATTTGGATAATTTTAGTATTCGTACCCCTAGCTTTTAATACATTTGGCTCATTGCTACCAGAAGCTACCCATTTTCTGACCATGGTCCAACGAGTTATTCATAATAATGTCTCGACTCAGGGGGCAAAGTTTTGTTTTCAGTCTATTATGGTTCGCCATTTAGAAAGGGATGACGGCATAGCTTGTTGTCGGTAATTTAACATATTTTTTCGCAATATTATGGTCGGTTGTGACCAATATATATATATATATATATATAGGGAAATTATAATCAGAAAACTCAGTTGAGTTAAAAAAACTTTGAAAACCAATGTTATGGCTGAGATAAGTCCACATCCTCATCATAGAAGATACTTGTAAGGGTATTTTTGGTATGTCAATTATTTATTATATTATCTCTCATCTGTTGCATCTAAATTAACCATCAATGCTCTTCCTTTTAGAAAAGCATCAACCCTCTCTCTTCAGATATTATGAATGAAGAAAAACCATGGTTTTTCAAATCCTCTCTCATATGTTTCATCCTCATCTTAGATTTTTATTGTTTCAAGTTAAACCATGTTTTTTTATCACCACCCGTTAACACTTAAAACCACTACCAAATATTTCCATCATCCTTAACAAATTCAAGATCTGACGATGTTGAAGGTGGTGGTGTTTTGTACATACTTTTTTTTTGGGTGTATTTCAAAGGTGTATAAAGGCATTTGGTCTCTTTTTATTACTCAATTTCATCCTTTCCCAAGATCTACTCATCGTTCGTCGTTCGGACCAAAGCGAGTGAAGAGGGGATTGACATACTAAAGCGAGTCAAAATTCGTCGTTTGCTGTACGGTGGTCCGATGGTCCAACAAAAACCCAATTTGAAGGGTTAGTCTAATATTTTAACACAATAAAATAATAGTTTGTAAACCGGGCTTAGTAAATGAAAACATTGACTGGAATTTTGTGATTTGTTTAACCAAAGGAACTTTTCTATTATAGCACATATATAATTTTTTTAGGTAACACGTTAGTAGAAACTGTGCTTTTAGTTTTTTTTTTTTTTTTTTTTTTTTGTAATTTAACATAAAATGCTTTGTAATTTAGTTGTTTTTAACCTTTTGTGCTTTGTTGTTGGATAACTTTAACAACAATATCATTTTTTATAAGTAATAACATAAATTTATCTTTCATGTTATTCTAAGTTTCTGGCTTTTTTTTTTTTTTTTTAAATATGAGCTTGAACAAGTATTTTATCTATTAATTTGAAGGGAATCTTGGCACAATTTTTGGATTTTGAAGTTCGTTTGGAAGTTTTTTTTTCTTTGCTTATGGTGATACTTAATTTTTTGTAATCATTAACTGGGTTTATATATTGAAACAAATTGAGTTTATATGTTATATGGAAACACACCAATAACCTATTTGATTTGGTATTTTTCATTCTATATTAGGAAAATCAAGTTTTAAGTAGGGACTATATAATATGTAAATTACATGGACTATCTAACATTATAAATTAAACGAATTATGTAACATGTAAATGTTAGTCAACAATAATATTCTCCAATATTATTGTCATTCATTGTAGTCAACAACCATTCATTGTGCATGTTTAATACCCATGTATTACACTGTGATTTATGGACCTCACCTATTTTAAGCAATGCGGGTTACAAATATTATTTGGTAATTATTGATGATTTCACAAATTATACATGGGTGTATCCACTCAAATTTAAATCAGAAACCTTTTCCAAAATAACCCATTTTCACCAATTTGTGACCACCCAATTCAAACTTCCCATTCAAGCAATTCAATGTGACATGGGGGGTGAATTTGATAACACCAACTTTCATAACTTCACTTCTCAACATGGCATTCAACTTCGGTTCTCATGCCCTCACACCTCTCAACAAAACGGCAAAGCCGAACGCATGATCCGTCGCATAAACGAGATCATGTTCACCCTTCTTACCCATGCCTCCCTACCCTCTACCTATTGGGTTGAGGCTCTCCACACCGCCTCATATCTTCACAACATCTTACCCACAAAAACACTCCAAAATCGCACCCCTCTTTCCCAACTATACCTTCGTGAGCCTTCCTATGACCACCTTCGTGTGTTCGGTACTCTTTGTTACCCAAACACTTCCGCCACCCGCCCAAACAAACTTACCCATCGCTCCCTTCCATGTCTCTTTCTTGGATACCCAGCCAATTACCGCGGGTACCGATGCTCGACCTCACATCGGGCAAAACCATTTTTTCCCGACACGTCACTTTTGACGAGGAGGTCTTTCCCCTAGCCAATCCTTCCTCTTCCCCACCCGATCATTCCTTTCTTGACCCCTCACCACTTCTATACAACCTGCATCTTTTCTCCAACCCAAATACTACACCTCCGCCCCAACACCCACCACCCCCTACGACCCACCTTAACCCACACCCACTGGCCCAAACCATCCCCTACACCAGCCCAACCACCCACCCACATATCCGACTCCCACCCCCCCTCACCATACCTTGGCCCATACCCCCTCCGCACCCACTTCCGACCCCACAACGAGCCCACACCCGCCCCGGTACCCTCTCCACCAATAAATCCGCCACCTCACCCAATGCAAACCCGATCTCGCGCCGGCATTTTTAAACCCAAAATACCCTTTAATCTTAATACCCAAACCTCACCTCTACCCTCACCCCTACCTAAATCACACCTCTCCGCCCTGACCGACCAAACTGGAAGCAAGCCATGGTTGACGAATATGAAGCTCTATTGGCCAACAACACGTGGGAACTTGTCCCTCGACCACCTGATGCACCTGTCATCCGATGTATGTGGCTTTTCAAACACAAGTTCCATGCAGATGGCTCTCTCGAGCGACACAAGGCTCGCTTGGTTGTCAACGGTAAAAGTCAAACCGTTGGTATCGACTGTGATGAGACTTTTAGCCCAGTGGTAAAACCCACCACCATTCGCACAGTCCTAAGCCTTGCCACATCCCGAGGCTGGTCAATGCACCAACTCGATGTCAAAAACGCTTTCCTTCATGGTCATTTAAAGGAAACCGTTTACATGTTCCAACCTCCCGGGTTCACCTCTGACACACATCCTAAATATGTTTGCAAACTTAATAAATCTTTATATGGTCTAAAACAAGCTCCACGAGCTTGGTATCAACGTTTTGCAGGATATTTAATGAAGTGTGGATTCAAAAGCAGCTTGTGTGACACATCGCTCTTTATTTATCATCATGGCAACCACATGGCATATCTACTACTTTACGTGGATGATATTATTTTAACTGCCTCAGCGATACTCTTCTGCAACAAATTATAAAGTCTCTCACTGCTGAATTCAAGATGACGGATCTAGGGACTTTGCACCATTTTCTCGGTATCGCAGTCACCAAGCAATCCAACGGGTTATTACTTTCACAATCCACATATGCTGCTGACATTCTTTCTCGAGCAAATATGTCAAATTGCAAACCCGCTACCACCCCAGTCGAACCCGGTTCCAAGCTCAGTGCTGACACAGGTTCCATTTTTGAAGACGGTTCTCTCTATCGCAGCTTAGCTGGGGCTCTTCAATACCTCACAATTACTCGGCCAGACATCACATATGCTGTTCAACAAGTTTGTCTTTTTATGCATGCTCCACGAGAACCGCATTATCAATTCTTAAAACGCATTCTCCGCTACATTAAGGGCACCATACATCACGGTCTACTTCTTACCCCATCATCCTCCACAACCTTGACAGCATACTCTGACGCTGATTGGGGTGGGTGTCCTGACTCCAGACGTTCTACGTCCGGCTATTGCGTTTTTCTCGGCACTAACTTGATCTCATGGTCTTCTAAGCGACAGTCAACCATTTCCCGATCAAGCGCCGAAGCCGAATACCGTGCCGTGGCAAACTCGGTTGCCGAACTAAGTTGGGTTCGCAATCTTCTTCTTGAGTTACACGTCCCTGTCCGTCAAGCTTCTCTGGTTTACTGTGACAACATCTCGGCCGTTTACCTCGCTGAAAATCCAGTCAACCATCAACGCACCAAACACATTGAACTGGATATCCACTTTGTCCGAGAAAAAGTTCGCCTTGGCACGATCAAAGTTCTCCACGTCCCTGCCGATTACCAGTACGCAGACATCTTCACGAAAGGCTTACCAAAACATCTATTTGAGCGTTTTCGTTCCAGTTTATGCCTCCACAAATCTACGGCTCAAACTGCGGGGGACTGTTAGTCAACAATAATATTCTCCAATATTATTGTCATTCATTGTAGTCAACAACCATTCATTGTGCATGTTTAATACCCATGTTAATAGCTTTGACTAGAACATTTGACTAGGACCAATCATTGTATTATAAATAGGTTTTGTAATTACATTGTAAAACATCAAGAGAGAAATACAACATTTTACAGTAAATTCTATAAACTATGTACTATGTAAATTCTACGGACTATGTAAACATTGTAAACTACACGGATATATAACATGTAAATTATTTCTATATAACATTTTTATGTATTAGTTACATGCAACAATTTATTTATAAAGAAGTTTGATGTAACGTAACATAAACGGGTAGTAAAAATGTGACAATTTATGTAACAATGTGACGGTAGTAACAATGTAAACACATTTTTTTGTTTATTTTTTTTTATGGCAGCCACAAGATGAGAGAAACCATGTTGAGTTATGAAAAAGTGCTTTTATATACTTAAAAATATAAATAAAAGTTGTAATATAAATAAAAAAATCAAAAAAGTAGAAAAAAAAAAAGTGACTTTTAATCTTGACCCTAGATGATGGAAATTGATGGATAGGATAGAGTTTGCATAGTTTCTTTAACTCAAGGAGGTTTTCAATTTATCCTCTCCTATATATATATATATAGGATTTGGATCATTTGAGAACCACCATTTAGGGAGAGAACCAAAGAACCAAGTGTGAACATGTGGCATTTGTGTAAATATGTTGTAAGGTGGCATTTTTGTAATTATGGTGTATATTTTTAGAAAAAAAAAAAAAGAAAAACAAGAAAGCAAACATCAGATTACTTACGTATACTTCATCTTCCCCAACTATCCTACAAAACCCTAGTTTACTCCATAACCACCATTGATCAATCATACCATGATACCACCTTAACATCACCAAACAACCATCTCACCACCACCATATCAGTGTCACACCATCAATTAACCATAACATCAACTCGTTTCACCACTAAACCACCTTCGAGTTACATCAATGGCATCGTCTGATTCTTCACGTGTTGCTCCTAATCCATCTATCAATGATAATGCAAATCAAACGGCTGGTAAAAACCCTATGTCTACTTCATCTGGAAATCAACACATTGTTCATGTCTTCGAATCTATGTCTACAGCTTCCATGTCTACAGCATCCATTGTTGGTATTTCTACAGAATCTGTTACATACGATGAAAGCTCACCGTCTAACGCACCAACGTCCATACCTGCTGATAACGGTTTGCAAATCGTACGATCTGAAACTAAAGGTATAATACTATTCTTTTCCATTTTAGCGTATCCATACATGTGCGTATATGACATCTGATTACATATCGATTACAACATAACATTTATTTTACATATACTTCATAAATGCACATGTGCATAAACTACTGTTTTTACAACTAAAGGTATAATACTATCCTTTTCCATTTTAGCGTATCCATACATGTGCGTATATGACATCTGATTACATATCGATTACAACATAACATTTATTTTACATATACTTCATAAATGCACATGTGCATAAACTACTGTTTTTACATATATTCTACTATTATACATGAGTTTGACTTATAACCTACTTAATATTAAGTCATTTTAATTGTTTTGGTTTGACTGATAACCGTATAAACTTTGCGGAATACTTGATATGTATGTACACCTGGTTATTTAGATATATATGATTAATATTTGTTTTGTACATATTTGTGATTGATCCATGTATAAATTTCATTTTTTTAATGATGTCCTACTTATCAATTTCACACAATCAATATATTTTTAACAATACAAATTGATTAATGTTCTGTTATTGTTATAATATTATAATACGAATACAAAAATAACATTCATTTTACAAACACATTATACATGCACATGTGCATCACGCAATGTTTGTTATATTTTACATCAATTTCATACCACCCAATATAAATTGTTTATACAGGAACAATAATGACTTCTGTGTATGCAACGCCTGATGGCACCTCGTACTGGATACCCGATGTTGATGATGCATACACGCCTGTTTTACATAGTACATTCGAACATTGGGAGGACATTGTGATTATGTACAACACCTATGCGACAAAATCCGGGTTTTCTACCCGTCTCGGCACAACAAAACGAAAAAAAAACAAAAACGATCCTTCCAACAAAACAACTCACACATCGATACATACTTTGTTCCAAAGCAGGCAAACCAAAATTCAAAGATTTTAATCCTTCTGACCCTCCCAAAAAAAAACACCGTCGAAGCCGTTTTACCGTTTCCGAATGTCGTGCACGACTAACAGTACGATATGACAATGATACAAATATGTTTGAAATATATGGTTTCAATCCAGTACACAACCATTGTATGGTTAGTAGTGACAATTCTGACCTAATGAAACAGAACAGACAACTTGGATTTGAAGAACAACAATTCATACACAGAGTTAGTCTCAACAAGATTGGCCCGCATGTTGCACATAACATCCAAGTGTCTTTGAAAGGCGGACCTCATAATGTTCGTGGCACCAAAGATGACTTTAAAAATTGCACTCGCGACATACGTTTGTTTATTGGTGAACGTGATGCGCAACTCATATTGGACACCATGAAT
Organism: Ambrosia x helenae; assembly: GCA_030844895.1. Taxonomy (NCBI): domain Eukaryota; kingdom Viridiplantae; phylum Streptophyta; class Magnoliopsida; order Asterales; family Asteraceae; genus Ambrosia; species Ambrosia x helenae. The sequence goes on along the minus strand of CM061231.1, from coordinate 108,732,926 downwards.
GCCAGAACCAGAAATCTGAAAGATTTTTATTTCGATTATGTTGTAGTTAACAATGAACTACGGTCATTCTTTTGGGTTGATTTCGTGTCCTTGCGCAATTATGAATCTTTCGGTGATGTTTGTGCATTTGATGCCACATATGACACCAACAAGTGAGTATTTAATATTCACTTTAAATATTCTTTACTGTTCATATTATGCATCATTTTTTATTCATAACTTACAATTTACAACATACTAACCTGATGCACATGTGCAATCACTATAAATTCCAGGTACAAAATGATCTTTGTACCGTTCACTGGTGTTGATCATCACAAAAAATGTGTTACATTTGGTGCTGGCATGTTGTATGACGAGACGATTGAATCATACACGTGGCTACTCACCACCTTCTTGACTGCTCACAAACATCGGCAACCAACCTTCATACTCACCGATCAAGATGCCGCCATGAAGCAAGCCGTATCAACTGTATTCACCAAATCTATCCATCGTTTGTGTATGTGGCACATTATGCGGAAACTTCCGTCCAAGGTACATCATGTATTATTTCATATTAACAATACAACATTACCTTTAAACATATTAATAATACTCTATGACTAAACTGACCAATGCTTATATTATGTTTAGATTTCAAAAGACATATTAGACAACACAACTCTTCGCTCTTCCATTCATAAATTAGTATGGAACTTATTCATCACTCCTGACACGTTTGAATCAAGATGGCATCTATTAATGGATGAGTACCAAATGACTAGTCACCCTTGGTTGTGTGAAATGTTTGACATTCGACATGATTGGGTCCCATGCTATTTCAGAGAAATCTCCATGTCGTGCTTAATGAAAACCACCTCAAGGTGTGAGAGCTCAAATGCGCGTTTCAAGGTTAACTCCAAGTCCACAAACACATTGGTACAATTCCTTATGTGTTTTGACACATCCATTGATGATCAACGCCACACCCAACGCAAAATGGAATTTGAAAGTGATACTTCAACTCCCCGACTAAGTACAGGCCTCCGTATAGAATCACACGCCGCCGAAATATACACATGGTCTATGTTCACTGAGGTCAGAAAAGAAATATATATGGGCATGATGCACTGTCTGCCTATTGAAAGGCCAACCGATGGATCTTCGAACATCAAACACTATACTATCCGGCATTGCAAAACAAACATGGACTATGTGAATGAATTTGAGGTACCTTCTTCAATATTACTACTTTAATTGTTAAAAAAAAAAAACTGCCAAAATACCATTATTGCACATGTGCAACATCCATACTCATCATTTTACCAACATTCATCAACCACCTTAAACATTTATATGCAACACATATATGTATTACTACATGTTTGTATCATTAACTTTGTGCCATTCCCTCCAAACACATGAATATGCACATGTGCATACTTTCAATAATCATGTATTTCATATTATAACACTCACATACATGCAGGTTGCCCTTAATGTTTCTGATAAAACCGTAAGCTGTACATGCATGGGTTTCATCCGTCTTGGTTACCTATGTCGTCATGCATTCTGCGCATTTCGATATAATCAAATCGACCGTATTCCAGCACATTACATCCAGCCAAGATGGAGACGGGATGCCCTTCCAGCAATAGTTCACAGCATATCCAACATGTACTCATCTGACACCAATGAGGTTGCTGTTTTAAGGAATGAAATATCAGAAATTGTTTCACAATGCATAACCCGACTTAGACGCAATCCTGAAAATCTACGTGCCTTATCGACAGAATTCAAACAAATCAGAAATCGTATATTCAAATCATTCCCTGATGAACCCCAATGCAACCAAAAAACGACCAACATCAGTGACATACTTAACCTACCTGCTACTTCCGATGTCAATGTTCATCCTCCACAAGGTATAACAAACAAAGGGTGTGGTACGAAGAAACAACGGATCGGCCCGGGACAAAAGGTTAAAGACAAAAGAAAAAAAGCTGCCCGTCATTGCAATAAATGTAACAAATATGTTTACGACCATGATTCACGCAATTGTGAAAAAGTACGGGCTGCAAAACTTGCTCAACAATCAGAAAAGCGTGCTGCCGCATCAGCTAAAGGCCTTTATGTTCCCACCGACACTGATGAAGACGACGATTTCGATAACAATTATGATGATGATACTAGTGACAATGATGTTGATGAAGGATCTTCAGGTGTTGCTACTCATGAACAGCCGCTTAGACGTTCGTCTAGGCCTCGTAATGCACCTGGACGTTTTTGACTTTTTCCAAATTATATTGTTTTAACTATATTTGATATTTTTGTTTTTGTTTTATCTCAATATGTTTCGACATTATGCTTACATTAATTACATACAATACATTTATTAAATGTATGCAATTATTAATCCAAACATATTACATATGATAATGCACATTCGCGCTACTCAAACAACATACTGTTTATGCACATGTGCATAATACAACATTTTTACAACACATCAATTTCCAACATCTAAAAATCATAACTTATACATTTGTAATACACTACACACAACATGAACTGTTATGCACATGTGCATAATGCAAAATTTTACAACACATCAACTTTCGACATCCATGTAATGTGTTTTTTATATTAAAACTTAAAAAAAAATTATATATGTTATCCGCCATACAACCATTACACCATTTCATATTACTAATACATAACTCATACACATTAATTCGACATATTTTCACAACTTATGCACATGTGCACTTTCACACATTTTGTATATTTCATATTCTCATATGCACATGTGCATTCGTCCATACATTCATATATTCCCAATTCAGCCAACAAAATCATATTACAATACTTCATACGACCATGTGGTATACCTGTCATGCGTACTCATACACACATGCACATGTGCATATGACTACATTCTTAATATAACGATAACACCTACCATATGAAAATGAACACAACATAACTCACCCGAAAATAACCATATACTACTGATCAACATATTAATATCCATACACCATATTTCAAAATATAAAACTTTAGTTTCTTACCAAGTTTTTTCACTAAACTAATAAACCAACCATACCCATCCTAACTACCAACCTTTTTACGACCTACCACATGCTAATCCTTACGTTCTTTTTGTTCATCTTCCTCCCACTTCTTTAACTTCTCGCAACACTCACCATACCTCTTCATTTCATCATCTATCATCTTCCTTGTAGCTTCGTCCTTCAACATAAACATTGTTTCTTTTGCCGTATTTTCCACAGACTCCTTATACACATTTACTTTTGATAACAACAATGTTGATGCGATCTTCATCCTCATATTCAGAATTTGACATGTTTGTATTTCTCTATCCAAACTGAATCCGCATTCAAACTTCTCATTACTCCCTCTATACATCTCCATATGTCTCATAGCAAATATCCCACAATCTTTGACATTATCAGACGTCGCCCACTCCAACTTCATTCTTGTCAACTTCGCTTTGGCCATGCCTTCCGCCTTAGGATGATTAACTGTCCTCAAATAGTCAACTAAATAATTTTTCTGCATTTACATAAACATACACACTATTATACATAATTATAAATAATAATATATATTCTTACTACTTGATTAATTTAAATTATAAACATACCACTTTACATGGAGAGCCAATATCACTAAACTTTGTTCCAACCCTCATGGTGTACAACCCTTTGTTTGACACCATGTTATCAATCACCTCCACCTTTTCATCTTCCAAATCAAAACATATCAGATAAAAATGTCTGTTCTCCAACATTGGGATTATTATAATGTTGAATGCCTTCAAATCCATCAGTTTGTCATCACATTCCAACACCTCCCTCAAACGTGACTTCATTGTTCCGAATGCTTTTTCCTTTGTTTGACGCTTATCCAACATAAATCCCGGCTGTTATTTCACATAGACATATTACCAACATTTATTAATAATCACACATATATATGTTCAGCAGCTTGTTTATAACAAAAAAAATAAATAAATAAATAACAATCACTACTTACTATTGTTGTTGCATAACAACATAAACGTCTCTTCCCTTCTGCTTTTAATCTCCTCTCATTAAAGTTAAGCATCGTTGCCCAACAATCTATCACATTTGCTTCCACCTCTTTCCCTTCCCTCAAAGATGTAATCAGATATGTCATTGTTGTCAATCCATGTTCAGTTTCAAATATATTTTTCCTACAACATTAAACATCTTACAAAAAATCACACATATATATATATATATAAACATAAAAAAAATATTATAATTCATTATGCACATGTGCATTTTTACATTTAAACCATTATGCACATGTGCATTTACACATTTATGTATGGTATAACTTCATTGCTTCAATTTAAAACACTAATAATCTTTACCAACTTACATGAACGACATCTCGACCTCTTTTTTCTCCAACGCAATATCCATAGATTCATTATCATCAACATCCTTCTTTCTATCAACCCTACATCATTAATATTGCACGTTATTACCATAAAACATAACATTAAAAAATACACAACACTAACCTAACATTACCCACATATACAATAACATATTTGACAAATAAGTATGTTTACCTTTCTTTATCAACAACTGTTGTCAACAAGTATTGCCATATCAACTTTTCCTCATCATCCAATGGACTGTTTAAACTGACCTCTTGAACACCTCTTTCATCCTCCTCTAAATCTGATTCAACTGAACTTTGTGACAACAACTTAAAACTTGGGACCGTATTATCAACTACCTTTGTTCTCTTTGATCTTCTCTTTTCAACCTCGTCAACTTTGTTGTCCAAAATCACACCCCTAATAATATCATCCACCTTGCCCTCATTTATCACTTTCCCTTCATCACCCTTTGTTCCCAATTTTTTGTTTGCCTTAATATATACCTTATTCCCCCTAAGAACCCCAAGACACACCTTTTCCGCTTCTACCTTATCAACATGCTCAACATCTCCGACTCCATCTGATTTCTTACTATCCATTACATCTACCGTTGTATCGTCCTTACTTTCCGGTACCACGACATTATCATTCACGCCAAACTGATCATCATTTCCCTCACTTGTACTTGCATTCATCTTGATGCCGAATAAGCAATAATACCTTTCAACTAAGCTTGCCACCTTGTTGTCATCAGGAAATTTTGAGCACACATCAATTATACACTTGTCCAACACATCTTTCTTCTCAACAATACCATCTATCAACCGTTCAATCTTCGTAATGTGCTCCTAATTAACAACAAAAAAAAAATATCAACATTTGATCATTCCTATATGACGAAACAATACATAACATAATGCACTTGTGAAACATGCGATTTTTTTTTATGAAAAATTAACATCAATATACATTTATTGTTTTCTAAATACCTCTAAAAACACATTACAACATACTTTATATACACAATTATTACACAACAAAAAACACATCAGAATGCACATGTGCATTTAATTATGCTTTATGTTATGCACATGTGCATTGTCTAAAATTTATTCTCAACTATATCACTAACATACGTCATGCACATTTGCAAATATTTCGAATTTAACAATCCAACATTTAACAATACAATACATACCTTAACATTTTCTGAACTTCCATCCTCTTTCATTCTTATTGCATCATCTTTATAACCATCCTCACCTTCCAGGTCGACATAAGCATCCCTCAATCCCCATCGTCCGAATCCACCATTTTTAATCTCAATTTTTTCTCTTTTACTCAACATTTCTTTAGTCCAGAACTCGATCGGGTGCATTCTTCTTACGCTATTCAGCTCCCCACATACCGTCCTGTCAACATACAATAACTGCACATGTGCAATAATACTATAATAGTTAAATTATAACAATCAATACATTCCATAAACAAACAATCACAATGATTTTTTTAAAATATACAATAATTAAAATAATATCATACCACTAATATTGTCAACGCCCCGTTGAAATATTTTGTGTTATTTAGCCGATCCCAATTGTTCTTGCTTTCTCTCATTACCCCACACACATAAGAACACCAATTCACATCCTCTACTTTCAACTCATCATTCAAGTATGACAAAAAATCTGTTTTGCAACTCCCGCTTTTATCTATTTCAACCATCGTGTTCATAAACAATGTTATGAAATCATATTCAAAGAATATTCCATCATCGTTTGGGTTTTCCTCGATTCTTTGAACAATTTTACTTGGAGTTAATAAAAACCCTTTATATATATCCAACCATTCTCTAACTGTGTCATCACCATCATCATTCGTCTTTTGATTTTCTTGCAGCACTATTCCATTATTTTTCAACCCTAACAATCTGCTAACCCCTTCTTCATTCACATCTATCACACCATTTTTTGTTTTAATCACCATTTGTTTTCCATTAAAGTTGTCTACAACGTAGTGTGACAACTTTGCCGGTAACCCATCTGTTTTCAGTTGTAAAATCTTACCAAAACCCATTTTTACAACTGCCTCTCTTTGTCTTTTTGACAACGCTATTATTCCCAGACAAAGTTGACGTGGTGTAACACGTGTTCGTATCGAACGCCAATTTGTTCTTTTCACGACAATCTTCTTCTTTGACTTCACTGCTACTGTTTTAACACGCTTTGTTTTAAATTCCTTTTTTGCATTTACATCTGCACACACATTTGTCATACAACATATTATATCATGTTCATACATGACAATGCACATGTGCATAATCAACAATATGTGTTAAATATTTAGCATAACGTACCATCATTATCCGCCGCTTCCACATGCTTCCGTTTGTTTGATCTTGTTTGAATCTTTCTTTTTGAAACTTTATCTGCATATAATATATTTTGTGTGCAATCATTCAACATTTAATATTTCATAAAAAATGCATTTATGCACATGTGCATTCTATATATATTAAATAAATAACATAACTACAACCTGACTCAACTTCCTGACAAACCGTGTCATTACCAGCTTCTGAAAGTTAAAACGGGTCTTAATTAGTTTATGCTATATATTAACTAAATAACTTAGCTAATGACAAGTTAATTTTAATCATATCAACACTAAATGAATGATGCTAACCTGTTTCAACTGTTTGATCAACGGTTGTTTCGTTGTCTTCACTTGCATCTGGTAATTTTTTTGTGTTTTTATCTCTTGACTGTAAAACAAATGTTACTTTCTTCGCTGTTTTCCCCATCTGTTAAGTACAAATATTAAGGAACGTATAAGAAAACCGATATTTTCAATATGAATGCACATGTGCAATAATGTTACTTTGATAATTACAACAAAACATTTACACCTATGCATTATTGTTACTCACTTATAACAGTTTGCTATTTAACATTACTTTTTAATATTACAATCTACGTTTTGCACATGTGCATTCATAACAAAACGATTGCACATTTGCATTAACCTTGTCGGATTGTACAATATACAATGTAAAACACACATTATTTTCCTACATACTATGTTTATGCATTTTACACAAATTCAACCTTAAAACAAGTTCATTATTGAAAACAAAAATAACAATCAGTTATGGACGACGGATTTACAAATCGGACATAATATATAAACTAATCTACAAATCGGACACAAAAATAAAAATCAGTTGTGGTTATATGTTTCAGAAGCACATCATGTATATCTGTCTATCTCGACCCCTATTTTGTCCACCGGATCCTCCATCTTATACGGATTTCCTCATTATACCATTGAAACCGTAAAGGGAATATGTCAATAAGTAGTTCATATTCTTGAACCAGCAAAAACAGGATACTAATTGACTCTTTCTCAAAAATACATACAAAAAACGAATCCGACAAAAAAAACGGTGACGACACAGATAATAACCTGACGCCGGTTGAAACATACGGTACAAACGCCGTTCGATAACATTTAATAACACGCCCACCAAGATCCATCACCAGATATTAACGCAAGAAAAAGATAAACTACGCGAATACGAATTTCAGTGTGGGAAATATCGTTTTACAAAGTACTATGCATTACTCCAATTTATACAAAAGTTGACTAAAAAAGTCAACATAATTTCACCAGACCTTGATCTGTAACTGCACTTCCTCATCATTCTCCCAAAACTCCCTTTTAGGATTACTAAAGTTCAGAAACCAATTATAGGAATCAATTAGACACATGATACCTCTTGATTTCTACCAAATATTATACAACTACAGTCCTAATATTACACCAATCTAATAGAATCCAAAAAAATTGATATCTGGTATAGAAGCCTAATTTTATATAAAACATCGACTAACAAAAACACTACTTATTCTGCCCTAATTTTATATAAAACATCGACTAACAAAAACACTACTAACAAATATAACTGATGTTCGATTAAAGAAGATAAACAGTAAGATAACCTGTGGATTGTGAACGGTGGACGGCGGATAGATGACGGATGAATGTGGAATGTAGACGGTGACGATTGACGATGGAATGTGGTATTACACGGCGGATTTCGACGGTGGATCGTGACGGTTATTGAAGGTGTAGATCTAGGGTTTGTTTGATATGGTTTTTTGATTTGAATATGTTGTCTCCTGATTCTGATTTGTTTTGTGGGTAAACCGGGTCAGATTTTACCCGAAGAATCCATATAAATTTGACCACGGGTTGTTATTTAATTAGCCTATTTATTTACAACAATGCCATCAGTTCACACTGGTTCTTTGGTTCTCTCTCTAAAGTTGGTTCTCGTATGATCCCTACCCTATATATATATATATATATATATATATATATATATATATATATATATATATATATATATATATATATATATATTAATTAAATAAATTTATATATCATTTGTCCGACCATTTTGCAACCGAAAGAAAAGGCCGCAAATCTTTCAACTGGTTTGCAGCTATATTTAAGAGGTTGTATATTCGGGACTGGATTGGTGTTAGTCGTTAATTCGCAACCATGGTGATCCCGGTTGCTAAATAATCGCAATATTTGCGCACAATTTTTCTATCGCAAAAAAGTTAATCGCAAGAGAATAGTGTTGGTTCAACCGCTATATAAAGGAAATCATATCGTCCTGTGCTTAAACCGATTTGGTTTCATGTTGGATTTCTTTTTTTCTTTTTTTTTTTTTTTTTTTTTTTATTAATATTGGTTGATTTCAAAATAAACTTAAATATATCATGTGAATGGATTAGTTTGTTCCAATTGGATTTAGTATCAAATATGAATAATTGTTGCATAAAAAGCAACACGGTTAATGTCATTGTACCATTCACATAGTTGATCTAATTCGCTAAGCTCCAACCATGTCACCCTTCCACACCTTTGGCTGCTAGTTGTCTTACATTAATTATCCATGCTATAAAACGGCGCCGTGACGCTTTACATTACGGAAAAAAACACTTAAAATACTCAAAGTATTCTCTAACTTGGCTTATTAGTTATTTGGATATATTAAACAATAGTGTATTGTCTGTAGCTATTTGTGCAATTTCGTAAAAATGATACATAAAATGTTGAGAAAAATAATATATATATATATATATATATATATATATATATATATATATAAAAAACCTATCCAGAACACTATCTATTACGAGAACATGAATAACAAATGCAAAATCATTCATGTTTCAATCTTAAAAAAGATAGAAAATAAAAACTAAACAGAAATGTTATAAAACTAATATTTATTGTTTTTTACTCTAAAATTCACAAAACAAGATTAGAATTTTTGTTGAATATACAACCAACATATACATTTGTTATGTATAAGTTAAAGGGTCCGGTTATCTACACATCCCCCAAATTTAAATACGCATTTCTTCGCGGGGTGTGGAGATCTCAACGGCCTGTGGAGATCAAAACAACCCGTATATGGATGTGCCAATGATTGACCATCATTGGCAATTATTGGGATGTGTGGAAGATGTGAAAAAGAGATGTATGGATGTTTGAGATGTGAAAATGGATGTATATGGGGTTTGGGATAGGTTGGAGATGTGAAAACGGATATTATTTGAGATTTTATTATTTATATAAAATGTTGATTTTTTTTGTAAATGTTGTTTTAAAAAATCAATATAATTATAAAGTGTGAATTTTTAGTAAATATTATTATATAAAATGTTTTATCTTTTGTTATTTATATAAAATATTTTGTCTTTAGTTATTTATATAAAATATTCTTTTTTTTTCTTTTTTTTCCTTTTTTTATTTTGTAAATGTTTTTAAAAATAACTAGAACTACAAAATGTTCTGATTATCGTTGCGTAAACATAAAGGTTTAGGTAATCAAACCAAACAAACCAGAAGATACGAACAATAAAACCAAAAGATAAAGATAATAATCACACCAAATAAACCATAATATACAAACGTCTACATAATAAAATGTTCGTACAATAATAATAACTAAAACATATATACATCAAAACCACTACTCCTATTGCCTCTGACACGTACCCGCCTAACTGCTAGACGGCGCATCCCGGCCGATAGGCGGTGGCTCACGCGGCGGAAAACCCGCTGCCTCTCGCCTCACAGCCTCACTCTGTATCAACCACTGCACGCCAGCCTTCACCCGGTCGAACAGTCGCCCCTGCTCAATTGTCGCCGTTATGTGACACCTGGCAAACTCAAATTAATAACTTTTATCAAACTTATAAGTCTACCTTAGAAAAACATCCATAAAGCATACTTAACTAGTTTAGTTGAGTCAATTCGGCGATCCAGGGGATCACCGGGAGCCGGTTTGATGATTTGGGGAATCATCGAGAGTCGGTTTGATGGTCCTGGGGATTGTCGGGAGTCGGTTATACACGTATGTCCAAGGATTGGTAATTCAGAGGATCACCGGGTAAAAACGCACACACGCGAGTCTCCAGTCCCAGAAGTTGGTGAATTAACGTAAATGTGGTAGTTAACAAGTAATAAGTGTTTTGCAATCATTATATAACTTGTCGATACGTGGATACGTGAATTAATGTGTTAAATTAGCAAATAATGATAGGTCAAAGTTTATAAATGTAGTTTAGGTAATATAATTATTATCCATTGAATATTTAAATAAAAATATGTTTTGAATAATTAAAACAAAATAATTTAGTTAATTACTTTAACTAATTATTGTAAATAAATACAATAATCATAAATATTGAAATAAATAATTATGAGTTGCACAAAGATCCAACAATGATAATAAAGACTTTCAAGATAAGAATATTTCTATTTTATAAGAAAAGTATTTATAAAATAGATGTTGAAATAGTATAAATAAATAAATGTTTAATTATGTCTATTTAAACGTAAATAAGACTAAAAATACAAAACATGATCCAAAAATATTATTTTTATAGAAAATGAGTACTTTCTGATGTAAATAAATAAAAATAATTTTCCCATAATTTTTATAAACTAATTTATATTTAAAACTGATTTAATGAATTTAAATCATGTTTAAATGATTAAAATTAGAAAAATTAATAAAAATAAATGTTTTCTGAACCAAATATTTTTATTTCAGTTCCTGATGATAAGAAATAATTTCACAAAAAGTTTGATATTAAAATCATAAAAAATGAATTTTTAATCAATTAATTATGATGAGTTAATTACGTGGTTAGTCCCTGTGGTTTATTTAAAGTTTCAAGTTTAGGTACTAATAGTTTCAAGTAACGGGTTAGGGTACTAAGGTTTGTCTTTGTAAAAATGTTGGGTACTAAGACTAACGATCGTTAATTTTTATGTTAACTTTAAGTAAAGTGACAAAATTGACTTTTTACCAAGTAGAGGGGTCATTTATGTAAAACTCTTAGTACCTAAACTTGAAACTTTAAAGAAACCACAGGGACTAACCACGTAATTAACTCATAAAATTAATATTTTGTACATTTTATTTGTATTAAAATTTAAAAATTTAATATTATTTTTTCACTAATACAAATTTAAAATATTTTTCTCTAATACAAAAAATATTATTTTATATAAAAACAGGGGCTAACATTTTGTATTAGTGAATAATAATTTTAAATTTTTTTTCTATATTATTTTCATGTAAAACAGATTTCTAAATTATTATTTAAAAAAAAACGTGAACAACACAATAAAGGGAAATAATGATGAAAGACATGGTCAAAAGCCAGTGACTTCAAAGACATGGTCAAAAGCCATATACAGAACAGGTCCTAAGGACTCCCCTATGGGACAAAATCTTTTTTTTATGTTATTCATCCTTTTATTTAATAACTGTTATAAATCTATTTTAATTATTAAAAATAGTAACCTTAGTCGAAAATTTTTATAAAAATTATCCTAGTTTCATAAGACCCTAAGGTTTTTTTTTATAAATTTATTTTTCCAAAAAATAAATATTTATTATTTTTAATATATTTATTTAATTTAAATTATAATTATTTTTACTTTTTTTTGTATTAGTGAAAAATAATTTTAACATTTTAAATTTAATAACAAATAAAATGTAAAAATATTACTTTTATGAGTTAATTACGTGGTTAGTCCTTGTGGTTTCTTTAAAGTTTCAAGTTTAGGTACTAAGAGTTTTACATAAATGACCCCTCTACTTTGTAAAATGTCAATTTTGTCACTTTACCTAAAGTTAATAGAAAAATTAACGATCGTTAGTCTTAGTACCCAACATTGTTACAAAAACAAACCTTAGTACCCTAACCTGTTACTTGAAACTATTAGTACCTAAACTTGAAACTTTAAATAAACCACAGGGACTAACCACGTAGTTAACTCTAATTATGATTAAAACAATTTAAATCAATAAAAATATGAAAATAATTCATTTTTCAGAAAATAAAAATATGATAATTTTCTTTAGGGTGTCAAGATACTACACCTAAATTTTTATAATTTTTTTTGAAGCAAAAATGGATTTATTATGAATATTATAACTCTTGTATGAATTTTATATTCATGTTTATAAAACAATAAATAAATAGATGAAACTAACTTACCAACAAAAAAAAGAATGACAAAAACAAGCCACTTGAAGGACTCAAACCTAGGACCTGTTGGTTCCTTACGAATGCACTAACCACTAAGCCACACATTAATTTGTTGATTCTAGTTAAAGAAAAAACGTTTTAACAAATTTTACATATGCATCATCTTCTTCCCCAAATTTCTAGCCAAGAACCCTAACCCTAACCCAATACCAATTGATCATAAATTCGAATCTGTTACGAACTAAAACCATGGGGCTTTCAGAGACTAATATGTGTAGAGCTAAACGGCACAAAAAAAAGACTCATAATATATTTTTCGATCGGAAACGAGGGCCGAACACGAGGAGATAACACCCGACTGAAACTCGCAAATTGGGCACTAATCTAAACGAATTTTGAAGGTTTTAAAGTGTTTATAGGATGCTAGTTGCTGCATAAACGTAATGGCACATTGGTTTATATAAGGTTTTAATCAAAATAGGTGATTAATGGGTTTAAAACAAATATGGATTTCTTTCATAATCCATGGCATCATGTATTCATTTTTCCTCAAGCTCAACATTTACATTTCTAGTTTTCATGTTCATACATGTTCTATGTAACATCGCGAATTTCCCCAAATTTTTTTTTTGATAAAAAGAATGTATTGTTTTAAACAATATATGTTTTTAAATACCTTAAACTAATAATTATTTGTATCTCGAAACTTTTGTACGTTTTAAAAATATTTCGAGTCACTTTCAAGCTTATATAATCATATTATGAATTTAGAATAATATAGTTTTAGGGAAATAATTGCCAAAAAAAAGATTTGTGTGGACCGGGACTCGAACCCGCGTCCACAGCCAACCAACACACAGTGACAACCAACTGAGCCAACTATCATCTTGTGTAGTATTTCAGAAGAAAATAAACTTAACACATTCCTTAAATTGATTAGTCAAAGTCTTAGTCAAACAGTCAAAGTCTTAGTCAAATAGTCAATTCATCATAAAACCTTACTTTATGGTGTTGACCAATTTTAATGGCTAATTGACTCCAAAACTAGTATAAAAACCCACCTATGACCCATTATACTTTGCACCTCTAAATCGATTGTTTCAATCCGATTAAACTTTCCCTCATACCTTTCTTCTATAGTCTATTACTTCTACAATTGAAGCTTTGATTATAAGCTCTTGTAATTGGCGAATTGGAAGCTTGATATTCTTCCTTTTTCGTTTTCTTCAATTTGGACTAGCTACGTTGTTGAGTCTTTGGGATTCGCCTCGCATACATTCACAACACTTAGAGGATAATTCACCTTAGCCAATGTGAGTTTACATAGCCCATTTTCTCTATTTTCACTATTTTTGGGGTGAAACATGTTTAAACATTTTATACTATCATTTACACATATTTACTTGTGATTCAATTACATCATCATTCTATCATTTGACTGTAACAAAAAGACACAGTACAATCATTAACAATGATCAAGCCGCCTGTTTAGATTATAGCGCTATAGGTCTGACAAACCCATCCCCCGCATAAATTCAGGGATGATCGATAACAGTAAACAACATTTAACTAACTTGCGAGTTAGTCATCAGTCGACACAAGGTTTGGTTGTACAAAGACGCATTGTTACATGTCGGACTCATACTCTATCATCAAACAACTGTGATTGTTGTACAAACTATTGTCATCAATTATATTCAAAAACCTATGTATTCTCACCAACTTTTGTTGACCCAAAATATTTTCAAACTTAACATGTTTCAGGTTCTACTTGCTTGAAGATTTGAGTTAATGTTTGAAGATGTGTGCATAGTATTATTCATTTTGATGTACGAATTCTTGTAGAACAATTGTATGTAATTTATTTAAATCATTTAATGAAATTCATTATTCACCATGAGCTACTGAACAATCATCAATACGTGACATCCCGATGTTTCCGCCATCGGTTGGGGTGTTACATTCTACACATTTATTTTCTCATTCAAGCATTTCATCAAACACCTTATATGCACTAGTTTCATCATGTTAATTTTAGGTAGTTCAAGACTTTCTAGATTCCACCATGGCTTTGCTAACCATTTGCACATGATCAATTCACCAATTAGCAATACATACATGATACAAATCACATATAGTAAGATTTACCACATAGTAGGGTAATTCATGTTTAGGGTAAAAACCCACTACTTATACATAATGATAATTCACAAATTCATATGAATCAACATCATATAACAATTTATCACGTTTTATAGCTTCCTTGATGTCTACTAACACATAGAAATCCATAGAAGCTAAGAATTCACGTTTTTAATGTGAACCCTAATTTACCATCTTCCACATACAAGTGTTTTAGGTAAAATCAAATGGGTCTTAAGATACCTTGTGATGTGTAGAACACTAGATAAATAAGAATTTCATCATGCATCAAGAAACCCCCCTTGATTTGAACAGATTTGTGCTTGGTAGATGAGTTAGGGTTGGAGCCCTTCTTGGGGTCTCCTGAAGATCATACTAACACACACATTGTGTGTGTTTTATTTTTATTAATAAAACCAACTTTATCATTTTGGCCACTATGGTCCCTCAAGTTCCAATTTCCATGATCATTAGATAACATCACGATCTAGGTTGGTCTCGTGTATTGAGTTTTAGCCTCGTTTTTATCTGTTGACTAAAACATCCACTGCTAAATTCGCTTTCGATACTTTATCAATTACGCCTATTGGCGTATTTAGGCGAAACAAGATTTCGGGGTGTTACATTATATATCTATTTTTCTATTTGGAGTCTTATATATATTTGATATGTTCTCGTTTAAATTAGATTAAATTAGTTAAAACAAACATTCACCTATCATTTCTTACCGGTAAATCAGTTACAACGGTTCAGTGCAATCGCTCTGCGCGCGTCCATGGATCGATACTTGGTTCTTATCTATGTGACAGGGTGTGCTTACCCTTTAATGTGTGTTCTAATGTTAAGATTAAAATCATTTTTTATAAATTTAAAACGCAAAGCTACGAGCGTGCGTGTGCATATTTATATGTACGCTCGTGACACATCAGGTGCGTATCTACACATGGTTACTTGTTTACTTGTATTTGACTAACATGGGTATATCGGGTCCCCAATAGGATGTCGGTCTGGTGTGGTGTGGTCATGTCAAATGTTAAACACTTTTACAAACATTCAAGTCAAGGTCTTGGACACTAAGGGTTATCATACAAACATATCATCGGTTAAACACTTATAGACTATCTATGGTAGGTTTCAAGTAGTCAGGACTTCCATAAAATGTCTGGTTATTTACTTACGTGAAGAACGCAATCTAAGGTGAGTGTCACACCCCTCTTTTATCGTTTTCGTTTCGATGGAGAAACATGCGGGACAAACATTACTATCTTTAGACCACAACATTACATTATATCACATGGGCACTAAGCGACATTACATCATTAAGTCCTTTTAACTTTTGACCCATGAATATGTGGATACATAGCGGGGAAAGTGTGAATAGATCTATTTGGCCGAGCAAGCCCCACGTGGGTCGACTGGAGGTCGGACGGGTGCATATTTGTCCTATCTAACTTACGACACCGGATGATGACCGGTGGCGGGTATTAAAGGCAACTTCTAATGTTTAGCAATCGTTCATAACGCTTTAGTATCATGTAGCGATATCTAGCTAGCATCAGGTATAGATGTAAGGATTGTTGGGTCTGGTTTACACACGTTTACTTTTACGAACTTTAAATTATGTGACTCACCAGCACTTTATGTGTTGACTAACATAACATGTTTTTTCAGCTCGCTAAGGTAGCTTCACTGGTTCAGGATGCACTGGAGTCCACGGCATCCATCTATCTCATGCATTACTTAATGAACTTCTTTGAACTGTTTTGAAACTATTTACATTAGAGTTTTGGGTTGTAAACTTATTATGCTTCTGTTGTACTTGTCAAACCTTTTTGAACTGCGTGGTTATTTCTTACGTCATTTTCATATCATATAGTTGTCGTTTATTGTGACCGTTGACTTGGATCCTGGTGTGTCACGCGCCTCGCAGTAAAACCACGCAAGTGGAACTTGAGGATGTAACACGTGAGGCCTCCATGACACGTGGACCTCAGCTTATTCAGACTGAACTCCCTGCAAAGTGGGGAGTTCAGTCTAAACGTCGCACCTCGTACCCTACCATGGCCCGTAGAACTCTCCACGGGCCATGTAGGGTTTAAATGCTCCCAAATGCCACATTTTCCACGGGTCGTTGACGACACCATGACCTGTGGATTTCTACTTTTAACCCTATACGGGCCGTGGAGGTCATAGGGCATGTCTAAAAAAATTTAGGGAATATGTAAATAATATCACCTAAGTTAAATTACCTACTTATGTGTGGCAATATGGAAGTAAAATGACAAATGTAAAAACACATAAGAAAACGTTAGTATGATGGTTAAGTGTAGGTTAACTTTTCTACAAATGTGTATGCTATGTGTATGTAAAATGACAAATATAAAAAACATAAGAAAAAGTTAAGCCAGATCGTTTTTATGTATATTATATGAAGGGGAAATATTATAAAAAACACCAAACTTTCTGTTTTTTCTCACTAAAGTCACTCAACAATTTTTTGCACATAAAAAACACTACACTTTCAGTTTTTTCTTACAAATGTCACTCAACATTTATTTGCGCCTAAAAACACTATAATTTATGTGTCACCAAACATTTTTTTCCGCATAAAACCCCTTAAAATGTCAATTTCAAACAAAATTGTTATGCTTTTGTTTTAAATAATCCTAAACCGGAACTCCTAGTTGTGTTTGCTTACGTGTTGCATAAATGGTCTATATATTTATATCGATTAAAAACAATCCTTATTTGTTATATCATTTTTTTCTTGATACTTAAAAATTGTATGACTATTTAAATTAGCACAACTAATATTACTTTGATTGCAACAAGGTATTTTGTTGTCATATAATTTGTTACAAAAATAAATATATATAACTACAAAATATCTTAAAAACTACAAAAAAAACATGACAAAATAATAATAATAATAATAATAATAATAATAATAATAATAATAATAATAATAATAATAATGTTGGGTGACTTTTATGAGAAAAGACAGAAAAAATAGTTTTTTTTAGTACAAATAAATGTTGAGTGACTTTTATAAGAAAAAACTGAAAGTGTAGTGATTTTGACGTGTAAAAAATTGTTGAGTGACTTTAGTGAGAAAAAACAGAAAGTTTAATGTTTTTTTATGATATTTTCCCTTATATGAATGTAAAAAAACACAAAATCTCAATCTTAACCGTTGATTTGACTTAAGGATTTAGAATAAGAATTTGCACACTTTGCACCATCTTTCAACTTTCAATTTGATTCGGCCAATTTAAAGAGGAGAGATCATAGTGTGCAAAAGAGAGATCATGAGAAAACCATAAAGTTATATGAAAACTAAAATAAAAAAAATGACCAATAACATAATTTATAATTCATTTAAGTTTTTTAATTGTTCTAGACATATTCGGGTAAACTTTTGCCTTCGTAATCTTAGGAGTTATATCAGTTTAACTAAAAATTTCTTAATTATCTATGATGTTTATAGGTTTTAAATTTTGAAATATTCAAGTATTCAGCCTACCAATTTTCACTTTCATCAAATTATACGTTGTTCAAGTATCGATAATATCAAATTTTCTTGAATCTTTTTACTTGAATCAAAGCAGGACTAGAAGGGAAAGCACTCTAACATCCCAAAAAATAAAAATTAAAATAAAGTGTGAATAATGGTAAAGGCCCATTATAGGGAAATCAAGTAGATATTGGATCAATGACTAAAAAGCCCATTATTGGAAAAATACTTGTAAAGGCCTAAGGGGAAAATGGGTGATTTGATGTCCAACACTAATTAAGAAAAGGCAGCCCTTCTTAACTACCTCGTCCACTCAGACTACCTCCCATGCATTCGTTAGAGGATATTCTTAGGGGCGCTTACAGGCGCATAGCAATGTAGGCATTTTATCCTTACATGCCTTTAGAAACTAAGCCCTTCCCTGAGGGCTTTGTTTTTGTTGATTTTTGCAATAGGGTGGGACCAAAGTAAAACAATAATTGGTTTATCAAAATATTGTGTGTAGTGAGTAAGTAATGAGATGAAAATTAAGAAGGGTACGAATATTTTGTAGGGTTGGAGATGAAATAAAGGTTTTTAAGGATTTGTAAGGATATGATACGTCAGATGATGATCAAGCTAAGGACGCCTAAGGGCGCATGTAGCATGTAGCATGTAGTCTCACTCCATGTTGCAACATTCTCCTTTTGCTCAAGTTAGAGAAAGTAACCATTTTTAGCTAAGAACACAATTATAGCCATGAGTTTGTAAAGGGAAGCAACGTGCTTGTTGATTTGGCACATGCGAGGGTTGTTTAGGTTGTTTTCGAGTTATAAGGGGAGCTTTGAAGTTGTTTTGCTTGGGTTTGTTTCAAACAAAGAAAAAGGTTTTTTTTCGTTATTAACAAAAGATGATTCATGGATCGGATCAATATAAACGTTCATTTTGAGGTGTTTTGATGTATAAAGTTTGGGGTACACACATGATTTTGAAATAGTCCATAAGTACGAGATTTTACAAAGATAGTAAAATTTTTTACAATTTTTAACACCTTTAATCCAAACTTTTGCGTATTGTAACATATGTACTCCCTGAAATTTAATGAGATACGAGGGGTTATAAATTCCAAAAGTTTGGACTAAAAGATGTACAAATTGCAAAAGTTTTAACTATGTAAGTGGAAGATCATAATCATTAAATTTTGTTTATTTAAACCATTTTATAAGTGGCAGATCATAACCCGAACGATATTAGGAAGCAAACAACAGTGCTATAGCGTATTGTAATTTGTCAACAAGTGTCTTGATTCAGATAGAAATGTTCCCTCCAAAACATACGAATACAATTAGCATGCACATAATTTGATTATTACGTATCTTACAACCAAACAGATGGAATAACCATAATATAATGCAACATGGTTTATAAAACATGAATGCAATTAGCCACCTAAAGTTTATGTAGAATTAAGTGAGCACCAAACTGAGGCTGTAGAGTGACGATGAGGTGTGGAGCATGGGAGTACGAAGGAGACAACTCAAAGGAGAACCGTCGAAGAATCATAACGAGAGCCATTTTTGCTTCCATCATGGCAAAGTTTTGTCCAATACATATACGTGGCCCCCCTCCAAATGGAACGTATGAGGCTTGTCCGTTGGTCGCCTTTAGAAAATCTCTCAGGCTTAAACTCCTTTGCGTCGTCTCCCCATAGATCATGATCATGATGTAAAAGAATGGTGTTTAGTTGGATATGTGTTCCAGCCTGTAATGTTATGTTCCCTAATTTCGTATCTTCATGTATCATTCTTGCTAATGTTGCCCCTGGTGGATATAGTCGAAGAGCCTCGTTTAAAATCACATTCACCTAAGACACAAAACAACTACGGATTAGCAACATACCTTTCACCGACAGATCCTTGACATACATAACACTTTCTATTTGCATCACTAACGTTAAACATCGGATGACGATGACAAACCTTTCACCAAAGAGTGAATGGAGACCATTATAAGAACATATTTTCCTTTTCATTTTGACATATTCATTAATCACTAACGTCTAACACCACATCATATGTGACCATAGATTTAATTTGTATGTGTTGTTTACCAAGAAATTAAGTTCTATTTGTTTACATGTAAACAATTCAACAATGGATCCCTTTTTTCTTTGATAATAACACCAAGTATGAAAAGACTTACAACTTTTAGACGATTAAGCCATCAACATTTGGCATTTTCTCCCCAATTATGTCTAAAACTTCATTTCTCGCATGCGTTTGCCAATCTGTGTATTGACTTAATAAAATCATAGTCCAAACAAACAAATTCCCAGTGGTCTCTTGACCTGCAAAGTAAAAAAGTTTGCACTCTTCGATGACTTCCTCTATGCTTAGTCCATTATAACTATTCCCACTGTGTTTAATTTCTTTGTAGTTGGAATCCAAGAGAATGCCCAAAAGGTCTTCGTTAGCAATTTTCCCGGCTTTCATCATGACTACTCTCTTGTCGATTATACTTCTTATTAACGCCTTCACTTCTCCTTCAATCTCTTTAATCCTCATGTTGGAGCGTGTTGGCAAAAATCTATTGTTCATTAACCTCGTTACTTTCGATTATTAGCTAAAATACTTTAGTTATAATTTATTTTGATTATCTTTACTAGAGATATAATATGATTAAAATTCTTTATTCATTAACCTCGTTATATTACTATAAATAGGTGATCAATAATACTTGATACCTAATATTGGTTTTCATTAATCTGTGTGGTCTTCAAATATATTGTGTGAAAATGTACTCACCTGAATCCTGGAATGTAAATCGACTGTTCGGCCTTTATGATAAGCTCTGCTTGTTCTTGTTGAAGCCGAGATATTCGTCTTCCTTCCTCAAAGCTACCACCAAACGCTGTACGTGAAATCACATCACTAGTGAAAGACTGAAGATGAGGCCATACATCTAATTCACATGAGCTTTGGTCACTGGTTAACATTTCTTCCCATTTATTAATCATGTCACCGCAACTCACATAAAATGCGGGTACCATATACTGTTACCAAACAACATAAACATTTTTAAAAGGAGTATAATTGGATTTAAATAATCTTAACTATTAACAATTGGCCTTCACTAGTCCCAACTAAGGAAATGTGTGCTAGTGGTCTCACCTTTTAAAATAATGACCACCAATGGATTATGACTAACAAAATACTAACTGATTTTCTAAACGTAACATATTTATTTTTAGTCATAATCCGTTGGTGGTCAATATATTAAAAGGTGGGACCGCTGGCACATATTTCAGTACGATGGCCAATAGCTAATAGTTAAGATTATTTAAATTCAATACTCTTTTTTAAATCATGTTTTCAATTCAAAAAGAGAATCTAGGCAAAATACAAGAAACCTTGAGCTTCTCAAAATGGAATGCAGGATTAATGATTTTCCTATGTTTGATCCATCGGTCTGAATCCGTGTCGATTAGTCCGGTTGCTAGTAGTTTGGTTAAGGGATTGTTTACGCTTGGTTTTTGAAATTGATGATAGTTAGCCAATATCTCTCGTATCATAAGTGGTTCAGATACTTGCACTACCGGTTTGCTCCCCATCCATGTAAAGCAAATTTTACCTATACAAAGTTAGGGGACATGAATTTTATTTTAAAACCACTAATATATTGTAAATAACAAGAACTAGATAATATACTTAAATAAAATGCATATAAAAGATAGTTAACGAGAGAGTATTTTGGTCACATTAGTGTTTTATGTATCACGTACACATACTGTAATATGTACAGGTAAATTACACTACTATTATAGTTTTCAACATAGTATTGGTTTAAAATGAGCATCCCTCTACAAGCAAGATTGACACATATATAATCAACTAGCTGATTACCCCGAGAGTGTTCCGGGGTTAAAAAATCTATTATGACTTAATAAAAAAATGATAAAAGAAGTAAATAGTCTCAACCACTTTTAATGCTAAAGAAAGTTGTTCTAATGTTTATACTACGAAAAGAGGCTCTCATGATGCGTTCACAGCAGATTGAAAAAATCTCAACATCTTTTAATGCTAAGCATATTAATTAAAATATTTGAAATTTTAAAATAATAATTAACGTTTAAAAATTGTGAGTAGAAAATAAGGAAAAAATAAAGATAAAAATATTAATTAAAATATTTGAAATTTTAAAATAATAATTAACATTTAAAAATGTGAGAGGAAAATAAGGAAAAGATATTAATTAACATATTTGAAATTTTAAGATAATATAGATATAGATTTTATTTAAAAAAGAAAATAAAATTTTTAAAAATTTATCTTTTATTTAAAATAATAAATTCAATACTATCACCTCAAAGTGCCACATGACACATTCAATTGAATGACACCTCATAGAAATTCAATTCTTTTATTATAAGTTATAGATATGAAGGTTATGGACTAAAGTCTTGTTTGGAGCAAAAAATTTACAATGGGCCTTTGGTTAGAGGGTTTCATCTGAAGTGTGAGTGGTCTTTCATCATTAAGTTTACCTAAGAGACCGGGCTTTTATGGTCATTCAAAAAAAAAAAAAGTTCTTAAGCTGTCTTTAGTCTTCACCTCTTTTAATTATATATCATTTAATAAACTTTTCTTATTTAATACGCCATTTAAATTGTCCCCAAATGATTTAATGGTTGATCTTATGCATATGATTGGTCAGATGATTAAGTTTAACTATTTAGAAGATCACATTTTTGAGAAGCGAGTCAAATATGTAATTTTTATTGAACTTTTTGTAATATTATACAAAAAGCAAGTTAAGGATATTGTGTATGCATTTGTAGTGGAATTGTTGTAACTTACACTGAATTATTACCGAAGACACATACCCCTTACAAACCATGGTTAGTTTGTGTTGGAATCTAAATCGATAATTAACTCTGTGATTATTATTATTTCGCAACAAATTGCTAATTTTCCTACACATTTTTTTTTTCATAAGCTTCGCTCACTAATACCTATTTTCTTAAAGCATCATGTATCACTCAACAAAAATTGCAAGCACATGCACATACCGTGGGTAGCGACAATCTCATGGACAAACGGCAAGGTACGGGGAACTATGTCATCTTTGAGACCGATTGGTTTGGTTTTAGCTTCAACAATCGATTGCATCATCTCCTTCAAATCTCCAAAAGGGAATTTATAATAACTACCATCAAGACCTTGGTCTCTTAAAAACTTCTCCATTTTCATAGGTTTAATCCACACCAAGTTCAACACTCTCAATGCATATGAGACCAACATGACTACTATACACACAACATAACACATTGTATTAACGATCATCCTTGTTGGGTGGGGGTGGGGTAGTGTCCAACTAATGGTTTTAGACAGATTTAGTATTTTAAGATGGTATGTGGAAAAGAACAATGATACTTATAGATGGATTATATTCACTCGACTACCTATGGGTTGAGTAATTTCATTTATGCCCTCTATGTTTTGATTGTCATTCACTAATGACTATTCTCATTGCGCCAACCCAAACTAAAGTACTAAACATAATTGTTAAACCTAAAAGGTTATTTTCGTAAAAATGACCATTGAAATATATATAAAAAAAGATTGTTGAATAATTTGAGTGTAAAAGAACTATATAGAATCTAATATTAAAAAGTAAAACTATGTAATATAATGTTAATAGGAAAAAAAAAAGGCTAAAATGCTAAAATCGTCCCTGTGGTTTGTTAAAAGTTGTCACTTACGTACAAACTTAAGATTTTTTGTCATAATCGTACCTGGTTTAATTGTTTGTCTAAATCGTCCCTGGCACTAACTCCATCCAGTTAAGTCAAGGGACGATTTAGACAAACAATTTAAAACCAGGGTACGATTATGACAAACAATTAAAACCAGGGTACGATTATAACAAAAAGAGTAAACTGTCATTTTCGTCCTTGAGGTTTGGCACTTTTTGCCAGTTTCATCCAAAAGTTTATTTTTTCTCAACTGGATCCACTAGTTTTCAAATTCTTGCTGGTTTCGTCCAAGTGCCTAACTCTGTTAGTCAATCTCAGTTAACTGAGGGGCAAAGTTGTCAATTCAAATATTATCTGTATTATAATAATAATAATAATAATAATAACTTTCATGATATGATTATGTATGATATAGAGTTACTCGTCCCTTCGATGCATAATAATAAAAGATTAAAAAAAATCCCTAAATTATTAAATTCTATTTAACAAAAAACAAAAACAAATAAAAAATATAGCCTGCACTCTGCAAGTAAGCAACTACCTCCTTCCACATTACTAAACTCATCATCCGAATCCGATTCCTCAAGTTTGCTGACAGAGTCAAACCATGATCCTTCTTGACATATCACTGCAGCAGTGAAGACATCAAAAGAGTCAACATGATTCCTCTTCCAAATTGCTATCAAACAACCCACCCCTCTGAATCTGAATAGTTTTAACCTTTTCACCCAACACAACGAGTTCTCAAAACCACCATCGGTCAATGTCGATCTACAGCGAGCTCTCAAAACCCACCTCAATATTCGGCCTCCGTCTCTACTCTCTGGTACCCCCCGTCCCAAATCCGAAAACCACCTCCATTACAACCACCCCACCACCACCGGTACCACCCCTGTTTCCAAAGACATCCAAGAGGTCATCCACCACGACACCTCTGATCACCGTACATCGTTCAAGAGATCCAAATCGACATAGGGAAGTCAGAACACCGTGTCGTGTTCTCTTAGATAGTCCGAGTCGTGTTTATTGATGAAGCTAATGATGGTGATGGTGGGTTGAAGAAGATGATGAAGGTAATGGTGGTATGATGATGGTGGTGGGTTGAAGAAGAGAGAGAGGGAGAGTAAAGATAGATAGAGAGAGAGAGCGCAGAGCTGATTTAGGAGAGAGACACTTTAAAGATTTTATTTATTAAATAGTATAAAATATAAGGGTATTTTAGTCTTTTTACAAGAAGTTAACAGAAAAAATGGATGGAGTTAACGAGTTGGACGAAACCAGCAAGAATTTGAAAACTAGTGGATCCAGTTGAGAAAAAATAAACTTTTGGATGAAACTGGCAAAAAGTGTCAAACCTCAAGGACGAAAATGGCAGTTTACTCTAACAAAAAATCTCAAGTTTGTACGTAAGTGGTAACTTTCACCAAACCTCAGGGACGATTTTAGCAGTTTACCCTAGAAAAAATTAACACATTACAAAAAAATCTTCAAAATGTTTACTTGGCAAAATACGTATCAAATGACCATTAACAAAGGAGCAATGAAGTTAACATCTCATGTAAGAGGCCTATAAAGTTAAAAGATACAAGTGAAGATAACTAAATATTGGGGGACTTAAGTTGACATAATTTCTAGGTGGAGGGTGATATGTAAATAACTCTTATTATTATATATATCAATTTGGAACACACATTTGCGCCAGGCGTCTTTTATAATTTCAGACTTAGACCATGTGTAGTGGGGCTTTATATTTATAAAGCCCCTGAATGTGATTGGTCCATGTGGCTGCTGAGTCAGCGTGGAGAGAGAAACTGAAAAAGGGGTGTAGTGGTGGGGCTTTATTTATAAAGCCCCTGTTTGTGATTGGTTGAATTTTTTATTTTTTTTTAATCTTTTAATTCAAAATAATTAAAATAAAAGACAAAAAAAATATAAAAAAAAATTACAAATAATAATAAAAACACAACTAATATTAAAAAAAATTACAAGTAATATTAAAAAAAAATTACAACTAATATTAATTTTCATCTTCGGATTCTTCATATTCGTCTTCGTCCTCTTCTTCTTCTCTTCTTCTTCTTCTTCTTCTTCTTCTTCTTCTTCGTTTCCTCCTGGGTTTGGAATATACCGAACCGACCACGCTTGTTGGACCAAATCCGCAGCTAACGCGTCATGTACTTCATGGTCGCGAAGTTCATGTGCGTTGAGCACTCTTTCTTGCACATTAGCTTGCGGTAGATCCTGAACGGCTTCCGGTACGTAATTTTGGCATATCGCTTTACCTTCATCTTCTAATATCATATTATGCATGATTATACATGCATACATAGCATCTCGCAGCTTGTCTGTGGTCCATGCACGAGCAGGGTTTCTTATGTAATGCCAACGCTGTTGAAGAACCCCAAAACACCTCTCTATGTCCTTTCGCGCCGCCTCTTGGACCTTTTTAAAGTGTGCCCTTTTTTCGTCGTACGGGTTACTAAACGTCTTAACGATAATGCTATACCTCGGATATATTCCGTCAGCCAAATAGTATCCGTGTGGGTAGTAGTTTCCATTAGCGTAAAAGCACGCCTTCGCTGCCCTGCCAGAAACGAAATCCTCTATAATAGGCGACTGCTCAAAAACGTTTAAGTCGTTGCATGAACCCGCAACACCAAAATAGGCCGACCAACCCAAAGATCGGCTGAAGCCACCGCTTGAAGAATAATCGATGGTCCTTTTTGGTCACCACGCGTGTGTTGACCTCGCCAAGCGGTTGGGCAATTATACCACCGCCAGTGACGACAATCAAGGCTACCCAGCATTCCTGGTAACCCATGTTCAGCCGTATGCACCTCGTAAATTTTTTGTAGGTCGTACCAAGTGGGCCGTCTAAGATAACGGGCTCCGTACAACTTTATTATTCTAAAACAAATAAATACAAACATATATAAAATAAATACAAACATATATAAAATAAATACAAACATATATAAAAAATAAATACCTTGGCAAAAATACTCCAAAGAATCGCGTGTTGTTTTCTCGGCCATTTTTAAATACTCGTCGTTGATATCCGTCGTGTTGCCGTATGCGAGTATACGCAGTGCCGAGGTACACTTTTGAATAGACGTGAATCCCATCATCCCCCTAGCATCCGCTTTTTGTTTAAAGTACGGAAACGCGTTTTCAAGATCTTCGGATATACGTAGAAATAAACGTTTGCTCATCCGGAAACGACGCCTAAATATCTTTGGGTCGGGGTAAGTCGGGTTTTCATCAAAGTAATCCTTCATCAAACGAGCATTTGCCGATAAACGATCTCGTTCGTAGTATTGCCTAGTTTGTTTTGGAGGTGTAGGCGTACTAGTTTCTTCAAGATACCGCGCCGAAAGCGCTAGCGCACTCGTAATGGCATCTTGCTCCAACTCTTCGTCTGTGGAATAACCCTCGTCGCCTAGAAACTCTCTATAATATTCTCTCACATTAGATGATGACGCGGGGGAACCCATTCTTTTATAATTTTATGTGTTGTATGTATAATGTTTTGTTTGAGTGTTTTAATATTTATGTGTTGTATGTATATATATATCCCTCAAAAAAAAAATAGCCGTTCAAAAATAAATAACGGTAATAATACCGTTGAAGCCACCAAATGGCATTCAATGATTGGACCAATAATTCTTCACAGCGTTATTTTTATAACGCCAAGGCCCAAAAAACCAAAATAGCGCCCCCCTGTTCCGGTGTTGGGGGCGCTATTTTTGAAAAAAGTTGAAAAACCACGCCCACTACGGGTGGTCTTATACCACCAAAGTTTGTTGATGCCTATCATGTGCACACCTACCTACTCCATTATTATTGCTCTCTCTCTCTGCATTATTGCCTCAAAAGATTCTTATGCCTTCTCTCTGCTCTCTTCTTTCTCTCTCTAGAAATCACAATCCCCATACATCTGCAGTTCTACACCATGGTTGTCTCCGATTTGGGTTTGAAAATCCTTGCTTCCGTCTGTCGCTATCTCCGCTCCACGATGGCAACGAAAGCTCTCCGGCTAAGGTATACCACAATCAGTGACGATTTGGGGATTCTTGGAGAGTATACCACGGCGGTGATGGCCCAACGAGCTAACCGCTCATACTTCATCGGTTCATCCTCTCTGCCAACCGATTATGGCCTTGGCTTCGTTTTCTTCAGCGAATCGTTGTTAATAGGTATGTTCTCTTTCTTCTTCCACACTCTTTTAGATATTATCCCGCATAGGTGTTGTGGTTCAAATTTGAATAAACCAGGTATTCATCATCTTGCTGTGGTCCATGTCTCAGGGCATAAGAGATGCAGCAACAGGTACAAACAAAGTAGCACTGGTATAATCTTATGTATATAGAAATTGAATCACATGAATATGTATATAGTGTGTGAAGGTTCCGGATTTCTGATGCCTAATAATGTTTATGTTTTGGGATATTTCATTGCATAGTATGCCTTCTTTTATCTTGGTTGTCTTATACTGATTTTAGATTCAGTGAATGGGTTTGGGGAAATCGGCCCTCCATTGATTTTTCTAGGAATTCTTTATAAAATACTTCAACTTATGATAATGGAAAACTTTATTACTGATTTATAAAAGTAATCAAAGAATTGCATGAGGTTTGATTGAAAATCTGGAAATAAATAGTAGTTCAGGTAATAAGGATGGTAGTTTTGAATTAGCTTTACATTACCCACTGGTCAAAATTTTGCCACATTTATAACTTAGTTATTACTTAAAACTTAAAAATGCTTTCAACAGTTGTGTCGTATGATAAATTTTGCTTTGCTTTTACCTCTTTATTTCATGGCATTTTGCCCAAACAGTTTGGCAAATTAGCGCTCAATGGGGTCACGTCCCCTAGCTTTCTTACATTTGGGATTAGAGACGTATTGGACATGTATAAGTTTTGTCAGCGATCGAAGAAAAGAAACCTTACTCAAATTGGCGGATGAGAAATGAGTCTATGTTTGATCGCACTTCAGTTTCGGAAACTAAAGCGATCGAGGAGGTTAAAACATTGGCGTTCTTATGGATTAACCACATATCAAAAGATTTCCGAGATTGATTAGCGGAGGTGGACCAGCTTTGACGTTTTTATGTTTATCTTTTTTGTTTGTAATTGTAGTTTGTTTGGTGGTTTGCATCTGTTTGTTAGGGTCTGTACATTTGGACCTTGCCTCTTGCAACTCTTGCTTTAATAAATTCTTCTGTTGTCCATTCAGTCTACACAACAATTGGCTGTTCAAAAAAAAAAAAAACAATTGGCACTATACTATTCTCTCCTTTCACACTTACGTTAAAAACAGGTTGACTATCATCCTCCTTTTCTCAATTTGGTTTACAATCTAATGAGCACCGTCACACGGCCGCCGCAACGCGGCGGGATCACCCTAGTTACAATAATTAACAGTCCGATTAACATATACTGGTTGGTGAAGAGAGTTCGACCTCGCAACTTATCAAGTCAAATTTAACAATTTTCTCACTAAAATGATTAAAGAAGCTTTCATTATTTTTTTAAATAATTTGAAAATCGTATATAAACCGAAACCAGGGATTTATATTTTATTATTTTGTGATTACGTTTTATAGTCGTTTAAGATGTCTATTTATTGATAAGTCCCTTAGATCTTATTGTACAATTTTATTCGTGTAGTTATACCATACATATTTTATATATATATATATATATATATATATATATATATAGGGTAGGGTTTCCGGTAAGAAAATAGTTTTGTGTAGGAAGTGTAGGAAGTGTTTTCAACCGTTTGATCTAGAAATCAATGGTTTAGATTAAAAGTTTAGGTTACTTAAGATTATACTAATTATAATTTAATACTCAAGGGTAGGATGGTCCAATAATTGTTTTAAAAGAGGGCATGGAAGTCATTTTATTGTATTTGATATTTAAACCACTCCTTAATTTAGGTTAGTTTCTCTCTCTACTGAATCTTCAATTAGAATAGATTTTAATTGTTCTCTCTCATATTAACTCACCCTCTTTATCTTTCTACATTCTTTCAATTGGTGGCTTTCTCCTACCATCTTCATTAATATAAAACAAGATTGTTCCTTAAAACCAGGTCTTTTATAAAAAAGAAATAAAGGAAAGCATTATAAAGACACTACTTAATCGTATAAAACACTACTTGTTCGTATAAAAACACTATTTATTCGTATAAAACACTATTTATTCATACATGTTAACAAAACATCGCCATAAAAATTGTATAAAACACTACTTGTTCGTATAAAAACACTATTTATTCGTATAAAACACTATTTACTTTGCCATGTCTTGAAGAATCGAACAACTAATAGAGATTGGTTATATATTTGAAAATAAGGAAGAATTATATATTTGAAAATAAGGAAGAATCGAACAAATGTTATATAGATTGAATATCTTATTATTTTTATGAAAATGAGGAAAATTAGTTATTTTAGGATGATTAAATTTCATAAATATCCAAATTTTAGTTGCTAAAATTAGTGGGTCTATGATAATTAATAAAATGGATAAAAAGTCTATAATGCCCTTCATCTAAAGATTTAATCAGATTTGATCAAACGGTTGAAAACACTTCCTACTCTTCCTACACAAAACAATTTTCCTACCGGATCCTCTACCTATATATATATATATATAGGTAAAGGTTCGGGTACAAATGATGATTTTTGTGAGAAGGGTAAGAAGTGTTTATGACCCTTAGATCTATAGATGTATGGTTGAGATTGGTTGATGGCAAAAATGTAATAATGGTTATAAGGTTAATTGACTAATTAGTCTTAGTGGGGGTATTATAGTACTTTTTATGTTTATGATATTTATTGTGTTTGCTTAAAAAATGGAAAACAATTTCATATCTTCAAATCTTGTTCACCTCTCTCTCTCTCTAACTGAATAAACGATTTTTTTTTGTTATAAAGAATGAATGTTCTATATTCTTTTTTCAAAACAACAAGTTGCAGCGATCTTTTTTTTTTTTTTTTTTTTTTTTTGTTATACATGGGATACATAATCACCCATAGTCATTATCATCATCATGTTTTAAAATTCAAATTTAAAACCACAAGATGGTAGTGTTCTATGTTCTTTTTTTTTTCTTAAATATGTTTTATGTTATGGTGTTTTTATATTTAACGGATTATCACCGGATGATGTCGGAAGGGAGCGTGATTTAATAAAAGGTTCTGGTGGACAAGAACGTGATGCAACTCTCAATATAGTGTTTGACTTTAATTTATTGTATGTTGTGTTTTATCAGCATCCTTTTGTGTTTTATATTCTTTGTGTGTTAGTCAGGTTTCAAACATGGTGTTTTATTTGTTTTCTATTTGTATTATGTTTTATGTTTGTAATATTCGGGATTTTTTATAAGTTCTTTGATTTTCGATTGGTTGGGGATTTTGTGTTTTATCATGATCATCATGTTGTGTTTTATACGCATAGGTTGTATGCTAGTGTGTTTTAGATTTCTTTGGTGTTTTTAAGAATAATGAACATTATTTTATACATATAACACAATGTATTAAAGAGGAGAGATAATCTTTTATAAATAATAAAAATGTAATTAAATGCATATTAATTTCTGTAAATAATTAAATGAACAAATAATAATTAGAGGCTAAATTGACTAATCTACCCTTGTTGCAACATAATTAATATTGCCACTTGTCAAGTTTTCATGGCTTCTTACCCTTCTCACACAAAACACACTTTGTACCCTAACCTCACCCTATATATATATATATATTGCAAAGGGATTAATCCTACATGTCATACTCTTATGCAATCTCTCCTTTGAGAGATGCCACATAGGATGTGATGTGGCAACTCTAAACCAATTAAAAAAAAGAAATAAATATTATTTAACCTAATCTATTAAATACCTAATCTACTAAATCTAAATATTAAACCTTTATTATTTTCTCTCTCGTGTTTCCTCCCATAACTTTTAAACGTTAATATCTTTTATATACGTGATTTTTTAAAGAAAAAAATTACACTAAATTAACGAGCGTTTTATTATCTTTCCAACGAGTACCATAGTGCTATATAAAAAACGGAGAAAAAAATGACTATTTTTTGTAACCCGACAGGTATTGTGTCGGGTTTGGGATTAGTTTAAAAAAAATTGTGGGTTTGAGTCGGGTCTGGTATTAGGTGATACCCGACCCGATTACTCGAAACAACATACCCAAATACCCGAACTACATACCGATCATATACCAATAAATTTTTTAACGCATCACATAACCCTTAGACTAATGCGTTCGATATTTCAATAATTAACTTTTTTTTTCTTATTTCATGTTAGTTCTTTTTAGAATTATGGATTACAAACTTCCGAATTCATTTGTAATGGCACTAGATTTATACCCCGGCGCAGAGATTCGTTATTTTTATATTTGAGTATGATAACTTATGACAGAGATTTGTTTATAATAATAATAATAATAATAATAATAATATATTTTATTATGTTATATTAGATATTTCAACCCGGGACGCTACCGGGATAAAAAACTAGTATATATATATATGGTGGAGTTCCTGTACAAAGTGCATTTTTCGTACAAAGTGTGAGAAGTCTATATAGGTATTGTGTTTTTAAATTTTAGGCATAATGTTTTATGTTCATTTGGCATAGTATTATATAGAAAAACACAAAAACTAACAATTTAAAACACTAATTAATGTATTATCGACATGCAATCTAAAACACCCTACGAAGAAAGTAATCAGTGTGTTATAAATTTAATGTCTACAATACATTTGATTGTGTTTTAAATTGTAACGTTTGGTGCTTTTCTATATAAATCAACACAAAAGGAATCAAAAACATTATAGCCAAATTTTAAAACACAATGACTATATAGACTTCTCACACTTTGTATGAAAAATGTACTTTGTACAGGAACCTATACATATATATATATATATATATATACAGGGTAGGGATCCTAAGACAACCAACCCGACAACTCCTATTTGAGAACTGAGAGAACCATTCTGAGCCACACATTTCATATAAAGGCAAAAAAAATATTTTTTTTTTGAATTTTTTTTTCATTTATACATATGTGTACATAGCATTTTTCAGCTATACATATGTGTGTATATTTCAGTTATACATATGTGTATATTGAAAAAAATATAAAAAAAATAAAATTTTTTTTTTCCTTGCATATAAAGCAGCGATTTTTGCAAAAAAAAAAAAATAGAGAAATTTGTGGTCCAGAATGGTTCTCACAGTTCTCAATTTGGGAAAATATTCTCATTTGAACCAAATCCTATATATATATATAGGATCCGGATTAAATGAGAACTAGGTCGAGTTGTGAGAACCGCGAGAACACCGATGTTAAATGTGAATTAAAATTTTTTTTACATACTGATGTAAAAACGGTTAACTCAGTCGTAAAAAAAATGAAAAAAAAAAGTTTACGATGTTTTTACATCGGTGTAACAAAACGACTACACCCATGTAAACCATTTAACTAAATTAATATTTTATTTAATATTTTATTATGGTTTAATTTACAACCACAAATTCATCACACAATAGAATAATTACGTGGCTATAGCAAGTATAAAGTGCGTTATTATGGTTCTCGCAACTCAAAAGTTAACATATTTAAATATAGTCATATCATTTTTTCGCTTTTCATTTTATTCAGAGCCAACACAAGGGTAAGGCATCCCAAGCTAGAGATTTGGGCCTCACCTGGGCCCGTTTAAAAAAAAAATATTATCCATGTATAGAGGTGCACAAAAAAAACGGAACCGGAATTGGAACCAAAAATAAAAAACCGGAACAGGGTATACCCGGAACCGTACCCGACCCTACCCATCGGGTATGCATAGGGTATACATTTCTATGTAAAAAACCAGACCCGGAACCGGACCCGATTTATACCTGGTTGTACCCGTTTTTTTTAAATACCCGGAACCGGGTTTTTCGAATACCCGGCACCGGGTTTTCCGAATACCTGGCACCGGGTTTTCCGAATACCCGAAACCGGGTTTTTTGAATACTCAAAAAGTATGTGTCAAGCGACGGGACTATTTGGCATTTTTGATGTTGAGGCGGAACCGGGTATTAAAAAACCGGAACCGGTTTTTCGAATACTCAAAAAGTATACTCAAAGAAATCTATAACCGCGTTATAATCATCTAAATCGCACTATCCTTTGACGTGATTGTATAAAAAGAATTCAATACCCGATATACCCGGGTTTTTTAAATACACAGTGTACCTGGTTTTTTTCAATACCCGATATACCCGAAACCGGTTCCATACTCGGAACCAGTTCCATACTAGGAACCGAGTATTGAAAAAACCGGAACCGGGTATTGAAAAACCGAAACCGGTATACCGGGTATAGTTTTTTATGCTAGGAACCGAAACCGGAACTGGAACCGGTTCTTTCAATACCCGATCGAAGCAATACCCGACCGTACCCGGAACCGGTTCCATACCCGAAACTGGGTATTAAAAAAACCCGATTTGTGCACCTCTATCCATGTATATTAGTTTGGGCCCTGAGTAATGTTGGATGATTGCCTTGTTGCTGAATGTGACGGCAAATAAGAAAGAAGTCGGGCAACCCCTTCAACTTCCAACGTTTCTATGGCTTAGTTTTCATTTAGGAAAAATTACAGAAATCGTCCTTTATGTTTGCATCGTTTTTCAGTAGATGTCCTTTAACTTCAAAATTGACGAGAATCGTCCTTTATGTTTTAAAATCTTGCAGTTCTCGTCCTTTAGGCCTAACTTGGTTAGTTTTTATTGTTAAGTTTGGTCATGTGGACCCACATGAGAGTAAAATGACAGTTTTGCCCTCATCTCTATCATCTTTATCACCACCAACTCTTCTCTTTCTCTATTGCAACTCCCCCTCTCTACCTTTTCTCCACCACCAACATCTGACTACCACCGGCCCAACCTACGGCAACGACGAGCACCACCACCATCTTCGCAACAACCACCAAAACCACCGACAGCACCAGGAAACCACCGCTGACGCCAAACGAACCATCATCACGACCGACATCATCACGACTGTTTGTACCAAACCACCACGACTGACAGCAACAGGAAACCACCAGCGACGCCAAGTGAACCACCATCACCACTGAAACCCACAACTACTACAAACACCCAAACCCATTTCAAGATCTGAATCAAACCTATACTCTCCTTCAACAACCGTCATTTAATCCCTAACACCGAAAGCATTAATCGAAACCAATATTAACAACTTCACAAACACGATCAGCTTCAGGTGCTACCCCCTGATTCACCTCCTTTCGATGTTTCTTAATTTTTAGGGTTCATGTTTTTTCACAGATCGTATTTTGATTTTCATAGGTTAATTTTGTTTTGTGTCAAAGATCGTTTATTAAGGTTGGGGTGTGGTCGGATGGTGGTGGTGGAAAAAAGGCAGGGAGAGAGGGACGATGGGTATCGATGTTTTTGGGTGAAGATTGTGGTTGGGTTTTGGGATTTTTGGATTTGGGGGTTTCTTGAGTGAAGATCGTGGCTGCAGGTCAAAGATGGGGCTGTGGTGGTTGCCGAAGGTTGGGTGGTGGTGGTGGTTATCGGAGGTTGGGTGGTGGCTGGTGGTGTAAGAAAGGTGGATAGAGGGACCTGAAGTTGGGAGAGAAAGAGAAGAGAGTTAATGGTTTTTGTTTTTATAAAATATTTTAATTTTAGAAAATTCTTATTGTTTTATATATTTAATATTTGATTAGTGGGTGAAAAGACCAATTTACCCTTATGTGGGGTCCAATCTAGTCAGAATTAACCATGAAAACTAACTGGGCTAGTGCTAAAGGACGAAAGCTGCAAGATTTTACAACATAAAGGACGATTCTCGTCAATTTTGAAGTTAAAAAGGACATCTACTGAAAAACGATGTAAACATAAAGGACGATTTCTGTAATTTTTCCCATCATTTATTTGTATTGTTTTGTTTTGTTTTGTAAGGTTAAAAGATGTCAAATCGAAAAGGCCAAAAAATTTCATTTCACTTTAGGCATCTAAATGTCTTGAGCGGGCCGGACCGTCTAGTTAGTGTTACAAATGTCTTGTGGTTTTCCCTCCCACTTGAGTCACAATATTGTACTTTCCTTACTGTTTGTTAAAGCAAATCAAAACTGAATCTAATCTAACAATGGACACTGTATTATCTCCAGTACCATCCTTGTGAGGAGCATAGTGGAGATGCTAGTGAGCTTGCAAAGTAGCAGCAGGTCTCATTTTAAACCCAATATTAGACTCATATAGGTCTCATTTTAAATCCAGTTATGGTATAAACTGTTATTGGAATTCTTTTTATTAGGAGGTTAACATATAGATGTGACATGTATGTGTTGCTTGCCTTGATGGAATCTTGATCGACGCCTATATCTAAATTGAAACGCGGTTTGTAACAGAGAGGGCATTTTCATGTAGGTTTTGTAGAGTTGATTTCACTAAAACAGTTGTAATCAAAACACTGCAGGAAGCACAGTTTGTGAGAAACTTGAGTTTTAATGGATGAAATTAACACAAAGTAAGCGTATATACGAAGCCAATAAAAAACAGGCCATTTTGATATAATCTGTGTTTAAAAATACTGAATTAGATCTTTTTATTTCAAAACCAATTCCATCGTCGTCGCATCTTTTCCTGTTATCCTCCAATATGCAAAACAAAAACGCTCCATTGCAAGCAAAAAAAAAAAAAGTTTCTAACGACTCAGTACGATTTCTTTAGCACGCCAATACATATATGTGTGTATTACTGGAAAATCATAGAGGCCATGAAGAAGTAAATACTGACTCTTAGACATCTCTAACTACTTTTTTTGCAAAAGTAAGAAAGAAAAGAACATTAAACACATGGGAAATTAAGAATGTGCATAAAAGTCCTCCACAAGAACCTCACCTCGGACCAGACAGAACAGATGCTAACAATGGTGTCATATCTTTGTCATGTTCAACTGCTGTGTTTTGCAGTCTTGCATCAACAAAGTTGTAATCCAAGTTAGATTCGACTTCTATTACGCCTTCCAGTACCTTAACCACCGTTGACATGGAAGGCCTTTTTGTAAAATCATATTGTAAACACCATGAAGCCACTTTCATCATCTCCACGACTTCTGAACTGTGTGTCTGCATATCTTTGCTATACTTGTCGACCATATCTAACAACGTCCCTTGCTCCCAACGGTTTTGAAAGACACCAAGCAAGTGCCAGTTTTCTTCAGGCTGAGATCTGTCAAAATTTTTCCTCCCACACAACATCTCTAATAGAACAATACCGAAGCTGTATACATCCACTTTCTCAGTAATAACCGAGCTCAACCATTCTGGAGCCAGATATCCAGGGGTTCCTCTCATTGTAGTCATCACTTGGGTTTCATTTCTGTCGATGAGCTTTGACAACCCGAAATCGGATACTTTGGCATTGAAATCCTTGTCCAACAATATGTTTTGAGGTTTAATATCTAGGTGGATGATTTTTTGCCTACAATCTTCATGAAGATATGCCAGACCCTTGGCTACATCATGAATGATTTTCTTTCTGCATTTCCAATCCAGTACGTGGTCTCGATCTCCATGGTAGATCCAGCGATCTAATGATCCGTTACTCATGAATTCATACACAAGAAAACGTTGTGATTTCCAAGCACTAAATCCTCTGAGTGTAACCAGATTCACATGATGAATGCTTCCAATGGAATGAACCTCAGCTAGAAATGATTTGTTAACATGCCCAAGACCCTCAAGACATTTTACTGCAATCTTTGAGCCGTCTTCAAGAGTTCCTTCAAAAACCGCCCCGAAACCTCCTTCACCAAGCTTTTTATTGAAGTTCTCTGTGGCGGTTTTCAATTCTTCATAGGAAAACCGGGTCGGCATTCCTGGTACCTCGCCTATAGCCTCTTCCTCCATAAGAGCATCCCGTCTTCTCTTACGGATTTTGTAAATAAAAAAACCTATAACCCCAAACACAAACAGAACACCTCCAATAGCGGAAGTGAGTATAACTCCTAAATTCGATTGGGACTTAGAAGTGGAAGAAGGCGATCTTACATTCTGCACTTTTATGAAAGCCGAAGAATTATGATGAACTACATCTGGATCAACATTCATCATTGTGAAGAGCTCAGAAGGTAGATAACATTCCCCACTCGAAGAGTTTGAACCATACTGAAATAGAGCTGCTTTACACGAGCAATTGGTGACACATGCTTGTTTGCATGTCTCTATATCCACCCTCTCCATGTCTGCAACAATGTTAAAGTACATAACATTTTCAAGTGCAATATATGTCTGATCTTGAGTGTTACAAGTGAGAGGAGTAATTTCAGAACAACCCAAGTCTGGTTGCATATCGTTCACTGGTCTGAAATAGTCTATCCTGGGAGCGCTTGATACCGGACAACTACACTGTTGATTATCCGAACATAGACCATTTCTCCCACAAGCCATAGGATAACTACATTCTCCAAGATCATTGTTAAAAAGATCAGCCACCACTGACCAGTTTCCTTTCCATTCAAACACTTGCAAATGCACATTCGGCATCAGTTTCATATACTGGGCTGATGTTGCTTCAGGTATGGAGATCATTTGATCCGGAACAGTTGGATCGTTGGTACGAATGAATAAAGACAAACTACCATTCAAGAACCTAACATATCTTCTTCCGGTATTCGTATCGTTGGCAAAGACCTCTTTACGATAGTAGACTTGAGGCAGGTTTGATCCAACATAAGCAAACAATCCATTATCCATGACTTGAAGAGAAAACAAACCTTTTTGGGCCGTCCAATTGGTTGACGAAACACTAGGTATCAACGGCTGTCCTTGAAACAGTCTTTGGCCCGGTACCAAACAGTCTGTTGGGTAATCAAACGATTGCCAAACGATGGATCTATTGATATCAAACAATACTAGGTTGCCATCACTGGTCAAGTTTAAACCAGCAACAGATTTCCCAGTAGTGTTGGTACTCCAAACTGTGCTTCCATCAGCATCCTGCAGGATCAATTCTCCTGTTGCATTAAGATTAACTACTGCACCATAGCTAACCGGATGGTCTCGGTTTGCTGACCACACCACTTGAGGGAACCCGATAGACGGTAGAACAATACCACCCCCACTGTTGGTTTGAACAATGAAGACAGCAAAGAGGTAAGAGGTGCAGTTTCCATTGCAGTAGAACCCGCAGGCGAATTTCGGGCCGAAGGATCCTCTAAGGAGGATGGCTCGGACTTTTGAGCCATCTGTGAAGTTAATAGAATGTGGTAAAGATTCAATATTGGTCCATGTGGTGGAAAGATTTGCAGTAGGGTAATCAAACTGCTCCTGGGCAGTGATTGAGTAACAATCTAAGATGAAAAACAAGGCAAAAAAATAACAGATACAAGGTGCCTTCATTACTAATAATGAA
The DNA here is from genome assembly GCA_030844895.1 of Ambrosia x helenae. NCBI lineage: Eukaryota > Viridiplantae > Streptophyta > Magnoliopsida > Asterales > Asteraceae > Ambrosia > Ambrosia x helenae. The sequence goes on along the minus strand of CM061231.1, from coordinate 108,693,054 downwards.
TGAATAATGTAATGAAGATAATGTTGTATGATATAAATATCATATCTATACTTTAGAAAAAGTCAAAAGTCAACTCATGCTGCTATAGTTGATCATTGAGATGATGTTTCCTTTATACTCCATAAAGAAAGAAAACCATGTTCTTAGAAAGTAGTAATCATGGTAATCTATTAGCCGGCATGGTCAACTGTTCAAATATCTAAAGTATAAAAAAAATATAAAACACAACTTGTATATATATATTCATCTCAAAAAAATATTAAACAAAAGATCTGCAAAAGGGTTCTGAAATTACTTGTATTTTCTTGGATTTCTGAAATTACTTGTAAGAAATCTGTTTATGTTTTCGTCTCATATAATTTTAATTTCAACGACTGAAAATTGGTGATGAGATTGGGCCGATTCAATTGGCCCAATGTGTTCCAAGTTCTTATCGGTTACAAGTGAGTACACCATCTCTCGTTAAGGATGATAATTTTTTGTAAAATCATTGTTGCCCCCGATGTTTTAAAAATCGGTTTTTATACCATGTTGGGTTGGATTCAGAAACAATTCAACAGGTAATACCGGGCGGTTCAACCGATTGTACCGGCCGGTATGGACCTATTTTTTAAAACATTGGTTGCCCCATAGCCTAAGTGTCGCAGAAGTGGCATCTACATGGCGCTTTAAAGCCCTTTATTCAACACCACCCAACTGTATAGCTTTGAAGGGAGCGCTAAACCTCCATCACCAGCCGAAAAATCAAGCATAATAACCAACACTTTCTCTCCTAACAAAGCGGTAATAGATTGTTGGTCAAAGCGGATAACACATCACATGATGGTCAAGTCTACGAAGATGAGATGCCAATTATCCGATATAGACAGTTTCGTACGATATCCTAACGAAGCAGAAATAGACCGTTGGTGAGTATAACAAACGGGACCATCCACGCCCTGACCTATACGACAGTGAGTATGATACGAGTTCAGATTGATCAAATGACGACAGTTGCTAGACATAATCAACCTTTATATTTTTTGTTTTGCATGTTAGTTTATTAAATTGTTTTTTTTTTTTTAAATTTAGTTGATGTGTTTTTTTTTGTTTTTAGTTTACAAATGTTTTTTTTATTAAGTTTAAAATAATATTCTAGCATTATCTTGTAAACAACATATAAAAAAAAATACTTTGTTTTAAGAGAAATAAGATTTATATAAATTACATATAACTGTAAAAGTGGGTGACAATGTGGAGTGTGACGTGAAGATTTGTGTAGGCTTTGTCGCTTTGATATTGTGAGGAAAAATAGAGTTTTGAAAGAAGTTTAAAATATGATTTAGCATTCTGAGGTGTAGGTTTGGGACGAAGTGTATCAAACAAACGAAATACTTAATTATGAAAAAAAATTATATAGAAACTATTTTATAAACAAATTAGTTTTTTTAACAGATCAAGCAAGCATTATCAAACACTACAACCACACGAAAGTGCCCCCCCCCCCCCCCCCCCCCCAAACCCAAAAAGTTAGGTGCTAGCCTAGGACACGGATACACAACCACAACATCAAGACACTACGAAATAAGTTTATATCAAATTTTAACCAGTCGCCTAAGGTCAAAGTCATGCTCCTTGCTCGATGTTTCATCCATATAAATGTTGTTTCCTTGATTTCGTCTAGAATTTTTGGCACCGGGCTGTTATGTCCGTTAAATACCTTTTAGTTTCTTGCCCCACATATTGCCCATGATACTCCAATAACCACCACCATGACTGCTTTCTTCCTTTTCTTTACGGTGTATAGACCTCTAACCATCTCCATAATCAATGTTATTGTTGAACACATGTCCAATGCACCTTGAGCCAAATCCGAATTAGCCTCTACAATTCTTTTGCCACATGTGATCCACATTTTCATCACATCGACCATAACTCGGACACAGTTCATCACGATCCGTGACGCCTCTTTTCTAGAGTTCAACTAACGGTGGTACCTTATTCGTCATAACTCTCCATTCCGAGGCAGCCCGAATACACCATGGCATTTCGACCACAAATAAAGTTTAAAAAAAAAAAATAAAAGAGCTAAAAAGATGTGAAAACTAAACATCTTGTCATTTAATTGAGCAAATTAGTAATTTGGATTTTTTTTAGAGTAAAATTAATAATGACTAACCTATTACTAGTTACCTGCAACTAAACAACCCACAAGCTGCGTCGCTATCCCTTTTTGGATTGCAAAGCCTACTCTATTGAAAAAAAAACATTGGCTTTTAGCAGACGGAGAGTTACTTTGCACAACTTTCTCCACGCGGTCGAGGAGCTTGATTGCTTGGGAGCCAGCGCCCCAAAGGTATCAAAAGTGAAGGGCACAAACACATACTGGTTCTCTAGACAAGCCGCATCATGTTTATCCACTTTTATGCTCTAGGCTTTCAAAACTGTCTGTCCTGCCACAAAACCAGAATTCCGGAATCCCACCAACAGGGATACCCCCGGTACAGTCAATGCACGCATGCTTGCCTTACGTCCATCCGAACACAAGAACGTCCGCTGGCCTTAAGGTGGACCGCCCGTTAAGTGGGCCCGTCAAGAAATTCACGGGAGTCTCTTTTTTGGTTGAAATTCCTGTCCTTTGTAAAACATCCCTAACCAAGTCATATTTGTATTTAAAGCCTGGCAACTCCTTTCAATGTAGGGCGTGTTCTCCAAACTTGTCCAAGCATGCTTTTTTTACAAACCGGACATGGTTCGTCGATCGGGAACATGGGAATCATAAGTCGATATTTGAGGACAACCCAATATTCGATGGCCGACATGTGTTGCATGAGTTCGTCAATTGGGAGGGCGGTGAGGAAATCTTGAGCATGGCCCCCTTTGAGGCATTCAAACACCGCTTTCAGGCGTGAAGACATGGTAAACTCCTCCTCCGTAGTCTGTATGGCTTTACAGTTAAACACACTCGCCAAAATTTTTTGAGGCTTTTTTGGGCGGTGTCTTTATCTGTAAAACCACCCAAATCTACATTGGGGAGAGAGCTACATGTTGTCCAGGGCGAGCTTGTAATAATCGTCCATCCCAACAACATCGTTGTTCCTTAAAATGTGTTCATGTAGCTTCCAGGACTGTGCCCTAGATGCCATATAAGCATATGCGAACACATCTTCCGCTGAGTACAGGCCCAACCCCCCGAGCTAATCGGTAAATAAGCCATTCGCCATTGAAGATCCCCAAAAAAATGCCCCCCCCCACACACACACATAAACAACAATATCCTCAACTGCACCCCATAGACCCTTGCCAAAAATGGATACTACCTCCCCGACAAAGGTCGGTTGACACGTTCAAATCCCAAACAACAGTTTGGCCATATGGCCCACACCCATACATGAACGAAGCAATAAGAGCTCATTTTGGGGGTCTCGTAACTTCTACAAAACGCCCATCAGGGTAACCGTGTAGATGCATATTTCATATATGTGTCTGTAGCTTTCGAATTACAATTGATAAGATTGACGAGTTTTGAAGATTTCAATTTTTGTAGCATTTGGTTCGGGTCATTGAAGGTGCGAATCAACTTGTATAGGGTTGAATGAGTGTGTTTATGTTTGATTCAAACCTATGCAAGGTCGAATGGTTTGAGTCAACCTCACATAAGGTCAAACGAACTTGCTTATATATAGGTCTTAGGTGGTGACGGTTATTATGTTAGTTGGTCAGTTGTGTGTGAGTTCTAGAGAGTTCATTTTCACCTTTAAGTGTGTGTTTTGATTAACTTCAACCTGTAAACGTTTATTTTATATAAAGTTAATGAAAACAAGTTTGAAATGATTTCTATTGTGTTTTGATGACGGTTTTTATCATTTTGCATGATATTCAGGGTTTCTGCACCTGATACGTCTATACTTGTGTGATCTTATTGTTTCTTTGTTGAAATCCGATCCTACAAAGTGGTATCAGAGCTTGTGCTCGATTACACGACTGCAAATTGATAAGAATTGTGAAGTTTTCGGATCAAAATAATCAAAACCCTAACTTTTCTGTTGAACAACGTATAAACATGGTTTTTGATTGATTTGAAGGTGTTTTTACGTGTGATTTTGAAAATTCTTTTACAAAACTTGTTAATCTAGTGGTCCGAAACAAAACCTTCACATTTAACCTCAAGATTGATGTGTTGTGGAAAACACCTTGTTATTATGTTAGTTTTATATATATATTAGTCTTTTATTGTGTACTTTTAGGCAGTCTTAATTATTTATTGGTGTACATGTGTTTTGTAGGTGTTCGTGAGATATGAGTTTAATACGAAGGAACTTTGATCAAGTTGCAGACACCCGGTACAAGAGCATGGAGTAATAATAATATATATATATAATAGTATATACTATATTTTAATAATAATAATAATAATAATAATAATAATAATAATGAAATAAAAGAAACGTGAAAAGGGCCAAGCCCATAATGGAAAAGTGGAGGTGGATGATTATATTTTTGAGGGCCATTATTATTTGGAGGGAGCTGAACATCCACGGGAATATATTTATTTTTCGAGGGGAAGGATCTTTTGACGGCTCCCATCATTGGGGAGGATCACGCATAGAGAGAAGCTCGCACGGAACAATTGGAGGAGATATTATCGCACGAAGAAAAATAAAGAGGATGAAGCCACAATGATCAAGATGCAAGGCTAAATCTTTTGTGACTTCCTCTAGACGAATGGTTCAATTAGGTTTTGCACTTTTTCTATTTATTTTCAGTATTGGATTATGTTTTGCTTGTGATGACAAACAATTAAAACATTCTTGATGCATTAGTTATTAAACAATTGATTTGTGTTTTGAGTCCTTTCTTTACAACTTGTTCGGTTGATGACAAAACTTAGTAGCGGGTTGGGTGACATAAAGAGGGTTGACTTGACGCTTACAATTGGGTAGATAATAGGTTTGATGACAAGAACTTGTGCTACCAGTTAATTAACTAATTTCCAGAACCATGTCTATGTGGTTCCCAATCTATAAACTGAAAACTGTGTGAAACCTAGAATCCGAAGTTTAGAGGGAGTTACTTCTTTATTATTATTGTTTTCTATTTGAATCATTTAATCAACAAAACAAAATTCTACTTCATAAAATATTATTTTTAATTAATTAGTTTAACTAATAAAATTGCTATCAACACTAACCACATACTCCTCGTGGTTCGACAACCCTACTCCCTATACTGCAGTCCTTGTAGCTAAGGAGTTGTTTTTAAAATATTTTTTGATTAGCACTTCGACACGCGATCAAAGATCAACAACAATTTCAAAATTGCGTGTTTTTGGAGAAAAAAATGATCATGAACTCTCATCGGGTCGAATCAGTTTTTGAGTGGGGTCGAACCAATTCTTTGGATATTTATTCGTACTAGTCTAGGGGTCGAACCAATCATAGATCATTTCATTCGACAGTCTAGATTTTCATTCAGGTCCTTAGAATTTCGTTCGTGCCTTCAGATTTTCATTCGTGCTCACAGTTAGGTCGAACCAGTCAAGATTATTTTCATTCGGGGTTATTTTTGAGGTCGAACTAGATGATTATTTTCGTTCGACCTCTCGTTCAACGGACGCGATATATGGAAAGTATGTATTGTTAAAGTCGAAGTGCACAATATTTGAGCAATTCTTCGTGAAGGCGGTGAACGACAATCCGGGTTTAAACGAAGATGAAGCGATTGAAGAAGCCCGTAACAAATACCGAAACATACTCAATGATAACTACTCGAGGGTTGAGGTTTGGAGAACTATGAGAGGACGATTTCTAATATAGTCGCGTTTCTACTCTTTATTATGTTAAATAATGGTTTGATGTTATGGATTGATGTTATTTTATGTTGTTTAAGTAGCGTTTACTTTAATATTAGGTTAATAATATGTTTAATAAATGTTTCTTAAAAAAAACTAAAATATAAAGATTTCAGTGAAGTGAACCACTTAAGTGCTACCTCTAAAAAAGTGATTCAGTGAAGTGATGTGACGGTGCAAGATTGGTTTAAATCAGTTAAGTGTGAAACAAGGGTTCTACATGCGCCCCTTGAGGCCTTAGTTTATCTTCACATGAATTTCAGTTACGAATCGGTTCTAATCAGAACCGAAACTTAAATTCACTTTTAGACGAATTGATTGGGGGTGGAGTTTTGAGGACATGGTGATGGTGGGAATACCGAGCACATAGGATGTGACCCGCACGCGTCTTCTACTGCCTACCTATTATTTGTATCTGTTTATTATTACGGGATAATTACACGGTCCAAGAAAACCGTTAAGCAGATCAGCCACCACTACCCACCGTTTTTTCCATTCGAACACATGCAAATGCCCGTCTGGCATCAGTCTCATATACTGGACCGATGATGCTTGAGGTATGGGAACCACCTCATCAGGATCACTTGGCTCAACCGTAAAAAAGAACGAAGACAAACTACCATTCAAGAACCTAACATATCTTCTTCCAGTATTTGTATTGTTTCCAAAGGGCAGATACCTGTAATAGGCTTGAGACGGGTTTGATCCAACATAGGCAAACAAACCTTTATCTGTCACTTGAAGAGAAAACAAACTTTTTTGGGCAGTCCAGTTGGTTGACGAAACACTAGGTATCAGCTGCTGTCCTTGAAACAGTGTTTGCCCGGGTACCAAACAATCTGTTGGGTAATCAAAAGATTGCCATACCACAGAGCTGTGGACATCAAATAACACAAGGTTTCCATCATCAGTCAAGTTTAAACCGGCAACAGTTTTCCCTGTGGTGTTGGTAGTCCAAACTATGCTTCCATCAACATCTTGTAAGATCAATTCTCCATTTGCAGTGAGATTTAGTATGCACCATAGCTAACCGGATTGTCTCTGTTTGCTGACCACACTACTTGAGGGAACCCTATAGCTGGTGCAACAATACCGCTCACACTGTTGGTTTGAACAATAAAGACAGAAAAGAGGTAAGAGGTGCATGTTCCATTGCAGTAGAAACCACATGCGAATTTGGGACCGGTTGTGACTTTGTGCCCGGTTATTCCTCTAACAAGGATGGCTTGGACCCTTGAGCCATCTATGAAGCTAACAGATGCATTGTTGGTCCATGTGGTAGAAAGATTTGCAGTAGGGAAATCGAAGGGTGGCTGGGCTGTGGTTGAGTAGCAATTTAAGATGAAAAACAGGGCAAAACGATAACATATCCATTGCGGCCTCATCCTTGCTGATTAGTGAACACCCAAGAGCCTATGAAGATATATGCTTTATGGTATAAATATCAGATCTACTGTAGTGCTCATCATTATTTGCCGACATCGTTACTTGCCCATTGCGGGTCATACTAACGGTACACTATAAAAAAGGTGTAGACCACCATGATGCCTTTCAAATCGCATGTCACCATCAGAGTAACAGACGTAATATTCCAACTTTAACAATGCATATGTATACAATATCATGATCTCCTCATCATTTCAGTGTACATACAGGTTAGCACTCATAACAAACAAAAAAAACACAAATCTTATCCAAATAATACAACAAAGACTAATATTACCATCAAAGATTTCATTACTTCATCAACTGCTACACAAGCTCAGATCATCGTCGTCATCATCTCAAATGAGATTCGAACCAATCAAAGATTTGCTCAGATTGCAAGCTAGTCATTTCATGATATGCATATGCATATGCAAGATTCAGTTCCTCTTGAATGTAACTCACCAAAAGCTCATTACGTAAACTCAACTTCCTCTTGTTGGATATATAGGATGTCCGATGTAATTAAAAGTCGAGATCAACGTAACCTGACCCGGTACGATCCGAAGAGTTACACGTTGGTACACGAATCAGATAAGTTCACGCGTTGGTGGATTATTATTTATGAAATAATAATTGTTTTAGTCTTGAGGGATTTAATATTAATAAGATTAATATTAAGGAGTATCTTGAGGGACTTAATGTTAATAAGATTAATATTAAGGAGTATTAAGATATTTAGCAAGGGGGTTTATTGCAAGTTGTTGTCTTATAAAAGGAGGGTTAAGGAGTAAACCCTAATGCACACTTTTGATAAAACAACAAACCCTTGCCTCCTCTTCTTGGCTTTTTGCGGCCGCCACCAAAGAAAAGAAGGCCGCCGCCTTCTTCCTTTTTGTTCGGCCATCAACCACCACAAGCCACCACCTTCCTCTTGCAAGTGTTGTTTCCCGGTTGGTTCGTGCTCGGTTGTGAACTTCCTACTAGCGAGGATTCGTTGTAACCCGCGTGTTACAATTCCGGTGTAGTCGTCAAAGGTTGATTACTAAACCCCTATGGTTGTTTTATAATTTATTTGTTTACACGCGTTTAACTGAGATCCTGATTGGGAATATTTTATTAATCGGATTAATAAAATTAAATATATATTTATACATATTAATCGGCCATTATATATAGTATATATAATCCGTTTTTTTATAAATATATAAACCGCTTCCGCTGTGTATTCGATACCATGATTCCCAACAGTGGTATCAGAGCCACGGTTACGCGCGTATAGATGGTAAAGTTATAATTTTGATCTATGTTTTATTTGTCAAAAATTGCTTATTTTGACAAAAGATCAAAAGTTTTTAGTTGTTCATGGATTGTGATGTGAATCGAGCCCTAGGTATTTGACCCATGTCATGGTTGTGTTTGTGATGGTTTTATTTCTTTATTGATTTGTATTTTTTTTATTACGGATATTGGATCCGGTGTAATAGATAGGATTAGAATAGATTTGATTTTATTGTATTTTCAAATTTATTGTTGTAATCCTACAAGTACAAGATCAAGACGAAGATATAAAGGACGAACAGGTTCCATGAAGATAGAGATCTCGGGTCAAGTGGGAGCTATATCAAGATAGTTTTTAAACCCTTTTGACTAGTTCGTTTCGTTTCTGGCTAAAACGAAACGGGCGACCTATTAGGGGCTCGATTCGTTTAATTTTATTGTTATGTTTTGTGGTTGTGGTTTATTTATTGTAAATAATTTAGATAACCCAAAATAAATAAAATTTTCACAATCATGGCAACGGTTTTATTAAAACAAGTTTTATAAAACCGAAAAGCATATTTAATAAAAGGAGTTTTATTAATATTAAAACAAGTGCATTCGCGATAATACGACCAACGTAGTTTAAATAGGGTATTTAAAACTATACCGAGTCGAGTGTTGAAAGGAGTTTCAATTATCACGAACAATATAAAATTGGATTTTATAAACTGTTGTGTGACTCACATCATGCTAACGAGTCATTCAATATATATTTATGGTAAATATTAAAAATTAAATCCCAATTTTAAATTGATGTTTCATGCCACCCTTAACGAGTTAACACTCCATTCTATATCGAACCCAAATGTTAGTGCTGACCCTGCATCTGGGCGTTGATCATGAGTGAAGGTAATCATCGCGGTTCCTGTGTAACATAGGCCGGTGTTACAGTTAACAGTAAAGGACCAAACATCGCTTGTTTGACAAGTGGGCATAGTTGGGGTTAAACATACATCGCTTTTAGTGATAACCCCAAAAAGGAGAGTTGTGTAGTGGACACAATTAACAATCGTTGTTTACCTACCTAATCATGCCAGTGGACAGTGCTAAGCCAGTTCTTTGTGTATTGATGAATCGGGATCTCATCCTAATTAATTTTGCTTTTTGGGTCATAAAATAATTAGGATACTTAAAACATGAAATACTAAAAAATTAGATTTTGAACTTTGTAGATGTCAACTGAAAACAATTCCGCCTCCCAATTCTCTCTCAAGTCCATCTTAGAGAAGGACAAACTTAACCACTCCAACTTCATGGACTGGCACCGCAACTTGAAAATTGTTCTCAAGGCGGAGAACAAGTTGTATGTTCTAGAAACGCCAGTTAGCACTCGTGTGCTAAAAATGAAGGCATATCTTGATCACTTGGCTCGTCTGGAATACCCCTTGAGTTATGAGTTAGCTGGGGATTTTATCCTAAACTCATTGCCCAAGTCATATGACCAGTTCATTATGAACTACAATATGAACGGGATGGAAAAGACACTTGCAGAATTGCATCAGATGCTCAAAACTGCTGAGGTGAACATACCTAGCAAGACTGCACCAGTGCTAGTGATCAAGGAGGGACAAGTTAAGAAACCTAACACCAAGAAAATGGGCAATCAGGGCAAAGGGAAGGGCAAAGGCAAATTTGTTGCCAATAAGAAACCTCGGAAAGATGCCAAGTGTTTTCATTGTGATGAAACTGGGCACTGGAAGAGGAACTGTGATAAGTATTTAGCTGAGCTGAAGCAAGCTAAGGCTTCAGGAGGAGAGTCCTCAAGTATATATGTTATTGAAATCTTTGCTTTTCCTAGCAAAACATGGGTGTTTGACACAGGATGTGGTTTCCACATTTGTAATGTTTTGCAAGGACTAAGAAAGATTAGAAAGCTGAAACAAGGCGACTTGGAGGTCCATGTTGGCAATGGACAAAGAGTTGTTGTGAAGGCTATAGGAGAATGTGTTCTCTTACTTCCTTCTGGTTTAGAACTTGTTTTGAACAATGTTTATTACATTCCTAGTGTGACTAGAAATATTGTTTCAGTTTTGGCTTTGCGAGGACAAGGTTTTAATTATCATTTCAATGGGGAATTTATTTCTGCTTATTTTAACGATGTATTTTACTTTGATGCAAAACCCAACAATGGGATCTATGAGATAGAAATTTAAAACAATAATATATTATGCAATATCTCCCATAAACGTAATAAGTTGGACTTTAATGATACGTATATGTGGCATTGTAGACTTGGTCATATAAGTGAGAATCGTGTTAAACAACTCAAAACCGCAGGAATCCTGGATTCCAAGGGTTCAGAGTCGTTTGGAAAATGCGAATCATGCTTAAGTGGAAAGTTAACGAAAGCACCTTTTTTCAAATGTTGGAGAAAGAGCTGATGATCTGTTAGGACTTGAACATACAGATGTATGTGGTCCATTCAGAACAATGTCAAGACATGGAGAAAGATACTTTGTTACATTTACTGATGATTTCAGTAGATATGGTTATGTTTATCTTATGAAGCATAAAGATGAAACTCTTGAAAAGTTCAAAGAGTACCAAAACGAAGTAGAAAATCAGCTAAATAGAACTATTAAAATGCTTCGATCAGATCGAGGCGGTGAATATCTTAGTCAGGAATTCATCGACCATCTAAAGGATTGTGGAATAGTTTCACAACTCACTCCACCTGGAACACCGCAACATAATGGTGTGTCTGAGCGGAGAAATCGAACTCTATTAGATATGATTCGATCAATGATGTGTCGAACAAACCTTCCAAAATCCTTTTGGAGTTATGCTTTGGAAACTGCCGCAAGACTTGTGAATATAGCTCCAACGAAGAAGGTTGATAAAACGCCTTATGAGATATGGCATGGAAAGAAACCTCATGTATCCTACCTTAAAGTCTGGGGATGTAATGCTTATGTCACTCTAGAATCTTCGGATAAACTAGATCCCAGAGGCGAAAAAGTGGTTTTCGTTGGATACGGTAAGAAGATCGGTTACCTGTTCTACCACCCTACTGAAAATAAGATTTTCACCAAACGCAGAGGTACTTTCTTAGAGGAAGAGCTTCTGGCGCGAGGGATTGGAGATAACTATGTGGATCTTGAAGAAATTCAAGAATCACAAGTGACTGAACCAGCTGTTCAGACAGAACCAGATGTAACTGATCCAGTTGTTGAAGTTGAGCCTGAGTGGACTCAAGAAACAACAGAAACACCAAGTGTTCGGAAAAGTATTAGGGATCGTCGTGCACCGGTAAGGTATGACGATATCTTCATGATTGATGAAGCTGAGCCTACTACTTACAAAGCTGCAATCTTGGATTCAGAATCCAAGAAATGGCAAGAAGCCATGAATGCAGAGATGCAATCCATGTATGATAACCAAGTCTGGGATTTGGTTGATCTTCCTACCGAATGTCGGACTGTGGGAAACAAATGGATCTTCAAGAAGAAGACTGACATGGATGGGAATGTGCAAACCTACAAAGCAAGGCTTGTAGCGAAAGGTTTTACTCAGACTCAAGGAATTGACTATGAGGAAACTTTCTCGCCAGTGGCCATGCTTAAGTCTATTAGAATTCTACTTGCCATTGCTGCATATTATGACTATGAGATATGGCAGATGGATGTCAAAACCGCGTTCCTTAATGGACACTTACTGGAAGATGTCTATATGGTTCAACCTGAAGGTTTTGTCGATCCAAAGAATCCTAATAAGGTGTGCAAGCTGAATAAATCCATCTATGGATTAAAGCAAGCATCTCGCAGCTGGAATCTCCGTTTTGATCAGAAAATCAAAGAGTTTGGTTTTATCAAGAACGAAGATGAACCGTGTGTTTACAAGAAGTCTAGTGGGAGCTATATTACTTTTCTTATACTGTATGTAGATGACATACTAATCATTGGAAACAATATCCCTATGCTTAAAGATGTTAAGACCTGGTTGGGTAAATGTTTCGCAATGAAAGATCTTGGTGAAGCCTCTTATATTTTGGGAATAAAGATTTATAGAGATAGATCAAAGCGGTTATTGGGTTTGAGTCAAAGTACATATATTGATAAGGTCTTACGACGCTTCTCAATGCAAGACTCAAAAAGGGGGCTCTTGCCCATGGCACATGGAACCATTCTTGATAACAAGCAGTGTGCAAATACTGAAGAGGAAAGGAAGAAAATGGAAGGTGTTCCATATGCTTCTGCGATTGGTTCCATCATGTATGCCATGTTATGTACTAGACCTGATGTCTCGTATGCTCTTAGCATGACGAGTAGATATCAACAGAATCCAGGAGAGAGTCACTAGGCTGCAGTGAAGAACATTCTTAAGTACTTAAGAAGGACTAAGGACATGTTCTTAATATATAGAGGACTGGATGAGGAGCTGTCAGTTAAGTGTTATACTGATGCAAGCTTCCAGACTGATCGTGATGATTCAAGGTCACAAATGGGATATGTTTTCATTCTGAATGGTGGGGCTGTAACTTGGAACAGCTTTAAGCAAAGTGTGGTTGCTTAATCCACCTGTGAATCAGAATACAATGCTGCATCGGATGCTGTAAAGGAGGCTGCCTGGATGAAGAAGTTCATTGGTGATCTCGATGTTATGCCTAGCATAAAGAAACCAATCGAGATACTGTATGACAACACTGGTGCCATTGCTCTTACAAAGGAACCAAGGTCACTTCAGACCACAAGGCATATACTCAAGAAATTCCACTATATTAGAGAGATAATAGGACGTGGAGACATCGTAATAAACAAAGTTTTATACAGATCTGAATCTGGCTGACCCCTTTACTAAGCCTTTACCTCAAGTTAAACATGAGGAGCATGCTGGAAAGATAGGGCTTAGAGTTGCTAGACAGTGGGCATGATCTGTAGTTAGTATTGGTGTTTTATTTTGAACTATAACAGTTACATTGAATATTTATTTGATTTAATGGGTTAAATGCAAATTTAAATATTTTGTGACCGTGTTCATTATTTGTATGTTTAAATCCTTGAATAAGAGTATTCTAAATATCCGTAGTCGATCAAATTACATGGGAATGAATTTGAATGTAAGACTATTGTGAATTGAGATGATTGTATTCATGAGATGAATAACTCAAAGGTTTGAGAATCATAATTCACAGATATCATTAGGGAATGATATTGGATATAACTCGCTTCAAAACGATCTCCATGGATCTATGTCATGAGATGTTTTGATATTGATATGTTCAATTTGTCCTTTTTCCTAAGGCACATATTAAACTACATTGATCAAGGACTATCCTTGATGTTATCTAACACTGTCCTCAAACATGGGTAGCAATAAGGGTAGCGTTAGGAGAAATCCAAGATTAAGTGGGAGTTGTATGACGCTGATGGAATTCTGTACTTCTATAGGATTAGAAGTCTAGACATTCTGGCGCCCTCGTAAAACTCAAACTGGTATAAATGTGTGGCCACGCTCGGACTAAGGTAGTTCGTTAGACCACTTTGAATTAGAGACGAGAATAGAGAATAGTTGATCACTATATAAGAATGAATGATCCATGTCTTATGATCAACGAATGTCTATACAGAAGGGACTTATTGATATAATTATCAGGGCTATAGTATTTGGTTAAGTAAAGCGTTACTTGAACTCAAAGAACTAGTTGACGACTGTAAAGTGTCATACTGGTTTGGGTGCAATGCGATGCAGCTAGGCGTCCAACTCTGCGCACGTTGACTCATTTAATTAAAATTGTCCAAGTGGGAGATTGTTGGATATATAGGATGTCCGATGTAATTAAAAGTCGAGATCAACGTAACCCGACCCGGTACGATCCGGTACGGGTCGAAACGGTGCACGTTGAAACGGTACAGGTCGAAACGATAGAGGTATCAACAGTTCGAGTCAAAACGGTACTGGTCGAAACGATACGGGCCGGTACCGGTCGAAACGATACGGGCCGGTACGAGGCGAAACGGTTCGGGCCGGTACGGGTCACAACGATGCGGGTCGTGGGGGAAAAGGTGATAGATTCCAATTTATTTACCAACCAAACACAATAATATAGGATTTGAGAATCCAATTCCAACAATTTCCAATTACTTTCGGAATGTTTGAATTACAAATCCAATTCATTCCAATTCCAATTCCAATTCCTTCACAAATTCCAATTCCAAACAATTCCGTGAACCAAACGCACCCTATGTTCCCGAGTTTCATAGCGGAAAGAACGTGAATGAACTATGGAGAAAGTAAAAAATATTAAATGAAAAAAGTTGAAGTATGAGAGGGAAGCAGAAGGAAAATATTTTAACAAAACTTTCCTCCTAAGATAGAAGGAAGTACAATAAAGGAAAAAGAAAACAAATAAAATGTTTTTCATTTACTATTTTACCCTCTTAAATTATTATAATACACAATGGTGGTATAACAGTAAAATTAAACCTTTTTTCTCTTCCGTTCAACGCGGGAACACATTAAGTATTTAATTTCTTTTTCTTTTCTTTAAACTCGGGAACACGAAATGACGGGGGGGTCCGAGGTCAGTGCCCCTGAGAGCAGGGTCCAAGGGGCAGAACCCCTGGCTGGGGTCGAGCTACTTTGAAACCCTTGGAAAATTGCCTAAAAGGCAGTTAATGGGCCATTTTGATTAATAACGAATTGATAATCTTCTTGGTCAATTTTCTCTAGTTCTTCTCTCAATAACATACAAAAAATTCTCAATCTTTGACGGTATTCGATTGAATATTCGATTGAACCGTCGAATTGATTCAATCTGAAAGCGATTACGTGCCTTCAGAGATTCTGTTATCCGGTTGTTCGTTTGTTTTACTGAAAATCCCCAACACTTTCTCTTCTTTTCTTTCTGTTAGTAAACTCTGGAACATAGCGTAAAGGCTTTCGTTGAGGCAATGAGCTCGGGTTGTGTTGATCTTGCAACCCCATATATTTTCAAGTTTAAGCTTTTACCCTAAATAAAAAAATAAAAACAACTTTTCATTCACTTCTTTCTTATGAAATTTAACCGTATTGTGGGATGTCGGCTCAGATTTCCAAAACATTAAATATTTTAGTTAAAGTAAAACCACTTAATTTAGATGTAAAATATATAACTAAGATAAAAAAAATACTACCCCCGTCTCTAATTAGATGTTATGAGACCCACAAACACACATATTAAGAAATCTTTGATTATATATTCTCTGAGTTGTAAAATGACAATGATATCCTCAAGTTATTATTTCAAATCTTTGATTGTTTTTTTTCTTTTATGGGTAAAACTGAAAATTGCATTTTTATTTTTAGAAATTGACATTTAATTTGAGACAACTAAAAGTAGAAAAATAGACATTTAAAATGTGACGGAGGGAGTACTATACTTCTATTGGACAGCAAATTACTTATCATTCATCATCAAATATGTACTATGATTATATAAGCAAGACGTTAGACAGAAAACAAGACACGTTTCATCACCCGATATTAAATTGATAAGATTACACTTACATTCAAAACTCAAATCTACACCATTTGTCCCACTCGAAGGTCTCATTTTTTACTCTATTTTTAACCCACATGAAGGATAAGGTTTTGATTTCGCATAAAAATTGTTACAAAACTAGTCTTTTGCCGGAGAAAATGCGATCATTTCTTCCTTTCCAAATGACCCATATGGTGGTAAGTATGACAGCATGAACTGTTTTCTTCTTCAAGTGACCCAATTGAGTTTTATTGTGTACCTCAATTAAGTCTTTGAAGGAGAAAGCAAAAATAGGCGGAATTTTGTACCACTCGCTAATTATATTCCATAAATTTGCAGCTACAAAACACGCAACGAAAAGATGGTATGCGGATTCAGCCATCTCACCACATAATATGCGCTCATCCGATGTGTTGACGATACTGCACATGGTTTCTCATAATTTGTCATGCCAAAACTTGTTTAAATTTCTAATTTTCGTAGCGATGTTTGTATTCAATATGGATCGCTTTAGCGCTATAAACGAACCAAACGTTTGACGAACAGTTGAGAACCGTTTTGTAGGAAGTTCGTTTGTGTTAGTTCATTTAGTAAATGAATGAACACAAACAAGAAATTTCATAAGTTTAGCTAAACAAACAAACACTAATGTAACACCCTAGGCATATTCCACATCTCCCATGGACAGGAGAGATCTTGGTTCATAAGTAATGTCCTGCCTCATAAATCACCAACGCGTTTTTGGCATAGTTGGCTGTGGAGCACATGAAAACACAGTTAGGCGTGCTCAGGTGGGAGTAGTACTAGGATGGGTGACCTCCTGTGAAGTTTTCACTCGAGCAACCAAAAACAAATCGTGAGCTTATAGTGGGCAAAGCGGACAATATTGGATGATATTAGAGGCGGGGTGTTACAGATTGGTATCAGAGCCGTGATTATAGGGAATTAGGTTATTAGTAAAATGACCTAGACTATAAGTAAGAACCTATACCTAACCTTACATGTGTTTATTAGTTTATTTGCTCCACTAACTTTTCTCCTTTGTCATCTCTTGTTTTTTTCCATTACTTGTCTTTATTTCTTTCTTTCTTTCTTCATATTGGGCATTGAGGGGTGACTTCACTTCGAGAAAAGGTCTACACTTTGGAGCATGCTGGATGTTCTTGGCTTAATCACCTACACTCGTTTTTCATTGATTTTTCATTCTTTCAAAGTGTTGAACTCTACGTGAGAGAACACGTGCAATTTGGAAGGGTTGATGCATGTTCACTGGGTTTTCTGGCATAGGCAAAGCATAGCACATAAGTCCGAATCAACCGACGGACCTTTTATGCTTACCTAGGGATTCCTGGAGTGAGTGTCCACTTATAGGCTAAAGCATGTCTTCATTAATCTCCAACTGAGTTCGATACTTTGAACAGTCAAAGTTTTGTTGGGTCTTATGACTAGACAAGAACTCCCTAATGTTTTCATGCTTCATCGTTGAGCTCTCGTTTTCATGATAAAATGTTTTATACATTATTCACTGTTCACTTCATGTTGCATTTTATTATTATTTTATCTATATGTTCCAGGTTCCATGATCATCGAACATATATCTTCTTATTCCAAGTATTGTTTGTAAACCTATGATTTCTTTGTGTTGGATTCTTAACTCATCTATTTAACCAAAACTTGTGCACGCTTAGTATAATATTCAGTACCTTACACCACACCATAACCATCTTTTACACAAACAACCCTCCACACTTCATTAATATATCCTAAGGGCGCAACATTGCACTACCCAAGATTGGAAGGAATTTCTTGTTCATCCAAAACACATTTTATGAAACCATAATACACTATGCTTTACCTTATACATTGTGTGAGGGCACAGTCTGATCTCAAAAAGGATGCCTTGACAATTTCCATATTAGCTCCTCCAAATACTTTGTCAGCACATGGTTTATTCAAACTACCAACCATTAACGATTGGTACACCTTGTAGTTTTGAATTCGTTAAAACATTTCACATCTAAGGAAAATAAATAATGGTTTTTCAATAAATAAAATGGGGTTTACAAAATCGAAAGAAAATTTAGAAATACAAGAATTTTCTTAAAATTTATTAGGGCACCAGGGATCGTCCTTTTGTTTAACGTATTCGTTTTAGTTCTTGAAATGTTTTCTCGTATGTTTGGATTTTTTTTTTCAACGTTTGATATGTTTGACTTTCAACTTTAATTTCAATAATATGTGTTAATCACGAGTTTTTTTTTATATAATTAATGGAAGTTGTAGCCAGGAGTCTCTTGTAACACGAAAATTTTCTAACGTTCCTCGAAACATGAGATTTGATTTTCTTATTCAAAGCAACTAACATCATTCGTGATGTTTGAAATCAAGGAATTTTCTTAAAACCTACAAACTCTATTTTATTTTGTGATTTTGACAATCTTGTGGAGACTTGGAAATTGGAACTTTACTTTAACTCTAATCTTTATTCATAACACTTTCCACACTCACATTTTCTTAAACTCGAAATCATTAGACAAGATTAACTTGTACTTTATGTTCATATATGGAAATTCTTAACATGTTATTGTTTCATCATGATACTACATAAGTGTTGACCTAGATTGCAAGTTCTTTTTTTTTTTTAATTATTCTTGCATGAATTTTGTATGCCTTGAGTTAGATACTAGTCTTCATGTCATAACAAGAACTTACGTGAATCTTGATTACACATAAACAACCTATATGTCTACTTATGTTACGATCTTCATGTCTGAAACTACACATATAAACGAATGTTATAGGTGGTTTGATACATTATTGTGTTGCGTGAAATACATATGCCTTGTTGATACCTTACTTTCAAAATATGTGATATGTGAACACTCAATATATGATTTACTTATGAACAATCATAATACCTGCATTTTCTTGGATTCATATTTCATTAGCAAGATAAGTTATTCATATACCTGAACTAAACACGTGTAACTTTCTCCTTGCATAAACATTTGGATTGTGGACACCTGATACACAAATGACATAGAGAATTGACGAACTAAACTAGTGTCCATGTTTGAGTTGAAGTGTTAAAGCATTCCTTTAAACTTGGGACTTAATGAACCAAGTTAGTGTACGTGCTCGTGTTGACGCATTAAAATATTCTTTTAACATGGAAACTTACGAGGAAAGCTAGTTCTCAGGTTGAAATATGTTTTTGACTTGAGGGAAACTAAGCAACTATTTACTTTATCACAGTGTGTGTCTTGTGGTCTGATGCAGTGAATGGGTTAGCTTAAGGAGGTGAACCTGGTTAAGGGAAGGACCTCATCATACCCTAGCTGTGTACAAAACATGACACCCCTCTCTTTGCATAATCTTCATACTTTTGATCGTTACTGGTGTTTGAGTTAGTGTCATAGAAGGACATAACACCCCAATGTAAGGTAAATTGGCGATTGCGGTCCGAAACGTAATCATGAATTTACAGGTACATTGAGGTGGTGTGGAATTCTATTACGGGTTTAGGAGAGATCTCCAGTACGTTTTTGAGGTATCGAAAGTGTGGTGGGTTAGCTACGGTACACCCTATATATAAACACGTATGGTGCATCAGGAATGAGACTGGAAATCAAACCAAGAATAAACCCTAGTTAGTTTTGTAGTTTCATTCATTCATTTCAAACCTAAACCTTAAACATTGTGATTGATCCTAACTTCTATTCCTTGATTCTAGTATTAGGCTATGGAAAGTTCTCATATATCTTTCTAACCTTTGGTGTTCCTAGTTAATTGGAACAACTAAATTAAAACCTGTTGGGTCTGCTGAAACCGAAGAAGAACAGATGATATGAAAAGCCAAAACATACTATATATGATCATTAATAAAACAGTAGTTTACATGAAAGATCCTCCCAAAAGACTGTTGACTCTAACAACTGTTGTTTCCTAACATCTGCTGTACAAGTGCTGATCACAAAGGACTGTTGAAGAAACAACTGCTGAGCCAAAGGACTGTTGAAGACACAAGGTCTGTTGGAGCCAACAACACTTAGGCTACAACAAATGATTCAAGCCATCAAAGTTTACCCATCAGCTGTTTAATCATCAGTGTTTACCAATGTAACGATGTTTGTATAGATCAGATGTTTTATGTTGTTATATCTGTTAGCTGTCACTGTCTTAGGTGATGTCAGCCATAGGTCATCAGAGTTTAGGTTTGTCTATAAATAGAACAGTGTCTGTACTGTTCTATTCATCACTCCAAACATTCTCTTAGACAAACAGAGATGTGAGTGATCAGGCTGAGGGGGAGAAATTGTGTACTGTACTGAATCTGGGTTGATTAATGAGAAGTACTAGTTGAAAGCAATTATCCCGTTTGTTATGATTTAGATCTTACTATTCCGTTGCACTTTCCATTATTATTATCATCTTCATTACTGTGTCTCGAGCTAGAACCAAGGTGAGGAAACCGGTAGTGAGACAGATCCTTCGGGCTTCTGATATCCAAACCGGATTCTAAACAATGGCTTCTGAAGTGGACCAGATCTGAGTGACACATTTCTGTTACTTACCAGATGACTGAATGATCTTCTTGGTAAAGGGAGGATTCCCTACGGGCGCACCAGTGATCTTCGGATTGCACGCCTTTAGGATTATGTTCCACCTTTATCAAGGATTTCATCCAGCTTGGGAGGTTATGGGTTGGGTTAACTAAGTTATCAATCATCAAACCAACTTTATATTTAATTGATCACTAAATATTAAAGTGTCACTTTAAAGATAAATAAAACAAGAATTATATTTCTTGGTCTCGTTAGTATAAAACGGTTAGCCATTGGGGATACTTGTCTTCTGAGCCGACTATAAAAGAGATCCTTCGGTCTTCATGATCGTTAACCTACTTAGGGGATACGCTGTCGGTGAGGATGGCTATAAGGGTAATTTTTCGGTAAGGAACGCGAGGGCTAAGGGAGGTGTACGGTGTTCCAGGTCGGAAGTGAAGCCTCCAACACAAGAAGAAGATGAGTTCAAGGATCAGAGACTTTACTGCGGTTAGGGAAGCCCGCGATATGCGAGGCTCGGGCGGAGTACCTTCATGTGGACGCGCATTGGGAGGCTTTGTATTCTACTCAGTTGTGGACCCGCTTCTCTATCAAGGAGTCAACACTTCAAGATCACTCTTTTCCTCCTCACAAATAATTAATCTTAACTATTAATTGTAATAATAAATTTAATTACTTATACAGAGGGTCCTGAGATGTGCATATTTGATAACTCTACTATTTTATCTTTTTTCTTTTATCAAACCCAAAACCTTTTTAAAACCATTTTTAATTAAAGAAACCCTCCGTTTTATTTTTCTTTTAAAACCCGATCAGTTAATTGATGAAAGGTGAACTAGGGGAAAGTGTGAACTCTGGAATACGATACTCGATACTTACCCTAGAAAACTATATTATACACGTCAGGTTCTCTGCCTATGTGTTGGTTTTAGTTTCTAAAACTAATTATCGTTTACTTTATAAATTTAAAACTTGTTAAAACGGTTTAGTAAAAATCAGTCGTTTTCCCAAAACCAAAGTTTTGGATTTAAAACATCAAGTTTTTGGTACCGGGAAAATGACATCTTTCTAAATTACTAAAACCATACGCATCAATACTCATCCCGAGTGTTTGTCTGATACTTTAGGAAAACGATTAGGGGAGTGCTAGGAACGAAATATGGTAAAAACTTTTGAGAAATTTGACGAAAAAATTCGCGGGAATTCTGACAGGTTCAAAAACCGTCACATCAGTCGTGTGCACGGCTGTGCTCATCTTGGGCAAGGGCGTGCTCGTCTAGACGGCACTGTTTGAATTTCCCTTGTAACAAGTCTGGCCCACCAGGGCGTGCATGGCCGTGCACACTAGTGTGCAGGGGCGTGCACATCTGTAAACTTACCAGAACTTTTTAAGTTTCAAAATTTAACTTATTTTTGCAGTTTAAAATCAGTTTTAGACTAAAAAACCAGTTTAAACAGTTGAATCAGTTAAAAACCAGGCTGCAGACTGAGCCGCACGGCGGTACTCACCACCTGAGCACGGGCGTGCAGCCACTGGACAGAGCTGATTAATTTTCTGCAAAGTTTTAAACTGTGTAAAACTGAACCGATTATGTTGTGTTTTGCAGAGTAATACCCAGAATGAAAAGAGCAGCTCAGAGGTCACCATCCATTTCATCCGACTCACACCACTCACCTCAGCAGTCCGGCGAGTCTGCACTTTTACAGTTACCTCAGACACGCTCATTTGAGCCCGATGGGCCTATGGCGGATGATGTCCACCCTTGGTTATATTTCAACCAGCAGGTGTTGAACAAAATGCCTACCGGCGTTTACGTGTGATTGAGAGGAGGCAGATTGGGGCATACTTGCCTGTAGATTATGAGGCACTAAAGGCAGTAGGACTGTTTCGCCGGTTCTACAACTTGCTATCTCATCAGTGGCACCGTCTCTTTCAAATTAACAAGGCCACTTACAGAGAGCTCACTCTCGAGTTCTTGGCCTCGTTCGTATATACACCACCTGCTGCTGAAGATGTCAGGGTTACAAAACTTTGCGTTGGGTTTATGATGTCTCGGAAATGGTGCAGGTGGACTCTAGCAGAATTTGGGGTTCGAATGGGACTATACACACAGAGGGAGATCACTGAGCCAGTGTTTACTGACAACCTCTTTTGGTCGCCCACCGAGGTACAACCACATGATTTTTGGGGCCAGATATCTGATGTTCCCTACAACCCGAGGGTCCATAAGAGGTCTAGATTCCCTGATCCTCTACTCATATGGGTACACATGATCATAGCTAGTACCCTTGGGGCCAGAAAGGACAGAACTGGAGAGGTGAATGGGAGAGAAGTCTTCCACCTTTACAACATTATCGAGGGGCAACACTGCAACTTGGCCCATACACTTGCCGAGTTCTTCACACGTAGTTGGGGCACTACCACTGCTAGCCACATCTTCGGGGGACCTTATATTACCCGCCTTGCCACATCTTTGGAGGTTCTTACCCCTATGGCATTAGTTGGTCTTACAGCAGCAGGTCAAGTCAGCCCCCTCGACACCATTGTGATGAAGAACACTAGGGTATTGAAGCAGTTTGGGAAAATTTTAAAACTGGCAGATAATAAGGGAAGACTGTGGGATGAGGAGGCAGCCTTTGAGGAGGCATATGGAGAGCATGCTGAGACCGGTGGAGCAGAGTCATCAGTGGCAGTTGCAGCCCGCTGACAGACCACTCAAGCACCAGCGGGACCACCACCAGCCACCAGGACTGACTGCCGACAGCAGCGAAGAGGCGTTCTCCACACCATCCTTGACCAACTTGACACACTTACAGCAGAGTTCATTTCATTTAGAGAGGACTTCACTAGGCACAAGGCCTCCTACACTGGTTCTAGCTCTAGGTCCCGCTTCGGTCACCACTCCCGCCGCAGCTGCTCCGTTTGATCTTCCCATCTCTCAGGTTTCTTTATCAGCGGATTCTGACAGTATCCGATGGTTTGCTGACATTAAACACTATTTTCTTTACTTTTTATTTTTCTTTTTATTTGTGGTTGATGATGGATGGTTGTATTCTGACATTTTTGCATGCTTGGTGCATGCTAGACTCGTTCCACCCCGCTAGCGCTTCGGCGTTAGTATTTATCGTAGGACATTAGCTTTATTTATCTTTGTTACTTTGTTTTTTTCTAGTATTTTAGGACAGGTCAAGGATAGCTTGATGTTTTTGAGACGCCATTTTGACGTCTCTATTTTAAGGATGCAGGTTTCGCTCACACGCGGGTGTACACGTCATTGTCAGGGAGTATTAGTTTCTCTTGTCTCTCTTTCCATTTCTGCACTTAAAATTTATGTAAAATATTTAAGTGTGGGGTGGGCCATTATTGCTGCTTATTTTATTATATCTAGTGGGTCATTTGTCGTTATTCGGCCATTATCTGGTACCCTCTTAGCCACTTGATACCCGTAGCGTCATTCACAGTCGTCTATGGTAGATTAGTATAGTATATTAGACTAGGCCGAGTGATCGTTATTAGGCATTCATGCCGAACGGTTCACATTAAAGGACAGTCAAAATAAGATGAATTTAATTAAAACCCGAGAGATCCATTTAGATTATTAAAATAAAGTAGAAAAATACCCCAAAGTTGTTCTTAAAATCAATACTTTAGCCTACCCTTTTGTCCATGTGAGATTCTTGAGCCTTTTTATGAGCACCACACTTACATTTACACATCATATATTGCTCGTTTCGTTTCTTGAGAGATTTCCGACCTTAGTCCGACTCGGTTAGAACTTGTGTGTTTATACATATTCTTGTTTTAAAACCGGTAACTAAATAAAAATGATAGAGGCAATTAGGTTTCTCCCCAAAAATAAATCCTTCCCTTAGAAAACCACTTTGAGCCTTAGCCTTTCGTTTCTTCACCAAATAAAAATGAGTCCCGATCATGGGTCACCAAAGCAGCTTCAAGACTATGTCATCACCGAGGGTTTGAAACCGCAAGTTTAAAGAAAGGAAACACCGTTGACAAAGTAGGGAACAACACAAGACGGGGCCAAGAGGGATATCTTCTAGAAAAAAAGTAATAATACGTAAGAGGGAGCCAAAATAAACAGAGAGCGCGAAACGAAGAGAGAAACCAAAAAAGAGAGCCCAAGGAAAACAAAAGTTCTTCAAAGTTAAAAATTGGTCTTTGACCGGTGAGACCCTAAAGAACTGGAATTCTGCTCTCCCTTTCTCTCTCTCCCTCCCTCCTAGTCTTAGCTCTCTCTCTACTTTCTCTCTGTGATCTCTCATCTCCCCCCCCTGCATTCTCAAGATGCATCCGCTGGACGAACACTTGCTTCGATGTCTGCACTTTGCTTAGCCACGTCTACCTCCAAAACTGATACAAATTATTTTCAAGAAGACAGCAGACGAAAGAAAATTGTGGAGGAAGATGAAACAAAATCCACCCTTTTGTGGACAGTCAAAAAGTGCTGCAAAAAAAAACGATCAAAATGGTATGAAAGATGCATCAAGTGTGGAAACTGGTCGCATGAAGGCAAGTGCAGCAAGAATTCGACTCACTCGCAGTTCGAATATACGATGTTGATCCAAGAAGGCGCCATTCGATACAAAGCCAAGCGCAAAGTCAGAAAAGGAATAGCAATGATGAAAGAAAAAGAATCAACACCAGACTTCTCTTAGAAATTCCTGCTGAAATCGTTGCGCGCCGCTACCGCCTTTCTCCACGTCTTGCAGCTTCATCGTCTCATCCGTGACGATCTTTTGTGACTCGGTGACTCATTCCCCTTTCTAAAAAAAAGAGTTCTTGTTTGCACCCCTACATTACGACCCGAATAAAAGTCCTCTTGATTTATCTTCGGTTTAGAGACGAGGACTTGATTTGCATACAAGCCTATGACTTGAGTTGACTTCGGTACGGACCTAAGTGTTCACCCCCAAATAATAAAACCCGAGTCATGAGTGAATATTTAGAGCAAGTATAGGTTTGGGCACAATTGAGGGGTTAAGTAGGCGTGTCATGCAGTTTTATTTTTCACATAAAATAAATAAATGGATTGAGGGTTTGTTATTTACAGTCTGCCTTAGATGTACTTGTGTTTGATTGCTTGAGGACAAACAAAAGTCTAAGTATGGGGTATTGTGATGTATCACATAATTAACATATAAAACATGCATAAATATGCCCATAATAGCTTAGAATTAGACTTAAATGTTAATTTTAGGTACTTAATTTGTTCCTATTTGTGTTTATTAGAAAACTGGAGCTACAAGCCGGAAACAGGAGATTTTCAGGCAAAAACAGGCAAAATCTGGAGATTCCTGAGGATACAGGACTTGGAGCATGTTCCCTGTATGTTTGAAGGCCTTTCCGGGAAATAAACGGTGATAAAAACAGCCCGAGACAGACTCAACACGCCTACACACACTTGCACGGAGGCCCTGCACACTAGAAGACAAAGCAGCAAACTTGGGGAACAAGAAAACTTGCTGAAGACACTTGCACGCCCGTGCCCCTACACATGGCACGCCCGTGCCAAAGACAAAAAGGACAGACAAGACTGCACTACAGCAACAGAACGTACGTGTGACAGTAAGCAAGCCTATGCCACCCTTGGCACGCCCGTGCTTGCCGTGGAAAGTCTATAAATAGCAAGCTAACCCCCACCATTAAAGACATCCCATTCTATCTCATTCCTTCATGTCTTGTGCCCTCTAGGGTCAACTTCCAAGAGTCTTGCAGAGCTCTTGGGGTCCTGTGGGAGGCCTTAGGGCCCTCTTAACACACCCTACAAGGTTAGGCCTCGCCCTACCTTGATCATCTAGGCCAAGCATGGGATCATAGAGTAGTTCATATGCAATAAACATCAAGGGTCATGAGTTTGTTAGATACATAACATTAGGATATGGAGAGCTTGTCTATGAGCAGCCATGTTCTTGTGTTGATCATCCGATATGGTTGTATCTTTCTATTATTCATGAACCCACTTCGATTTGTAGATTTATATTATTATTATTATTATTATTATTATTATTATTATTATTATTATTATTAGTAGTAGTAGTAGTAGTAGTAGTAGTAGTAGTAGTATTTTATTTTTAGTTATTTGATGTGTCATTTTCTTCTAATCCTTGTTTGTTTATCTTGTGACAGGTTTCCAATGATGATTAACTTAATAAACCTAAAATCAATTCTAACTTAATAAACTAACTAGAGGTTTAATCCGCTTCTGGTAGTCCCAGGCTAAAACCAAGGTGAGGAAACCGGTAGTGAGACGGAACCTTCGGACTTCTGATATCCAAACCGGATTCTAAACAATGGCTTCTGAAGTGGACCAGATCTGAGTGACACATTTCTAGTACTTACCAGATGACTGAAAGATCTTCTTGGTAAAGGGAGGATTCCCTACGGGTGCGCTAGTGATCTTCGGATTGCACGCCTTTAGAATTATGTTCCACCTTTATCAAGTATGCACTTACAAACTCCCCTTTGGCTATTGTTTGGATTGATTAGGCAGGGTTAATTAAGTTATCAATCATCAAACCAACATTATATTTAATTGATCACTAAATATTAAAGTGTCACTTTTAAGATAAATAAAACAAGAATTATATTTCTAGGTCTCGTTAGTAGAAAACCGTTAACCATTGGAGATACTTGTCTTCTGAGGCGACTATAAGAGAGATCCTTAGGTCTTCATGATCGTTAACCTACTTAGGGGATACGCTGTTGGTGAGGACGGCTGTAAGGGAAATCCTTCGGTAAGGAACACGAGGGCTTAGGGAGGTGTACGGTGTTCCAGGTCGGAAGTGAAGCCTCCAACACAAGAAGAAGATGAGTTCAAGGATCGGAGACTTGACCGCGGTTAAGGAAACCCGCTATATGCGAGGCTCGGGCGGAGTACCTTCATGTGGACGCGCATTGGGAGGTTTTGCATTCTACTCAGTTGTGGCCCCGCTTCTCTATCAAGGAGTCAACACTTCAAGATCACTCTTTTCCTCCTCACAAATAATTAATCTTAACTATTAACTGTAATAATAAATTTAACTACTTATACGGAGGGTCCCGAGATGTGGATATTTGATAACTCTACTATTTTATCTTTTTCTTTTATAAAACCCAAAACCTTTTTAAAAGCATTTTTAATTAAAGAACCCCTCAGTTTTATATTTCTTTAAAAAACCCGATCAGTTAATTGATGAAAGGTGAAGTAGGGGAAAGTGTGAACTATGGAATACGATACTCGATACTTACCCTAGAAAACTATACTATACACGTCAAGTTCTCTGCCTATGTGTTGGTTTTAGTTTCTAAAAGTAATTATCGTTTACTTTATAAATTTAAAATATGTTTAAAACGGTTTAGTAAAAATCAGTCTCTTTCCTAAAACAAAAGTTTTGGATTTAAAACATCAAGTTTTTGGCACCGGGAAAATGACATCTTTCTAAATTACTAAAACCATACACATCAATACTCATCCCGAGTATCTATTTAGCTGCACCCAAATCCATCATCTCGAATTCTTTGGACATTTGCTTCTTTAACTTGTTGATCAGATACATGTCTGATCTTTCAATCAACATATCATCTACATGCAGAAGTAGAGTGATATAGGAACTCTTGAACTTCTTTAGATAACAGAACTAATTGGCTTCACATCTCTTGTAACCGGTTCTCACCATGACATCATCAAACTTCAAGTATCACTACCTTGGCGCTTGTATCAGACCATATAAACTCTTCCTCACTAGCACACCCAATTTTCTTTTCCAATAACCTGAAATCGCTCAGGTTGTGCCATGTAAATATCTTTATCAAGGTCACCATGTAGGAATGTTGTTTTCACATAGCTTCCCTGTATGCAAATTCTCTACTACTACAATACTTAGAATTAACCTGATGGTGGTCATTTTCACCACCAGAGAGAAGATCTCATCATAATCAACCCCCTTCTGTTGAAACCCCTTGACCACTAAACAGGCTTCATACCGTTTAAACCCATCAAGTTCATCTTTAATCTTGAATACTCATTTATTCTGAAGAGCTTTCTTATCTGGCGGAAGCTTTACAAGAACCCAAGTCTTGTTTTTGTCTAACGAACCCATTTCTTCTTTCATTGCTCGCTCTCACTAGAACGAGTCTGTCATCTTGATTGATTCAGAGTAGTTCTCTGGTTCACCATTCTTTTGTCAAGAAAATATAATTAACTGAAGGGTCGGTATGACTGGGACTGTACCTGTATGGTGCTCTATAAACTCTGGTGGATTTCCTGACCGAAGTATTAGACTGGCCAAGATGCTCTGAAGACTATTCGTCTTCAGACTCTAAACTCCCACTGTCAGAAATTCCCATTGACTTTTCATCCTCACCATCTTCAGTCTCTGGTTTTGTGTCATCTTCAGAAACTGGTAGTGGCTCTGCAACAAACTTGTTCCTCTGATTCTCAACACTAAACTCAGCTGTTTCTTTCTGAACCTTTCACTTTTCTAGATTTTTTATCATTGTACAATTCTTCTTCATTGAACTCAGCATGCTTGCTTCTTACTACTTTCCTTCTTTTAAAATCCCAAAGCCCGTAGCCCATTTTATCGACCCCATATCCAATGAAAATATACTTCTTTGCTTTAACATCTAACTTGTCACCTTCAGCATTAATATCATAAGCACTACACCCGAAGATTCTCAGGTGATCATACTAAACAGCTTTACCCTTCCATTCTTTTTGAGGAAGCCTAAATCCCAACGGTACTGAGGGTCCACGGTTGATAAGATAGGTTGTTGTGTTAACTGCATCAGCTCAAAACATCTTTGGGAGCCCTGCATTCAATTTCATACTCATGGCTCTTTCACATAATGTTTAATTCATCCTCTCTGCAACTCCATTATGTTGCGGAGTTCCTGGAAATGTATTTTTCATCTTGATCCCTCTCTCAGTACAATAATCTGTAAACTCCTTGCTGATGTATTCACCACCGTTATCCAACTTCAAGCATTTCACCTTCAAATCATATTCAAGTTCAACAATGGATTTCCATATCTTAAATGTATCAAAAACTTTAGATTTAGGTTTAAGAAAACAAACCCATATCTTTCATGTTGAATCGTCTATGAAGGTCACAAAGTAAAGGGCACGTGCAAGTGAAGTAGTTGATGTCGGTCCATATACATCTGAGTGAATAAGCTCCAACTTCTGAGCTTTCATTGCTTTCCTAGTAAGTTACCCTCTTTTCTTTGCCTAGGATGCATGGTTCACAAAATTATGACTCGATTTTCTTTAACTTTGGAGGTTTCCATGGTAACAAGCATCTTCATCCCTTTTTCACTCACATACTGCCCTTAACAACTTTTCATTGTCCTTTACCAAAGTGAACATCATATCCCTGATCATCAATTTGGCCGATAACTATGAGCATCCCTTTCAAACTAGGAATGACCTGAACATTCTTCAAGTTCCAACCCAATGGCGTTTTTAAGTCTATGTCTCCCATTCCTGTAATATCAAGACAATGATTGTTAGCCAATCGAACTTTACCAAAGTTACCTATTTGCAGATTCTTCATCTTCTTCGTGCTAAAAGTAGTATGGAATGATGCTCCTGAATCTATAGTCTAGTCTTCAATAGAATTCTCGACACAGCAAATAACAACATCCTCTGAATCTGAGGCTGTAGTAGCATCTACCTCCTATTTCTCTCTAGCAGGTTCAGAACACTGATTCCTGAAATGCCCAAACTCTTTCTAGGTCTTGACTTGATCATGCGTTTTAACTTCGACCTAGACTTATTTCCTCCTCTATTATTACTTTTCCATCTTCCTTCAGTACTGAGCAACGAGCAAATCCTCATTTAGTAATAAATCACGAACCTTTCCATAACTGAGAGCCTCAAGTGACCTAGCAACTACTGTGATTGTGCTTGACTAGCTGTTAGGCAATGAGGATAACAATAGACAAGCCTGCAATTTATCATCTACCTTAAAGTTCACAGAGGACAAACGTGTCAAATGTGATTTAAACAAATAAATATGCTAAGGTACAGAACTTCCTTCTTTAATTATGATGCTGACTAACTCCCGTATTAGAAACACCTTCTTTGCAGGAGACGGCTTCTCTTACACATTGTAGAAAGATTTCATAACCCCACGAGCTATGGTTTGTTCCAGAATGTTGTAAGCTACATTCATGGAGAGAGTAAGACTAGTCGTTGACTATGCTTTCTTGTCACATTCTTTCGTTATGGTCTCAGGGGGATGATCTATTGCAGCATCTAACTCCTTATGTATAAGCAAATCCTTGATTTGCATCTTCCACCAACCAAGGTTCTTCGCATCAATATTCTCCACTATGACTTTTCCTTCTCCAAACATTATCTCTTCTGAATCTAGGACAACTAGCCAACCAAGTCAGAATAAAACCAAAAACAAACACCCAAAATTCTAACCTCGGTAACCTTGTAATAAGGTGGCACGTTTCTGACCGAAGGTGATGGCTGGTAGTAGGTTTCTGGTCAACAAACAACAGTAGAACGGAACCTAACACAGGTTCGGTTCGGTCCAGTTCAATAAGCAGCAGCGATAACTACCTGAGACCTAGGTTGATAGCGGTGGCACAAGGGTTTAATCAAAACCCGAGTCAGAGGCTGTGGCTTGAAGCGGCTGGCTGAAACCCTAAAACATAGGTAGGGTTGCGGCAGATGTGTGATAAGTGGCAGTAGAAACCCTAAAAGGCTGATTAGGTGCGGTGGCGAAGGGAGCAAGTAGGCGCCGCGGAACCCTAGCAGGTGGCTAAGGTGGCGACGACCGAAGGTGGGAGGCGGCAGGAAGTGGTGGTCGACCGGAGGGTTAAGAGGGTGACTTTTGTGAGTGGTTGATTACAGGTATGTGTTCTTCTCAGATCTAGAGCCTGGTGCTCTGATACCAATTGCTAGGATCGTAGAATACACAACACAAGATTTTACGTGGTTCGGTCTAAGCTTACATACGTCCACAGGGGTAATTGGGGTTTTCGTTTTTTGAGTGATCAGATATTACAAGTACAAGAGGTTATTATATAGGCATCCAATCAGGATTAAACCCTTTACTAATCTTAAAACTCAGCAAGTTAATCAAACTGGGTCGGGCCTATACGTTAGTTGAAGGAAATCAAAGAACAACTAGTAGAAAGATTTGCAGTAGGGTAATCGAAGGACAACTGGGCAATGGTTAAGTAGCATCTAAGATGAAAAACAAGGAAAAACAATAACATATCAATGGTGCACTCAATGACAGATCCATGATTTTTTTTGGTGGATTCACTGTTCTTAAACGCGTCAATTTTATAGGACCAACCATAAAAATTTCGGGTTGATTTGACGTTTCGGTTTAAGATACATCGCAGCATAATAATACCATACAATAATAAAAAAGTATTACCATTTAGAGAATTAACACATATTTTGCCTGGAGTTAGAAACAACGAACCTTTATTAAGTCTTGTCCGAATCGACTTTTTATCAAGATTGAGCACAAAAGGCGAATCTATATATATATATATTGCAAAGGGATTAATTCTATATGTCATACTCTTATGCAATCTCTCCTTTGAGAGATGCCACATAGGATGTGATGTGACAATTCTAAACCAATTAAAAAAAAAGAAATAAATATGATTTAACCTAATCTATTATAATCTTTAACCTAATTTATTAAATACCTAATCTACTAAATCTAAATATTAAACCTTTATTATTTTATCTCTCGTGTTTCCTCCCATAACTTTTAAATGTTAATATCTTTTATATACGAGATATTTTAAAGAAAAAAATTACACCAAATTGACGAGCGTTTTATTATCTTTCCAACGAGTACCATAGTGCTATATAAAAATCGGAAAAAAAATGACTATTTTTTTGTAATCCGACAGGTATTGTGTCGGGTTTGGGATTAGTTTAAAAAAAATTGTGGGTTTGGGTTGGGTCTGGGATTAGGTGATACCCGACCCGATTACCCGAAACAACATACCCAAATACCCGAACTACATACCCGATCATATACCCATGATTTTTTTAACGCATCACATAACCCTTAGACTAATGCGTTCGATATTTCAATAATTAACTTTTTTTTTCTTATTTCATGTTAGTTCTTTTTAGAATGATCGATTACAAACTTCCGAATTCATTTGTAATGGCACTAGATTTATACCGCGGCGCAGAGATTCGTTTTTTTTTTATATTTGAATATGATAACTTATGGCAGAGATTTGTTTAAAATAATAATAATAATAATAATAATAATATTTTATTATGTTATATTAGATATTTTAGCCCGGGACGCTCCCGATATAAAAACTAGTTTGAAACATATGACAAAACCAATACTATAAAATGGTAACCAAAACACAAGAACTAAAACATATCTGAAAAGATGCATATTAAATCATCAGGACATCTACTTTCAAACTTGGGTATTAAAACACGTAAATAATATAGTTTACAAGATAAGTGAAACCATTTATCTATCCTTCTTTAGAAAAAATGGCACATTTCATTTAGCATAAAACAACAGTTTTGTTAATATTAATAAACTTAATAGAATTTTCACAACATTTACTAATTTTTTTTTCTTTAAACTTATATACGACAATATATAGAAGTACACTCTTCCTCCTTATTATAGTTCCATTAAAAAGAACAAAATATTAAAATTTTTTGAGTTGAGTTGCGAAGGCCCATCCAGCAAACTGAGTGTTAGGCGGGTATGTGTATCATCCAATGTTTTTATTAGGAAAACACCTTAAAAAAAAAAAAACAGGGTAAGACAGCGATATGGGGTAGGCTCGAACGAGGAACTTCATGTGTAAAGGTAGAAGCCCTAATCATTCGAGCACTTCATCAATTTTTTTATGGGTTCACCCTGTAAGATAATAGAATACTGAATTCATCATTACTGAATAATGGATTACAATATATAGAGAATGTAATTCAAACCCTAGATACCTAAATGGGCTCGTGGGCTCATAATAATAAACCTAATATTCAATACTCCCCCGCAGTTAGAGCGGTAGAGAATCGAACACTCAGACTGGAAAACAATAAAAAAAACGTAAAACAAATGACAATAATAATAATAAGAGAAAACTAGTCCCCACTCTCCATCTTAGGTCTCTTCATTTGTAGGTCTTAAATTTTGCCAAAAAATCCACAAGTTGCTTGAGATTTCCTCCGTATTCTTCAATATCATCGATCCCATAGTTCTAAAAGGGTGCGGTGAAGGACCATAATTCCACAAAAGGTCAACAGCTTGTCCATGGTCAAGGCACAGTAACCAAACTGTTGGACAGGAAGAAAATGGTGTTAAGATACTTTGAATTTAATTCATTCAACAACTTCCCCAAGTTTTCGGCTCGTGGTTTCTCGAGTAAACACAATTTGTAAAAATTGTAACAAAGCAACGGTTCCGTCTTTGTCGGCCATGGCTAGAAAGAAGATGGAAGTAGGGGGTGAAAGAAAAAGAAACACAAATCGACACCAGGTGGCGAAGGCCGGTGATCGTGGTCAGCGGCAATCTTCGAAAGAGAGACCACTAAACAGTGGATTGTGTTTCAAGGATAACGAGCAGTAGGAAAAAGAAATTGAAGGCCCGAACCAATTTATTGATGATTATTATTGAAGGAAACCAATGAGCGAACGTGAGTGGGCTGTTGAAGATTAAGAGTAAGAATAATATAAATCTCACTTGGGGTCTAAATAAGACTAAAAAAAAAAAATAAAGAGTAAGAAAAAATAAATCTCAAAACAAAGATAGAAGGAGAACAGAGAGAACTGATATGGTGGATTAATGAACCAAGTCCGTTATTGAATATTATTCAAGAAAATTGAATGGGGTAATGAAAACAGAGGGTGAGAGGGTTGGTTTTGAAAGAATACAAAAAGGACTAATATAAACTTGAAGATGGTTTGATAAATTTGAATGGTATGGAATGGATAAAATCTCAAGCAAACCCTTGTATAAAAAGATAATAAAACCAAATCTGTTTTGATGATGTCAGGCAATGCAAATACACATACCAAGATTGAAACCGACTTGAGGCCGGTGATCATAGATTTGTGGCTGGAATACCGGTTGGACTACAGTACCGAGAGTGGGACTTTATTTAGAACGATAAATAAAAAGAAAATAAACAAGAGATGAACAAAAATACGAACGACGGCCGGACAGGGCGGCGGCGGTAGGGCGGCACGCCGCCCTGTCTATGATTTTTCACAAGTTGTGAAGGCTAGGGTTTGGTATTTGTGTGTGACGCAACAGAAACGGTAGAGAGCCTAGGCTGGCTCTGATACCATGTAAGATAATAGAATACTGAATTCATCATTACTGAATAATGGATTACAATATATAGAGAATGTAATTCAAACCCTAGATACCTAAATGGGCTCGTGGGCTCATAATAATAAACCTAATATTCAATATATAGAGAATGTAAGATAATAGAATACTGAATTCATCATTACTGAATAATGGATTACAATATATAGAGAATGTAATTCAAACCCTAGATACCTAAATGGGCTCGTGGGCTCATAATAATAAACCTAATATTCAATACACCCATATAATATCTATCGGTTGCCTATGTTTTTTATATAGCTAAATTTTGAAACCGCGGGGTCATGTGAACCCGGAACTCTTTACCTATATCCGTCGCTAGGTGCACTAATCACTAATGATTAATGAATCCACAAGACCCTATGAAGATATATGTTTCATCATCTAAGCATCATTTCTACTACAGAAAAAGACAACTCCACGATGTAATTGGACTTATTTAAGAAGTCTCCTAATATAATACAGAAAACCGTGTCCTAAGCAAGCATCGTTATTAGCCGGCAAAAAAATATCTAAAAACTTGTATATATTCATATTGACAAAATATCTTTTTTTTTTTTTTTGTTGAAAATCAAATTTCATTCGACCAACAAAAAACACGACTAGCTATTCCCAAGGCGGAAAAAGACTAGCCGAACACCAAAAACAAACAAACGTTACATTACATCAAAATAACACCATCTATCCCAATCCACCGAACCTTGCCTAAACCTATTTTTGTACCACAAAAAAACCACAGCCTTCACGTCCGTGACAATATCGACAACCTTAACGACTTTCTTGGAAAACACCATTTCGTTCCGATCCTTCCAAAGTCGCCAGCAAACAATAATCACAAAATATCTAATTCTAAATCATAAAGTACAACTTGTATATATTCATATAAAAAAAATATAAAAAAAAAAACCCTGCAAAGAGGGGTCACTAGTCAGAAATGCTAAAACATTCAATAATCATAGTTCACATCATCTCTTACACAAAAATCACAGGAAGCTTTTGGATTATCATCAAAACTCGATCAAGCTCAATAGTATAACCTTTTTAACCTTGGATGATGCAAGAACCGTCATACTACAAACTTTGGGTTTTGGTTGAAGAAGAAGGTTGGAAGATGGCTTTTTACTTGGATGACCAAAAGTATACCTAAATAAATAAGTTGTTTTATTTTGATTTCGTATTTAACATTAATATTTTACTAGTGGAAATGCTTGCGCGTTGCGGCGAGTATTTATGTATTTTTACACATGTTAAGGACGTTAATTAGGGGTGCAAACGAGTCGAGCCGAGCCCGAGCTCGATTAACTTATAAGGGCTCGAGCTCGGCTCGATTCGTGCTTTGTTTTCAAAACTCGAGCTCGGCTCGTTGGCAATTTCTCAAGCTCGAGCTCGGCTCGGGCTTGGCTCGTTTAGTATCAAATAGTCATTACATTAAACAAAAATAATATAAGTAATAGTTCGTTTAGGCTCGTGAGCTCGATAAGAAAAACTCGAGCTCGGGCTCGTATACTAAACAACTCTAAATAAGTGGTAAATATATTAAATATTAAAAAAACACTAATATTACACTAGGCTCGACAAGCCTAACGAGCTTCACATGCCAGGCTTGAGCTCGGGCTCGATAATTAAACGAGCTTTATTTTTGGCTCAAGCTCGATAAGGCTCAGCTCGTTTCAAGCTTTTTACCTAGCCAAACTTGAGTAGCTCGCGAGTGACTCGGCTCGTTTGCACCCCTATATTTACTATTAAGTTAATATGATTTTGGGCTTCATTGAATTAACTAAAATTGATTCGCGATTATGAGCTTAGGTCCGACTAGATTCAATTGATTAGTACAATTGG
Organism: Ambrosia x helenae; assembly: GCA_030844895.1. NCBI lineage: Eukaryota > Viridiplantae > Streptophyta > Magnoliopsida > Asterales > Asteraceae > Ambrosia > Ambrosia x helenae. The sequence goes on along the minus strand of CM061231.1, from coordinate 108,656,258 downwards.
ATTATTCGAATCCATATATTGGATCAAGTTGTTTTAATTGAAACCGATGTGAAGTTGCAAACACCTTGGAATGGTCGGAGATGAGTCGTCTTGGCTACTGCTCGTTAAACAGAATGTGAGTCCAGTTAATGATGGCTGGATGTGGTCTGCAAATGGGTCAAAGATTGAATTCTCGGTCAAATCAGTTAGGGAGCTGCTGATGGGTCAAAGATGGCAGCAGGGTGCGAATGCTGATTTCATTTAAGTTAAGGTTGCTACGGCCAAAGTAAACTGTTTTGTCTGGAGAATAATTAAAAAAGGAATACCGACGGCGGAAGCATTATTGTTTAGGGGCGTACAGGTGGATGATGGAACGTGTCAGCGATGTGGAATGGAACTTGAAACGATGGAGCATCTATTTGTTAAATGTTTGTGGCACTACTACAAAATATGCCTTTCTTGACACTTTTTTTATGACATGCCACATTTTATGACATGCAAAAGTGCATGTCATAAAAAAATGTCATCTTTGGAAAAAAGTGATAATTTCTTGACGTTTTTTTACGCGTGTCAATAATTTACCGTCATAAAATAAAAAAACATGACAGTTTTGAAATCGTGTGTCATGATTTTTGTCACCTAAAATCTCAAAAGTTTTCAATCCCGCACGTTTTTCCATAAACCTTCCCCTTCTCTCTCTCTCTCTCTCTCTCAAATCAAACCCCTCATCTTTAACATTCCCCTTGCCTGATTCGTTCATCCATTCTCAGATCAAATCGCGTTCATCCTTCTCTCTCTCAAAAGATTTCATCCCTGCTCGTTCATCCCCTAACCATTCTTCAATCCCTGCTCGTTCATCCCCTAACTGTGAAGAAATAAAGGCACCAGTTACCTGATTCGTAAAGAGATGCACCAGAACCCTGATTCGTGAATGTAACCTAACCAGATTTCATCCCTGCTCGTTCATCCCTAACCTGATTCGTGACGTGTTCCACATCGGTTAAGAAGAGGAAGCTGAAACCCTAACCTGCAGCCGAAAGAGGAAGCTGAAACCCTAACCTGTAGCCGAAAGAGGAAGTTGTTCATCACCATTTCTGTATGCTTCTTTCTCAACTCTGATTATTATAAGTTTTTTTTATCAGTTTTGTTAGAACTCAGGGTATCTATCCTCTCTCCTTCTGTTTTTGTTGTTTATTTTTAGTTTTAATTCGTTATTTAGGGTTTTAATTGGGATAATACTTCAGATTATGATGTTAGTTGTGTGATGAGGTGTTGGTGGAGTTTGTTAATGAGAATTTTGTGGCGTAGGGTGGGAGTTTTAGGGGAAGTTAAGGGTTTAAGATGAGTAATAGTTTGAAGGCTGATAGGTTTCCGTTTAGTGCCGTGGTTATGGCTGTTACTAATTAGAGGATTGCTTTGTTGCAACAGGTTTATATTAACTTATGTGTTAATTTGTTTGATGATCTAAGGGTGAGATAGCCGGGAGGCTGCAGTTATCCTCGGAGCAAGACAAATGGAAGTGGGTTTGCAATTCGGATGGTACCTTCTCAGCAGCATCGTGCAGAAGACTTCTATCCCAGCATGCGGTGCCGTATTATCCCTTTGAATGGGTTGCTTGGGCTCCGAGGAAAGTTAGTATATTCATGTGGCGTGGAGAACAGGATCGTCTGCTTACCCTTACTGCTTTAGATTAACGTTTGATTTGAACAGTTTCAGATAAAACATAATCCAAAACAACCCTTCATAAGTAATGGTTCGAAATCACCAGCTCTACAAGAAGTTATGGTTTGTGGTGGTTTTCTGATGTATTATTATGGTATAATGCAGTAAACTTATCAATGTTGTTGTGCCAAATACAATAGATGAACAGGCTATCAACACAAAGAGAATACTTAGCCCTTGGGAAAGAACTAAAAATCACACACTTTGCCTCAATTCTGCTAAGGCTATTGGGTGCATAGTGGTTAATATTGGCACACAGGATCTGGTTGAAGGAAGAGTAAGCAATTTAGTGTAAAGTTATATTTAGTTTTGATTATTTAGGATGTGATAATCTGATATTTACCAATTGTGTTTTGCAGTCTCATCTGGTACTTGGCCTAATTTCTCAAATCATAAAGGTGGGATTGATGTTTTATCTAGTTATGGAAAGCAGAAATATATTTTCTTATTATTTAACTTATTTAAACAAAATTCAAGTCAGAGTGGCGTAGGGCAGAAACACGGTAGGAACTTTCTAGAAAATGATTTATTAACGAAATTAGAGAAAAAAAATTACTTTTAAGTGTTTTTCTTATAAGGCATATCATAAGTGAATATATCATAATCTGTATCGGCATGATATCAGGTGCAAGAAAACCTTGCATTATTATTTATATTTCATGTTATGCTATTGAATTCATGATTGCTATATATGATTGTATATTTAACTCTAGAATGATCTAAAACTTGACCAAATATAATGTACGTATACATGAATCATATTAATGGGATGTAATGTTATTGTTGAAAACAATATTTCAAAGCTTGTTGAATCGTTGGATCGAGTGAATTATCAGTTAGATAATATTGCTGGAAATGTGACAGGAGAGTTTAGTGGATTTAATAAGTATTGCTGGCCTTCGTTCAAGGCTGCCAATGGTGGTTTGTTGTAGCACGCGTGATGAGCTTGATGCTGTTTGCTCTGCAGTCTCTAGTATTTCCTGTATTTCGGTCACTTCGCTGGTACTTTGCCTTATTTTGTAATCTTGATGCACTCTAATTCCTAAATGACCAATAGTTAATGTTACATTAGTGTTTTATTATTATGTTTCTCAGTACAGTGACCTTGCTGAAGCAGAACGCGCGTTGATTTTGGATAAATTTCGCCATGCAACTATCTAATGGAACCAAAATGCTGCAGTTCAGTCTGGAAATGAAGAATGTGAAACGAAAGAACAGAAGTCGCATATGATAGTTGTGACAGATGCTTGTCTTCCTATTCTTGCTTCAGGAGAGTCTCCCATCAGTTCTACTGTTTTGATAAATTATGCACGAATGTTAAACACGGCCCCATACACTGCTAAATCTGGAACTAGAAAGAGATGAAAAAGACTTGTTTGCTCTGAACTTTGAATTACAATTCAAAGGTCAAATCAGAGAAAGTCTGATGAGGAATAAAGATCAATAAATAAAGCTGAGTTTTGGCATCATCTGTTCTAGGGGGAGATTGTTGGGTCTGCTGACCTGGAGAAGAACAGATGATTAGAAAGCCAAAATATGCTAACAGTTTGATCCTTTGAATAAACAGTCTTTACAACTTACTTCTCCCAAAAGACTGCTGACTCTAACAACTGTTCTATCCAAACAACTGCTTAACAACTGCTGATACAAAGGACTGCTGAATAAACAACTGATGAAGAACAACTGCTGACCAAAGGTCTGATGAAGAACAACTGCTGATTCAAGTACTGAAGACTAAAGCACTGCTAGAGCCAACAGCACTTAGGCTTCAGCAGTGGATACAAGACCATCAGAGTTTATCTACAACAGCTGTTTACTATCAGTGCTTTCAATGTAACAGTAGTTTGTAATAGGCAGATGTTTTATGTTTGTTATTCTGTTAGAGGTCACTGTCTTAGGTGACGTCAGCCTAGGTCATCAGTGGTTTAGGTCTGTCTATAAATAGAACAGTACTTGTACTGTTCTATTGTATCACACACACAAACATTCTCTCAGACAAACACTGTGTGATCAGGCTGAGGGGGAGTAATTGTACGATTGTAATCTTTTAGATAAATGAAAGCATTCGATCTGAAAACATTTACTCTCTTGTTTTGATTAACAGTTTATTATTCCGCTGCAATTTCATTCTATTTTCGTTTCACTTATATCATATTTAGTTAAACATAATCAAAACAATCAAACTCAGATCCTAACAATTGGTATCAGAGCCTGGTCAATTAAATTCGATCTAACAAATCAATTTAATAATCAGCTCACAATTATTGATATCGTTTGTCTGTTGGATTGAAAACAGAGTAATAGTTTAATTTCGTTTCAACCGTTTTTAAACAGACTTTGTTTTTTGAAAAATCAGAGAATGGCTTCAATCAATCACGATCCACATAACACTGGCATGAACAACAAGCCACCGATGCTTGTCAGATCTGAATACAATATCTGGCAACGTCGGATGAGCCATGTTCTAGCTCAACAGAACACTGGGTGTTGGAAGTCGGTTATCTTCGGACCACATGTTCCGACTGTGCCGAGTACTGAAGATCCCAAGGTGTTTGAGCCAAAGAAACTTGAAAACTACTCCGACCAGGATTTTCAGAAAATTGAGTTAGATGCTAAGGCCTTCAGTATTGTGGCCATGGCTCTACCAAATGATATATATGCTGGGTTGTTACACTGTAACAGTGCAAAGGAGTTGTGGGATGCACTGAAAGAACAGTTTGGTGGGACTGAGGAGGTTATTGAAAACAATCGTGAAATACTTAACCAACAATATGAAACATTCAGTCATGTCAAAGGAGAGTCATTAACTCAACAGTTTGAGAGGTTTAATTGCTTAATTAGTGAACTAAAATTGGTTGGTCTTACTTACCCTCATTCAACCTTGAACCATAGGTTTTTAAGATCATTACCAGACAAATGGGACACTATTGCTATTGTGATGAGAAACTCGATTGGATTTAAAGACCTATCACTGACCCAGCTTCATGGTAAGCTCTTGACCTATGAGAGAGAGCTTAACCAGAAAAAGAAGCTCCAGGACTCTGGAAAAGTGTCTGATGACTATGTATTTGGGAATACAGCACTTTTGGGTCATGATGAGGTGCCTGGAAACACTAAGGATCAGAGTTATGATCATTTCATTGACATAACTTCAGGTTTTAACTCAGGTTTTAACTCTGATTCTTACTCACCAAACTATGCTTTCACAGCAAGTGGTGGTGATATCCAGGCATCTGACAATATATCCTTTGAGTATGATGACCTGAAATACTTTAACCCTGATGATTTGGAAGAAATGGACATTATGCACCAATTGGCCCTTCTCAGTGTAAGAACTAATAATTTTTACAAGAAAACTGGGAGAAGGTTTCCAGGGTTAACTGGCAGATCTAAGGTTGGGTTGGATAAATCAAAGATAAAGTGTTACAAATGTCATAGACTTGGTCATTTTGCTAGGGAATGTAGGGGTCAACATGGTACACCTATGATAACCTATCCAAATCAAAGACCACAGACCAACACTTATCAGAATTCCTATAATGCCCCTGGACCAAATGTGCAAAACACTGCTCATTTTGCACAGTCCTCAAACACTGTTCCTGTCCAGTATGTCCAAACCACTGTTCCTCAGATCCACTATGTGCAAACACCTGTTGCTCAAGCACCTGTGCAAACGACTGTTGCTTCATCCTCTGCCCCTGCAGAGACTAGTCAACAGAGCTTCTTTACACAAGGCTTTGTTGATTGGAGCAGTCTACCTGATGAGCTAACAGATGAAAATTTTGCACTAGTTGCCAAAGCTGAAAATGAACCAGAAAATTTTTGTTTCATGGCCATGGTGGATGAGATTGAATCTGAGGAGGTGGTAACTGAATCTGATGTTGTGACTGATGATGTTGTTAGTGAAGTTGTTACAGGTGAAAAACCTGAAGAAGAGGTTGTGAATCTCTCAGATCCCTGGGGTGCATCTGATGACTGTGAGTGCAAGTGTGATTGTGCATTGATGGCTGCTGCTAAGGTATCTCCTCAAATTCTTAAAGAGTTGTGTTCTGAAAAATGTGTAATAGCATTTGCTAACATCAAAGAGGTGAATGAAAACCTTAGAAAGAAAATTTTGGATGATGAAGTTAAATTTGAAAAACTTACAAAAGATTTAAAAACAAGTTTAACTGCAAAAGAGTCTGAAATAAGCAGCTTAAAACATGAAGCAACCATAACCAAAGACTAGCTCCAAACTATGATAGCAAAATATCAAAGTTGTAAGAGTGAGCTTGAGTCCACCCAAGTTGAATGTGAGAAATGGGTGGAATCATGTAGAGGTTTTGAGATGCTACTCAACAAACAAACCAAAAGTCATGTGAAGTTTGGTTTTGGTTTTGAAACCACTGCTCCAGCTTTTGAAAACACTGACAAAAAGAGTCAAAAGTCTGTTAAGGTAGTACCAACAAACCTGCAGGGTCAAGAGATTAAAATCACTGAACCAAATGGTAAGAAAATTGTTCTTGAAAAACCAGAAGGTTCCTCATCTTTTACTGAACTTGAAAAGTATGAATTTAAACCTACTTGGTCTGATGAGTGTGATACTCTTGAGAATTTTAAACCTGTTGATTTTAAAACACCTGAGGGAAAGACAGCTCCTCAGGCAAAGGTCATTCCCTTGGCAAAAGTCATTCCCCTGAAAAATCTTCCAGCAGATGCTCAAACATCTGCTGAAAAGAAGGCTGAAAAGGGGAAGAAGAAAGAAAAGACTGTCAACTTGTTCTGTGATTTCTGTGAAAAGAAGAATCATGTCACTAAAAACTGTTTTCTTCTAAAAGCATATGACATTAACAAAGGAACAAGTGAATGTGATTCCAAAGCCACATGCTCAATATGTGGGAAAAAGAATCACAAGACCAAAGAGTGCTTGTATCTCAAAAATTTTGATGTAAAAATACAAGAATACAAAGCTAAAACTCTTCCAAACCCTGTGGTTAGTACTTCAAAAGGAAAGCCCAAACAGACTTTCACCCCTGTCCAAACACCTGTTACTAAAAGGCTTGAAACATCTGCTTCTAGAGATGTCCAAGTAACAGATGCTCCACCCTCAAGCAAATACCCAAGAGGTTATGGTCAACCACCATGTCACAGTCTGCCACATGTTTATGAGGAGCCAAAAAGACCCTCTAAACCAAGAGTGAACAGAAATCCATATGGGTATTATCATCTGTCAGGAAGTGATCAAACAACTGCTGCCCCAAGTGTTGACATCCAAGCACTGGCAAATGGTCAGCAGCAGTTGTTGAACTTAATTCAAAAATTGGTCCAAACCACTGATCACCTTCCAAAGCTTGAGTCTGAAAGGTCTGAGGACCCATCCAAAGCCAAACTGGCTTTGGACACTCACCAAAACTAATCATTTACTGATGTGCAGGGAGCTTCTGCTTGTTTAGATAGTCTTTGGTATGTAGATAGTGGAGGCTCCAGGCACATGACAGGATGTAGAGCCCTTCTTCTGGACTTCTTGGCTCATGGAGGGGGTGATATATCCTTTGGTAATGATTCAAAAGGTAAGGTGTTGGGTTCAGGGACTGTACAGGCTGGAAAACTCAAGTTTGAAAATGTCAATCTTATTGATAATCTCAAGTTTAATCTTCTGAGTGTTTCACAAATGAGTGACAAAGGTTATGGCTCATTTTTCACAAAGAAAACTTGTAAGATTATTGGGCCAGAAGTGGTGAAAAAGATTGATACCATTATTGCTGAAAGCAAAGCACAACTTGTTGCTCATAGAAGTGGCAATGTGTATGTTGTTGATATGTTAAAGAAAAAACCTAAGGCAAATGTCTGTCTATTTTCTGCTGCCTCCACTAAGGAGACAGAATTGTGGCATAGGAGATTGGGTCACACCAACCTTAATACTATCAACACACTCTCCAAACAAAGCCTTGTCAGAGGTTTACCATCAAAAGAATTTAAATGTGATGAGCATTGTGTTTCTTGTTTAAAAGGGAAACAACATAAAAGCTCCTACAAATCCATTGATGAGTCCAAAACCAGTCAGTGTCTACAATTGTTGCACATGGACTTGTTTGGCCCTATTAAAATCATGAGTCTAAGAAGAAAGAGATTTTGTCTTGTCATAGTTGATGATTTTTCTAGGTTTACATGGACTTACTTTTTACATTCTAAGGATGAGACTGCAGGTATATTGAAGGACTTTGTCACCAAAGTTGAAAAACAATATGACTTGCCAGTAAAAGTCTTCAGGAGTGACAATGGAACAGAGTTTAAGAATAAGGAGTTGGATGACTTCTGTGTGTCAAAAGGGATTGTGAGGCAGTACAGCATCCCAAGAACACCAGAACAAAATGGGGTGGTTGAAAGGAAAAACAGAACTCTTATAGAAGCTGCAAGAACCATGCTAGCAGATTCTGGTTTGCCACTGTCCTTTTGGGCAGAAGCTGTAAACACTGCTTGCTATGTTCAAAACAGAGTTTTGATAAACCCCAGACATCAAAAAACTGCTTATGAAATTCTGTTCAAAATCAAACCATTAATTTCATTCTTCAAAATCTTTGGCTGCCCATGTTTCATCTTAAACCTCAAAGATTCCATTTCAAAATTTGCAGCCAAAGTAGACTGTGGTTATTTTCTGGGATATTCTTCTACTGCTAAGGCCTATAAAGTGTTTAACACAAGGACTAAGACAATAGAAGAAACTCTGAATGTAAAGTTCAATGAACTTTCATCTCTTAAAATCCCTGCAAACCCTGCTGAACTATTTGATTTAGATAAATTCAAATTTGAAGATATCACTGTTAAAGCTAACAATGCAAGTATTCCACAATCTCCACAACAAGACTACAGAACAGATGTTGTGATCCCCAGTCACTACAAAATCTATTCTGCCTCAGAGGAAGCAGCTGTTCAAAACAATTGTCAAAACTCTGCCACAGCTGTGTCAACCACTATTGGCCAGTCTTATCCTCAAACCACTGCTTCACCCCTCACAATCACTGACCTATCATCTGTTGACAAAAGTCAATCATCTATTGACAAAAGTCAGTCAAGTTTCACACCACTTGGACCCATTCCTCCATTACCATTCCAAACATCTGATGGCACTACAGAAGTACCAACAGATGTTACACCAACAGAGTCACCAAACCTCTGTCCATCACCTCAAAATGCCATTGTTCCATATCAGGGAGATCTTATTTACTTAAGAGCTCATCCACCAGACCAGATCATTGGCAACATCAGAGAGGGTGTGCTCACAAGAAGTCAATCCTCAAATATTTGTCTTTTTGCAGGTTTCTTATCCCTCACACAACCTGTCAAGTACCAAGAGGCACTGAAAGACAACAGTTGGGTAGAAGCCATGCAAGAAGAACTCCTTCAATTCAAAAGACAACAAGTATGGGAGCTTGTACCACTTCCTAAGGATGTTTGTCCTATAGGAACAAAGTGGGTCTTCAAAAACAAGACTGATGAAAGGGGTATTGTTGTCAAGAATAAAGCCAGGCTTGTGGTTCAAGGCTTCAGACAAGAAGAAGGAATAGATTATGATGAGACTTTTGCTCCTGTAGCAAGACTAGAAGCCATCAGACTCTTCTTAGCCTTTGCTGTCAACCACAACATAAAGGTGTATCAGATGGACATCAAATGTGCTTTCCTTTATGGCAAAATTCAGGAGGAGGTCTATGTATGTCAGCCACCTGGTTTTGAAGACACATTCCATCCTGATTATGTCTACAAGCTCAACAAAGCTTTGTATGGACTCAAACAAGCACCAAGGGCCTGGTATGAAACTCTTTCCACATTTCTCTTATCCATTGGTTTCACAAGAGGTAAAATAGATAAAACTTTATTTCTTAAATGGAAAGGGAAACACTTAATGATTGTTCAAATATATGTGGATGACATCATTTTTGGATCCACATGTAACCAAATGTGTGAAGAGTTCAGAAAACTCATGACAGCAGAGTTTGAGATGAGTGCCATGGGTGAGCTTCAGTGTTTCCTTGGTCTTCAAGTGAAACAACTGCAAAATGGCACATTCATTCACCAAAACAAATATGTAAAGAATTTATTAACCAGATTTGAGATGAATGATTGTAAGCCATGTAGCACACCCATGAGTACAGTCAAGCTGCTCACTATTGATGACAAGGATGAACTGGTTGATCAAACACATTATAGATGTATGATTGGGTCTTTATTGTACTTAACTGCATCTAGGCCAGACATTATGTTTGCTACTTGTGTCTGTGCAAGATCCCAGGCTTCACCCAGAAAGTCAAACCTTATTGCTGTGAAAAGGATATTCAGATACCTCAAAGGTGCTCCCACACTTGGTATCTGGTATCCTGCTAATGGAAACATTGAGCTTTCAGGTTATTCAGATAGTGACTTTGCTGGCTGTCACACCACAAGAAAATCCACATCAGGAGGGTGCCAATTTCTAGGGAATGCCTTAGTCTCCTGGCAAAGCAAAAAGCAGGCAGCTGTTTCAACCTCAACAGCTGAAGCTGAATACATTGCTGCTGCAAGCTGTACAGCCCAACTCATGTGGCTTCAAAATCAACTACTGGATTTTGGGATAACTGCACTTCAGACTCCACTCATGTTGGACAGTCAAGCTGCTGAAAATATCATCAAGAATCCAGTCTCTCATTCCACTACCAAACACATTGACATAAGACATCATTTTGTCAGAGACAGCTATGAAAAAGGTTTGATTTCCTTGCACCATGTTCCAACAGAGGATCAGTTGGCAGATGTGTTAACAAAAGCTTTAGACACATCTACCTTTACAAATCTGATTTCCAGAATTGGTATGTTAAACATGGATTAAACAAATAAATTTTCAATAAATCATAATAAAATGTTTCAGAAAATCAATTTTTTTTTTCAAATAGCTGTTTTGGTTGAAAAATCTGTTTGTAACATCTGATCAGATAAAACAACCACTGTTTCATTCATATCCACTGTTGGTTGAAAAATCTGTTTCAAAACATCTGATCAGATAAAACAACTGTTAGTTGAAAAATCTGTTTCAGAACCTCTGTTCAGATAAAGCAAATGTTTCCTTATATATTTATACTATATCTATATAAAAAAAAACAACAACAACAGTTGGTTCCATCAGCTTTTTGTATCAGTTGTTTGCCAAAAACAGTTGTTCTCCACCAGATGTTTCATCCATCAGATGATTGCCACGTCTGCTCATATAAGCAGAGGTTTGGCCACATCAGTGGTTTCCTTGAGCCTATAAAAACCCTGTTTCATCACAACAGATGTTTTACTGTCTCATTGTATTCAAAATACTGAAAACCGCCTTCTTCCTCCTCTAACCTTCATCAAATTTCAATCATCTTCACCTTCGAAATCCATTACAATGGATCTTCAAGCCAAAGCCACTCACAATTGTCTCCCATATCTGGTTAAAACAGATGACAACGTTTCATTCCATTCCACCATTGACATTCTTCTACAATCCAAATACTTACCCATCTTAACCGCTGACGCCCCCATTTATCTCGATACTCTCCAAGAATTTTGGTTGAATGCTGAGTTTCTACTCCAAGACAAAAAGCCTACTTCCATTATTTCCAAAATTGGAGAAACCAGTATCGTAATTACCCCTGAAACCATATCCACAACCTTCACACTGAATGACCTGGCAGGTAATGACTCCTTTACTAAAACAGAGCTTCACACTGAGTTCCAAGAAAGAGGGTATGATGGTCAGATGACTGGATCAACTCTTTTCAAAAAGTTTTTCCCTCCAGTCATGAAGTTTTTCTTCCATACCCTTCTTCTATGTGTCTTGCTAAGTCCACATCCTTTAATGAAATTCCATTAAGGATGCAATATCTGGGTTATGCCATGTTGTCAAATTCTGACTTCAATCTTTCCCAGGGATTGTTCATGGACTTAGTATCAAATGTGAAAGCAGTCAAGTCTGGGTCTAACAATGCTTTTCTTATTTACCCAAGAATTCTTAGTGTAATCTTACAAAAAGTCTTACCAGAAAAAGTTTTCAAAAGGGTGAGGCAATGCAAATGAAAAGCTTAACTGATGAAACTTTCACTAGAATGCTGGGTGGAAGCACCCAAGAAAAAGTGTCTAAAGTGTCAAAAGTTTCTAAAACACAAACAAAGAGGACAAAGACAACAACTGTTGTCAAAACCTCTGTTGTTGAGCCCACTGCTCCTGGTGATCATGGCACTACATCCAGTGCTGTGAAACCCACACCAGCCACTTCCAAAAGAAACATCTATCCACAAAAACCACCACTCAACCACAAATGAGGCTTCTGGATGATGAGGTACCAGAAGAAACCTCTGTTGCACCACAAAAGCAACCTGAAACCACTATTGTTACTTCCTCACAACAGTTGGATATACCTCCACCTGACCAAACTCCTCATGAATCCTCCCAAAAGGATCATGTTGTAAGCCAAGGGGACACACATCATGATACATTTGAGTCACTTGGCCAAATGTTCACAAGCCCCTCTCCCAGGGCTAATTCTCTTGTTACTCCTCCACCCTCACCATCACATCATGTCCCACAAACCATGCAACCTCTGTTTGAGGCAATTGACAAATCTCAGGAAGATCCCAGTTCCTCTCTTCCACCTATCACTGAGAGCATACACCCACAAGTGACTGGTCCTGAGAATATTCAATCTGCTATCCAACAAACAGAAGAGGAGGTTACACCACCTGAGTTCAATGCAACTCTAGGTGAGTTTTCAAGTGGAGCAGCCACTACTGATGTAGAGACCACTGTCTCACATCAGGACAGTGATTACATAGCTAAGACTCCCTTGAAGGCAACAACTGTTGAAGCCACTATAGTGTCTCCAAAAACAGTTGGAAGTCCCCAGTACCAAGAAAAAGGGGCATCTGATTCACCTATTAGGATCCGAATCAGGTAGAACTACCACTGGTAGGGACTCAGATGATCCTATTAACTTAGGAGATGGGTCAAAATACCAAGAATTGACGGACAGAGTTTCTGTAATTGAAACCTCTGTAGCTGACATCAAATCAGATGTCAAGCTTATACTGAGCTCTATTGCAGACCTTTCCAAGAGTCAACCATCAACAGCTGATATAGCCAGTGAGCTATGGAAATCCGTTTCCCCCATCATCATAGCTCACAGAAAACTGGCTGATCAGACACATGAGACTTATATGGCTGAGATCAGAAATATGGTAGATGCAAGGTACAAAGATACCATGCTGATATTAAAGCCATCAAAGACACCTGCTGAAGACTACTGGCTCTGCCCCTACCACCATCCTCAGGGATGAAAATGATGATGCTTTCACGGCTGATGATGCCAAAAAGGGGGAGAGTGGCAGAGATAGGCTACCAAAGCTAGATCCCTTTGGTTGTCCTCCTTCTCAAAAAGGCCAAGCCAAGTCTGCCAACAAACAGAGTCTACTAAAAACAGCTCCACAACAACAACAACAACAAGCAACACCAACAGCACCACAACAAACCACTGACAAGAACAAAGCAGTTGATGACTCTGCAAACATAGAAGCTGAAAAGGCTGCTCAAGAAAAGCAGAAAAGAGCTGACACCTTGGAAGTTAAAGCAGAGTCATTAGTAGAACTCAAGAAGAAACAACAACAGGAAACTGAAGATGTGGGATCCTCTAAAAGGATGAAAAGGCCTGCTAAGCATGTCAGAAAACCACCATCTAAGTTAAACACCTCTGTTGACAAAACCACTGCTACTGAAACCACTGCCACCCAAAACACTGAAACACCCAAAACACTGCTTCCCAAACCACTGTACCCAAACCAACATACACACCTGAACAAACAACCACCAAACCTACATCACCAGCCAAATCCCAACATCTGCTGGTTCTACTAAAAGGCCAACAGATGTTAATCCAACCACTGCTACCAAATCACCATCCCCTAAAATCATGTACACAATGAAGAGAAAATCAACCTTTGTTGTACATGATGAAAACATACACACATCACCAAACACCACCTCAACTGCACAATCCACTCCTCCTATCACAGCTATTCCAATCACATCATTCTCACCACACACATCCAAGTTCAGATCCCATAGACCACCACCAACCATTACACCATTGGTTGTTCAGTATCCCCTTGAACTTGATCTACTCAAGGGGGAATTACAATCCTTCTACAATACTGAACAGCAATCAGAAAGATCCTTCCCATCTCTCCCAAACTTCCCTATTCCCCTTAACCTTGATAAATATCTGAAATACAAGGGTGAACAGGTGGATGCCATCATTAAGGAGAAATGCAAAGGAAGGATGACAGGACTGCTCAGGGCATCCATTCAGCAGAGCTTAGCAAACTCAGAAGGATTGAGGATTTTTGCTAAGACCCTGAGCAACTCCATGTCCTCAATGCCTCTCAGTGGTGACTTGGAAAAGGAGGTAAGGGATTCTCTTCTGGAACAGATTATGGCAACCAAGCCTTACAAAGCAACCAAGAAGCAATTCAATGGTTGGACCACACATGCTTTGAGAGAAGAACTTCTCAGAATTGAAGAAATGGCCAAAGACCCCAAGGCTAAAGTCTCTACTCCTAACTTTGGCAAAGGCAGAGACCCAGTCAGAGCCTTGAAGTTTAAAAGGATGAGGCAAGAGATTGTAGCTGCCAACTATGGGGAGATGAGGTCAGTCTCTAGATGGTCTGAGCTAAGGTTGGTTGAGACATACAAAAGTCTGGAAGAAAACAGAAAGAAGGATCCCAGCCTACCAAGAAAACCTGTTTACACTGATGAGCCAATAATGAAGAGACCCCAACAGACTTTTACCTTGGACAGCTTACTTGACACCTCTGATCTAACAACTGCTGCAAGAAGACAGTTCAAGAAACAGAAGGAAATGTCAGAGGAAGATCAGAGGAAGTTTGCTGATACATTCATCAAGGAAGGGCTCTTCAATCAAGTACATTTCTTCTCTGATTCTACAACAGAGAAGCTTAGAGAACTCATTGGAAGACCACCATCACCCAACTCATCAAGAATAAAGATTCAACTCAGCAAATCCACTGACTCAAAGATTCTAAAATGGAAAGTCAACAAAGACAACCATGAATTGACATTGCTCAGGTCAGATGGAAGGGTTCAGAAGATCAGCATGGATGATGCTTACAGTCTATGTGCAGAGGATCACCAATACACTGCTAAATCTGGAACTAGAAAGAGATGAAAAAGACTTGTTTGCTCTGAACTTTGAATTACAATTCAAAGGTCAAATCAGAGAAAGTCTGATGAGGAATAAAGATCAATAAATAAAGCTGAGTTTTGGCATCATCTGTTCTAGGGGGAGATTGTTGGGTCTGCTGACCTGGAGAAGAACAGATGATTAGAAAGCCAAAATATGCTAACAGTTTGATCCTTTGAATAAACAGTCTTTACAACTTACTTCTCCCAAAAGACTGCTGACTCTAACAACTGTTCTATCCAAACAACTGCTTAACAACTGCTGATACAAAGGACTGCTGAATAAACAACTGATGAAGAACAACTGCTGACCAAAGGTCTGATGAAGAACAACTGCTGATTCAAGTACTGAAGACTAAAGCACTGCTGGAGCCAACAGCACTTAGGCTTCAGCAGTGGATACAAGACCATCAGAGTTTATCTACAACAGCTGTTTACTATCAGTGCTTTCAATGTAACAGTAGTTTGTAATAGGTAGATGTTTTATGTTTGTTATTCTGTTAGAGGTCACTGTCTTAGGTGACGTCAGCCTAGGTCATCAGTGGTTTAGGTCTGTCTATAAATAGAACAGTGCTTGTACTGTTCTATTGTATCACACACACAAACATTCTCTCAGACAAACACTGTGTGATCAGGCTGAGGGGGAGTAATTGTACGATTGTAATCTTTTAGATAAATGAAAGCATTCGATCTGAAAACATTTACTCTCTTGTTTTGATTAACAGTTTATTATTCCGCTGCAATTTCATTCTATTTTCGTTTCACTTATATCATATTTAGTTAAACATAATCAAAACAATCAAACTCAGATCCTAACATTTGACCTTAAGATTTATGGATCTATTTTATATAGGCTAAACTTAGTCATCATCATGTGTTATTGATAGGTAGAGAGCACGCAACATCAGAGGCAAAAAGAATAAAGATGAGTCTTTGAACTAGGAAGATGGCATTCACCTAAAACGTAAATTCAATTATAAATTTGATTTTATTTGAGGAAAACTAAATATTCAACATCATTCTCTTTTAGTACAGAACAAAGAAAGAGAAGATCAGGGGCATCTGAAAAAATCGGCCG